>OU015492.1:52093182-52693182 GCA_907164885.2 Dolomedes plantarius
AAAATTATAGACAGCAGGGAAATTTATCAGGAAAAGATATTCCACTCTATAATTTTACATTTGTGTCATATTTAGTAACCGTATTACTCTAAGTTCCCTTTCGGGATGCACAAAATGCATCCATTATAGAATTTTGAAAACATTCACTTTTTGCTAAAATCGATGGCATCAGTATGATCATAAATAAAAATTTTGAACTATTCCAGTGAGTGAAAGGATAAAAAAGCAATCACTGTTTTCCAGAGAAATGTATTTGAATATCGTTAAATATCTTGTAATTATTTATGTATTTTTTCTTGTAATTAATCTATGATTAAATACAGAGCTTATGTGCCCATAACAGCATATTTTACTCTATCGAACAAAAACCCGTTTTCAAAACTTTATATCTTATTTTACATTTCTTTGGTTAACTACAGTGTTGCCCACTAAATTCACAAGAAACAAAGACACATGCACGATTGGAGATGTTGCAAAATTGGATGGAGAGCATATATCATTATATATATATTGCCAAATCTTTTGTGTACTACGATCACAAGATAACCCACCCATCTATAATAGTCTTCGATAAATTCACAATCGCATCGTGAATGTATCTAGTAACACATTGGGTATTACTAGATACATTCATGACACATTTTGGAAACACCGGAAAGAAAACAAACTTATCAGATAATGATTGCAATTGCTTTTATACATTTACTACTTTTGCTAGTTTGATATAAAGGTCTTAGATTATTAGTGCATAATATATTTTTACTCGCAAGAATTAAGTTATCAATTCCAGTCAAAGTGTTTTCTATATTTGTTAATATATATATATATATAAATTCATATTCTATGTGTATAGAATAGAAAAAATTCATTTAATAACCATACTTTGTTAAATTCTGTTTAAATAATTTGTTATAGGAATGTGGACAATGGCCGAATGGTGATAGTCCACGACGAGACGCAGTGGCCTCGTTTCGGCTATTGACAGGCCATGACCGTCTGGGTGAGCATCTTCATCTGATTGGTGTATTTGCCCGGCCTTTCTGTCCACTTTGTAATGTTATGGAGCACTTGAACAGAACTCATATGCGTCGCTGTGGTGCACTTCTTGGTTGTGACTCCGAGACCGCCCGATATTGGCGTGCCAGAGACTGCCAAAGGAAATGACTGCAGTCATTTACTTTCATGTTACTTATGTGTAATTATTTGTATTTCCTTTTTTCCTTGCCTTGCCATTAAAAATAATATAGGTATGTTTAATCCCACTCTTTGATAATTCAAGTTACGTGGTTCAGGCATTACCCTATAACTCCAGAACACCCTTTCACTATTTGCTCTAGCTTGGAAGTAAGATAATACCTTAGCCTCCAGAACATCTGTTCTATCTTAAGAAGTATCCTTTGTAAATGCTAACAACATTAGTAATATCCAACAACATTAGTAATATCCCATGCGAGCTTAATTTATATAAGTTCCAAGTGTCGCTTACTCTTCGGGCGTCTAGTTTTTTTTAATCATTTAACATCAAGGAACAGAAAGAAGTGTACAGAAAGCAGCCCTCTTTGCTGCAGGGGATTTCAAATCGTAGTTTTTGACATTGTCCAGTGTGTTAATTTTGTCCTTTTCCAAGAAGTAAGCTGATCTCGTGTGAGTGTTATTTGTTAAACATAAATGTACGCAACATATTAACTTCCTGTTGTAAGTCACTCTCACCTGATTCAACAATTCTCTGCCTAGGATATTCCAGTCACTTATTTCACACTCTAATCTCAGTTCTTAAATTCTCTCTAACACAAGAAACTTCTTCATTAAACGGAATTGTCCCTTATTCTCAGTATATAACAGGGGTAGCCAAGATCCTTGATAGTCCGAGCCATTTTTCAAAATTTGAAATTTTTCGCGAGCCGGAAATAAATACGTATCTAAAAGGTATGCAAAAAAGGTATTAAAAAAATTTTTTTTGCAGAAATTATATTTATTGAAAACATTTAAATAAAAGTACAAAATATGTGTATTGAATTTAAATATTAAAAATTAAACACATTTATTTTACTTCTCTTGATAATTCTTTACAATTTGGTGAATAATTGGTGACAGCACTTCTCAGTAATTCTTTGAGATGCTGGTCAGTTAATACTGATCGGTGTTTGGATTTCACGAATTTTAAAGTGGAATAAAATGATTCACATAAGTACGTTTTTCCGAATATTGAAATAATTTGACAAGGAGCCTTTTTTAATTCAGGATACTTCGATTCTGGTACAAATTTCCAAAATTCAATAATCGGCGTCGACTTATATTTTAATTGTAGAGCTTGATCTTCTTGCATCTCTGTTAATTCTAATTCTCCAGATGCTTTTTGGGTCATAATTATATTGGAAATGGAAAACTCACCTTGAATTATGTTAATTTCAAATGGATTCAGAAAAAATCAAGAGATGATTTAAAATATTTCAAGTCTTGAAATCTATTTTGGAATTCCGTCAATATTCCTTCTAGCTTTTTTATATACTCGTTGAGTTTTTCTTGTTTAATATTGGAACAATTTTTTTTAATTCGAGGAAAATGACAAAATGTTTTATTTTTAATGTCCTTTTGAAAAAGTTGTAATTTAGTTTGAAAACTAAATATACACTGTGAGAGGTCAGATATTATGTTATCTTTCCCCTGCAATTGTAAATTCAGTGTTTGCAAATGTTCCATGACATCAGTCAAAAACATTAAGTCTTGTAACCACTCGTCATCGTCTAATTCTAAATAGATTATTTCCTTTTCTTTTAGAAATGCAGTTATCGGATCAAACAAATCTACAAATCGGTTTAATACGTTGTAGCTAGATAACCATCTAACAATGCAAAAGAAATTAATGTCATTTGTAAGTTCTTCGTCCTTTAATTCTTCAAGGAAATTTTTGAATTGTCGGTGATTTTTTGCATTGGTGCGAATGTAATTTACAATGTGCAACACTGTTTTCATAACATCAGGATATTTCAAATATTTTGTAACGAGATGTTCTCGGTGAATTATGCAGTGAATCGGTATGAAATGGGGAATTTGAGAATCATCTTTTAAAAGCCCAATAAGACCGATTTTTTTACCCAACATTGCCGGAGCTCCATCAGTTTCAATGCTTACAAGTTTATTAAGAGGCACATCAAAAGTTTTCATTATGGAATATAATGCATTTTTAATATCGACACCGCGGGTTGACTCTTGAAGTGCTACTAAATTTAATAATTCTTCTTTAACAATGAAGTCAGGTGAAACAAAACGTATGAAAACTGCCAATTGCCGAAGATCTGTGATATCTGTCGATTTGTCAAGGGCTAAGATGAATGCAATACAGTTCTTCAAATCATTTTTAAAATTACATTCAAGAGATGTATTAATTGCAGTTATGCGTCGTTCGGTTGTGTGTCTCGAGATGATAATTTGCAAAACAACTTTGTGCAATGCTGCATTATTTGGATATAAAACTTTAAGTACATCTTCCAAGTTTTTTTTAATAAACTCTCCCTCTCCATACGGGCGTTTTGCACGAGCAATATTCCAGGCAATAACAAAACTGGCTTCAGCCACATTATTAGCTTGATTGCTAAAGGTCATCAAAATTGACTGTTGTTTATTTAAATTTGATTTTAAAGAAGCAAGTTTATCTGATCTTAATTTGGAATTTGGTGGATACTGATTAGAAAACTGAGGATGATTGGTTTCATAATGTCGACGTAAATTGCTAGCTTTAAAATTTTTGACCGTAGAATTACAAATAACACATAATGCTTTTCCGTTATTGCCAATAAAAAAGAAATTCTCCTCCCACTCATTACTAAAACTTCTATTTTCTTGCTCGTATTTTCTTTCTTTATTTTCGTTCTCTGTCGTCATATTTTTAAAAGAACTGGAAATAAATAAAGAAATTTAGAAAATACAAGTTTTGTGTTATTTAAACAATAACAACACGTGTTACATACTACGAAACAAATTATAGTTAACTTACCAAAAATTCCAGATTACAAATTATATCCGTAGCAAGAGTGATACAAATTGTTTCCTCCAGAGCACAATGTCAACTGTCCGTTGCAATGAAAGTTTGCAAATTCAAAATCGGTCTGGAATCGGTCGATTACGGACGATTACGCCACTGTTTATGTTCGTTCGCGCAGTTTTCGATGAGTCATATCATTCTTAACTTGGACGGAAATCAAATTTGTTACAACGTTGCACTTAGTCTTTCATATTTGTTGTCAGTAATTTAAAAGTGTAACCAACCCTTTTTTCCTCAGCAACTATTTTCTCTAATGAGTAGAGGGCGCTACGCGCCACGAGGAAGTGTCCTCTCCTTATTATTTTTGTCATTAAAAAGAGAGAGGGGCTTCCGGGGAAAAACTCCCGCCAGACAGGCGTTGGGGTTAGTAGTTGATCTTCTAATGCCGTTGAATGTGGTTGTTGCTCTTCCTAATGTTAAAATTGTATATATGTAAATATAATTAAATTAATTATGTATGTGCTATCGTAATTAAATAAATATCTTCACCTTCTGAGATGGCGTTAGACCTGATTCCAGTTAGCTGATTTATTTTCGACGCTGAGCCTGACTAGTGGCGTTCTTTCCCGCCATAAGTGATGACCGTCGGACGCCGAACACTGGATAAAGTCGTGAAGTTTCCACTTCATGCTATCAAGAGTTGTCGTCGCCGTCAGCCGCTGTTTTGCTTTTAATATCTATTTACTTTTGGTTTTGGTTGACGATGAACGTTGAAGCAACCCCCGTTCCCGCCACAAAAGACACTTTGAAACACATACGGAACGATAATAATTTTTTAAATCTAAAGCACCACATCCCCCTTCGCTTTCGCGTATCGGCAAAAATTGATGACCAACCGCGCAATAGAAGTCCCTCCGGCCCACCGGGTCCGCAGGATGCGCGAAGACAAACCCCCTTTAAGTCGGAATAGACTAGCAAATTTAGAAACTACTTAGAGTAGTTGACAACGGGTAGTACATATTTTTTTTTTAACCAAACCTACTAAATTTACTTGAATTAATTTAATTTCATTTTAGGTCCTAGAATAAACTCAATCCATTTAATTCCTAAATTCCAAATCCCAGTATCATTTAGCTTAATGTCACAAGCGGGATCGAACCCGAAACTGAGCCAGCAAGATTCCAGCGACAACGTGTCTAAACCACTAGACCACATTCCACATGCTTATCCAAACCCATTTTCTCAAATCACTCAAATTATAATCCAACTAATAATTTCTAAATATTATTCATGAAACTACTTATTACAATTCACCCCCATAAAGTGGGACAAATCACCAGAATCCCAAATTTAATTTCGTGCTTATTAATTTTATCGTTTAAGAGCCAAAATAAGTTAATGAGTTGCTTATAATAGCTTATTTTACCTTTTCCCACAATAGCCAAAACAACGCAGCACCAATAACGGGCAGCTCGATTGGTCCAAAAATTCCACACTATAGCATAACACTGAACACATTGAGCACTAATTTCAGATCAACCCACCGTAGCCAACAGCGAAGTAAGCCGCCGTCCACTTCAAAAGTAAGTACCCTATAAATTAATGTTTATATATTGTACTCCTAATATTGTGCTAATTAGCTGTATAACTACTACAGTCAAGTGAAATTAATTCTATAAAGCCGAAAAGGTTAAATTTTGCAGACCGAGAAGCTAACATACGAGTATTTATTGAATTCGCTTTGCCAAAGCAAATATTTTTCAACATACCAGCACCATTAACACATGTTGTCATTTTTTTAATTAGCCCTAGTCCAGTGTTAATAACCACATAGCCTGATTTCAAATTACACTATACAATAATTCGAGTAAAACTATTCTTAAATTGAATTATAGGTAACCATTACTGATATTATATATGCCTAACCATTAAGCATAACTGAAAATTATCACCTCCCCTAAATACAAGATGGCGAAACCACACTGAAGAAAGTATATACTAGAAGAGTATACAGCTCAATTGATTAAGTTTTATTTTATTATTTTATTTATTTATTTATTTATTATTATTTTTTTTTCTAAAATTGAAACCAATTCAATTAATGTTTTAGACTTAATAAAGAACAGTGACACCCCTATAATTATTGTAATTAATAAATTATCTATTTAATTAGATAATCATAAGTTTATACACTTAATTGTACTAGCAATAGACTATTTAAATACTTTTAATTACTTGTTTACATAATTTTCCTTCCTACCAACACCATAGAGTGAGTTAATATTTATAATTGAAATACTAGTCCATAGACTCCAAAAGCAGTATCGACTTTAACAATTTTTTTTTTTTTTTTTTTTTATTTATTTATTAAATCACAAGCAAGTAAGTAACTCTCCTTTCTATAGGAAGCCATAATTAGCCACAGGAAGTCATCTTTCAGCATACTCCGGTAGAGACACTGACGGGGCCCGAACTCATGAACTCTCCGACTCCAGTCTTCTGTAGAAGGTCCATATCTCTTCATCACAGTTCTCCTGCCACAAGATAGCTTATAAATCCCCATAAAGGTGCGTAATAGGAGAATCGGATATGCCATGATGAAGAATAATTCCAGTCAATATAATTTTTCCACATAAGCAAATAAAAACAATAGCAACACTCGAGTTGTATCAATTTCTTTTTGCAAAGCACAGCGGAAGCAACAAAACAAAAAGAAGAACAAGAAGATTAAGCCAGCAGCTAGTCAAGCGGGCAGTGTTGTTCCATTAGATCCGAAACAACATTACAAATAAATTTCCTGCAGTAAAAATCACAAAAGAATTTATCCTTCGGCCAGTTCTCAATACCATGAGGTAAATGTTTTCTATATTTATTAAATTCAGGACAGTCAAAAAGACAATGTTCAACTGTTTGTATGGCAAGACAAGTGCATAAATTAGATTTGTTATGAAATCTTCTCTGATAGGCGCCAAAAGCGCCATGGCCCGTAATTGCTTGATTTAAATAAAAGTTAGCTATTAGCCTGTGTGTGTTAACTTCATTAAATATTTCCTTAATTCTCCTACCCTTAGTGCTTGTATCCCATATTAGCTGCCAATTTCTATTTTCCTCTTTGCCCAACAGCTTTCTGATTTTACTTTTTGACCATTTATAGTAATGTCCTATATTATGTAATTCCGTGGCTTCCTTCGCCGTTCTATCGGCTTCTTCATTTTCAGAGATACCTATGTGGGCTTTAACCCAATGTAAATGAATCTGCAAGTTATTATCTCTGATCCGATGTTTAATATCTTCAATAATCTCTCCTTTATCACTAAGTGTCCTCAACGCCTCTAGTGCGCTACGCGAGTCTGTGTATAAATCACAAGCCTCAATACCCTCTTTAATTATATAATTTATTGCCATTTGTATAGCGTGTAATTCCGCAATATAAGAGTTGCATTTACCTATTCTTTCTCTAAGTTTCTCTTTTAAAAAACCGTTTACATAAATAACAACACCTGATCCTATTTTCTCTTCTTTTTTTGATCCATCCGTATAAATTTTGTAATTAGTCTTGGGTTCCAAATCATAACTCCAATCCAATGCGATCAAATCATTAATCTTTCTGATGTTCCTCTCTCTGGTTTGGCAATTATCCTTATTATATTTTTCCCCATTAATTACTATTTCTTCGTTATTATCGTATAATCTAAAAAGCTGTTTAACAGTATTAGCTTTTAGATGTAGAGGCACGCAGCCAGCTAGGATGTTTAACCCATCAGTCGAGACTGTTTTATAACACTTCGTCAGGAATAACAAATAAGGCCTTTGCGTTTGATATAACTTCCTTTTAAGAGTTTCTTGCTCCTTAAACCAAACCTCGGAAGCATACAATATTGTTTTTTCCACCACAGTTTTATATATCTCTTTAGTAATTTCGGGCTTAATACCCCACGTTTTTTTAGAGATACTATTTAATTTGTAAAAATACTTAAGAGCCTTTTCATTAACTTTTTCAAGATGGCAATTAAAATTCATTTTGGTATCTATGTAAATCCCCAGATATTTTATTTCACTTCTATATTTGATACTGTTTCCTCCCATTTTTATAGTTGGTCTCCTCGTAATTTGAGCTCTGCTAGGTATGATAGTGTAGCAACACTTATCAATACTTATTTTAAGCTCATTCCTATTCATCCATTCCTGGCAATGATTCAGTACATCAGCAGCATATTTTGTAAATTTATAAACAACCTGAGAATTGATCAAAATAACTACATCATCGGCATACGCCTGAATCTTAACATTTTCATAGATGCTGCATTCAATCAAAAGATCATTTATCACAATAAGCCAAAAAATTGGCCCCAAGGAAGAGCCCTGCGGAACACCCACATTATATTCAATAATGCCCTTGTTGATTATAATTTCTCTATCCGAGACATAGCTGTATAAGATACCCAACAGATAATCATCCAAATTTAACAGTTTCAGTTTATTAATAAGCACATTCTTTTTGACTGAGTTAAAAGCATTCTGTATGTCCAATGAGATCATGCAAGTATGATTACCATTATTTTTATTCTCTGAGATATTCTTAACAATGTTGTTCAAGGCTTGTGCAGTGCTCATGCCTCTCCTAAAACCATATTGATATATGGATAAAAGATTCCTGGTTTCTAGAAAAATAGTGAGCCTGTTAGCAAGAATTTTATCTAATATCTTGCCCAATACTGGCAAAAGGCAGATTGGTCTATAAGAACTCATTTTTTTCATATCTCTTTTTTCCTTAGGAAAAAAAATAACTATGGCCCTTTTCCAGTCCCTGGGAAAATACTGTTCAGTAAGGCATCTATTAAACAAATCCTTAATAAAATATTTGTTACTTTTATATATCTCTAATATGATGCTAAGTGTAAAACCATCATAGCCCGGAGCTTTATCAGCAGCCATGGTGCCAATAATATAGTCAATTTCCCGTACCGAAATTTCGTGAATCTCCTCAGTTGCGGTATTACCCATATTTATACAATCCGAGGCTTGATCATATTTAAAATGATATTTTACCAATGATTCTTCTATCTGATCTAAATCATCCAAAATCACCCCATCCTCTGTTTGTATACCCTCCATAGCATTGATCTTTTTCTCAGTGATTATACCCTTAATTTTCCCAAAGGTATCCTTGATTGTTAATTTTTCAATAAAATTTTTAAAAGAATTCCTTCTTGTTACTCTGATAAGTCTCGTATACATTGCCTTTTCCTTTTTAAATTCTATCTTAAGTTTATTTCTCCTCGTAACATCTTCCTCTTTCTGAGTTCTCTTGCGTAAAGCCCTTAGTCTCTTTCTTTTTATTTCTAGATCCATATTCCACCAAGGGGCACTATTGCAATTCCTCCTATTATCCTTTTTCCTATGTTTCTTGCACAACTGGGTGGTAACCATGTTTATCTCTTTGACTATCCCATCAATTGTCATCATATTCACTTTTTCCGCAATTCTCTTAATCTTTCCCTTCAATTCGATCCTGAATTCTATCCAATAAAGTTGACTGATTTTCCATCTATTAAGTCTGTCCCTTTTCCTACAATCACCATTATTTAAAATTTCAAAATTAATAGCATTATGATCCGAGCAAGTATATTCGTCAGTGACCCTCCAATTTCTAACTCTCTCCTCTTCAAGACCGATAGTGATAGTCAAGTCTGGCCATCCTTCACCGAATGGTCCAACATAAGTGGGCAAACTCTCAGGATCATTTCTGATAATGGCATCGTATTGAATTATAAACCTAATGATTTCCTCAGCTCTCTTATCAGTCTTTCTCTTACCCCACAGTGTCGATTTCGCATTGCAATCTCCCATTATAATAATCTTATTATCTCTTTGTTGTTCCGTAATATTATTAAGCAGTGACCATTGCGGATCCATTCGATCCGTAGTACCATCCGCAGGCGGCATGTATATGGTGATAAAAACAAAATCTTCATCATCCACTTTCATCTTAACCGCGATCAGGTGATCCGTCACAAGTAATTTAACAAATTTAATATGTCTCTTAATGAGAAGCGCAACTCTTGGGGATTCATGATAATATATCTTCTGATAGGAGGAATGAAAGCCTGTAATTTCGTGCTTTGCACCTCTATAATAATGCGGTTCATTCAACGAAATAATGTCGAAATCTAAATTCGCGGCAAGTTCATAAGAAGCAATAATAGAATTATTGAAGTTCCAGTGCAAGCACTTAAAAATAGCCACTGTCACCGGAGAAGGCCGGGAATACCCATCGGCCCCATCAGTCAAGTTCAACAATGCCATAATCCGTTCTGGCCCTAAGCCTATCTATGGCTTTAATATAATTATTACAGTGGATGTCGTAAGGCAAATGGCCTGTCTCAAAGTTCGTATTATAATTGTTGTTAGAAAATTTACAATTGGTGCAGCAAACTTCTCTATCACAATCCCCGTGTTCTTGTTGTCCACAGTTTCTACAGATCTTATCACTTTTGCAATATTTAGCAATATGTCCAACACGATAGCACTTATAACAAATCTTTGGTTTCAAAAACTCTCTCACATTATATTTTTGCCACCCAATCTTAACTTTAGAACTTTTGATTATATTGCTAAATGAGCGACCATCCGTACTGAGAACCCAATTGTATCCGTATTTGGCCTTATATTTAAATATGACTTTCGTAGATTCACTACTTAACTCCTCGTTTTGCAAGGTGATCTTCCTCTCTAACTCTTCTCCACTTATATCCTCTTCCACTCCATAAATTATAATGTGTGGGTTTCTTTTTTTGGGTTTATTAATGATATATTTCTCCCGCAATTTATCCACCTGTTGGATTTCAGCTATGATCTTATCAATGTCTTCTGTTTTATCTACACTCACTATTAGTCCCCCTTTGCTTATCTTCCTTAATGAGTTTATTCCCACATTCATTTCCTCAGGTTTTATATTATCCTGGATTTCCTTCCTCGTAATATCTGAGCTTTGTTCAGCTTTAGGTATAATTGTCACAGAGTGAATCGTATTTGATTTCTTTACTTTTGATGTAGACCTAGCCCTTCTCTCCTGTCTCCCAACCACATCAGCATAAGTACTCTTAACCCTGGCCTCTTCTACTCTGCTTTCACTAAATAGGTTTTTTATTTGCCTCTCGAGGGCTTTAACCTGTCCCTTCAAGTCTATAATAAATGTCCTCTGAAGATCTACCAAATATAAACTCTTATTAATTTCTCCCGTATAATACTTAGCATCACCCTTAGTTCTTATGTTATTGGTAATTCTATCCTTAAGTGCAGCAATTCTTATTTTCAATTCATTCTCAAATCCAATAAGCGTTTCGTCCGTACAAGGGTGATCTACATCGAACACCACATTAGCGATGTCGTCAAGGGTATATACCGTCATTACTACTATAAAGCAAATAGTCGGTCATGCACAGCTCACTGGCTATAATCAGCATCAACCATATGAGTAAATAAATGTAGAAAAACCATCAAAATCAATCAGCAATAGTCAATAATTCACAAGCCAACAATCCAATATAGTCAGCCCGCCAATAGTACAGCGTTGATTTAAAAGCACTCAAATGCAACAAGTAGCAGACAGCACGACAGCTTGACGTATAGTCTTAGTTCAATTAAATCACACATCAAATAGATGCAGCAAAACACAATCAATTAGTACTCCTACCTTGAATTCAAAGGCGTGACCAGGCCAATACACAGTAGCAAGCTAAGCCAGCAGCAGATGAAGAAAACACAAAATAATCCACGTGTCAGCAGACACGCAAACTTCTATCAAATGATATCCAACGGAAGAAAATCCTCACCACAGTGCTGTACTGTGAAGCCGTAAGGCTTACGACCAGCGCCTGATTAGGCCTCGCCGTCAAATCTACAAGTTCGATTATTCAAAAAATAATCAACCTACAGACACAAATCTTATATCTACAAAAAGCCCTAAACTTATATATCACTCTTATTTCATAAATATGTAGTTTAAACACAAATAAATTTCAAATAGCTCAGAATTTTCCGGAGCACAAAATCACACAACCAACGCCATTGCAGCACCGTTGCCAACCTTAATAATTTTTTAAAATATAATAACACAAAAAATGAAAAGGGAACTCGAGTACATTTATCGGGAGCCGCAAATAATCCTTCAAAGAGCCGCATGTGGCTCGCGAGCCGCAGGTTGGCCACTAGGGGTATATAACAAAATAGATAGGTTCAAACTTCAGTAGTTTCCCGCATTTCATACGTTCACTATATTTCCACATTTAAATAAAATTTTACAAACAGTCTTCACTCAGTTTGAATGTACTGTCTATGTCTCTAGAAGCTTCTTACTTGTTACATTATGCAAACTCAAGAACAATTTTTTAAAGTTAGGGCTTCACCCATTAAGTTTTAATTTAAGCTGGCATTGTTAATCATTAACTTATCGAATTCAAGAAATCTTTCTGTATTTTGTGTGCTAAACATGTGCATTCTTCATAAATAAAAAGATATTTTCAAGGTTAATAAATTTATTTAGAATCTTAAATTGGAAACTCCATTATACATACACACATATATAAATAAATAAATATATATATATATATATATATATATATATATATATATATATATATATATATATATATATATATATATATATATATATATATGTGCGTGTGGGTGTGTGTGTGTGTGAGTTCGTGTTCCTGTGAGTTCGTTCGTTCGTTCGTTCACTTCCCAGATCTAATAATGCTGGCAGGAAATAAGAATCCAAAATCTAATAAATAAATAGATGCTTTTTTTCCTTATCTTACCATCTACCGTAATTTTCAATTGCCATTTGTCCATTTTAACTATTAAATGATTCTTTAGAAAATTACAATGAATATTTCAGTATGCACTCTTCCCAATGAATTTTGAACACAATGAAAGGAAACAACCATACATCAACTTGGCACGTAAAGCTAAAATAAAGAAACGAAATGCATCTATCTAAAAAGCTCTATCTATCGGCACATAAATGCAAGATTGCAGCCTTTTTGCAAGAATTCAGGTAATCTGATATTGTGTTAGAATTCCGTGTACAGAATTTAAAATTGGAGATTTACGCTTGAGATTGTAGCCCGAAGGCTCCTGGAGAAAACTTTCATTCGATCTTTTAAGTGCAAGCATCGTATCTGAGCTAATATAAAGGTAGAAAATTATTTTGTGACTTCAGGGAAATATTTCCTTAAATTAAGCTTTTATAATATTACAATTTAATACTTCAATTAAGTAAATATACAATTTTTATGTGATATGATTTCTAACACAGTAAAATTATAGAAATATAAACAAATTAAATATGTAAAATATGTGGTATTAATTCATTGTACAAAAGAACTGTTTCATTTTACCTGATATACAAATTTAAAACCTTAAACTTTCGGTAAGAATATAAATTACTATATATTAGGCTGATCTAAGTAGTTAATTTGTTATGGATATCTAAAGTAGCCTAAAATGATGAACAATTTTATAATTTTCTTTTTTTTTTAAACAATTTTTAATATTGGAATATAATTAAGAGAGGCTTTTAATGAGTCTTTAAATGAAGTCATTAAGTATTTTAATTTAAAAGGGTTTTATGAAGTTAATTTGTATTTATTGTGCAACTTCTAACAAGTAGTGCTATTTAAGCAGGGTGCAATAGTAATAATTAAGTACAGTGGTCTTACACTTGAAACAACTGACTGCCAGAGCCAGGTTTCGATAGAGAGAGATTATAGTGGTTCATACGTTCTACAATTTGAGGTATTAACCAGTACTCTATCCTCTTGATTGAGCAAAAAAATCTCCAGAAATAAATTTGAAAAGTCTGCCTCAGAGAATTTTTGCTGGTGCCCTTCTGTAGTCTTGGGGCTTTTAAATTAGAAAAAGAGAGAAATTACATATCATATCTTGGGATTCAGTAGGTAAAAGTTCATCCTAGCAATGCCAGTAACCTAGAAACAAATTAAACCAGAAGGCAATAAAATTAAACAAAAGTAACATGCATTTACAAATAATGAGGCTTATAACAAACTAGCGTATCAAAAACCACATTGGAGTTCAAGCGATATGGCAACTCCTCTTTACGTGACAAAAGCTTAATAACAACTTAAACTCTTAAGAGTAACCATAAATTTTGAAACGTATGTTTATTTGAGAACTCATAAATAAACAATAAGGTTAAAAAAAACAATAAGGTTAACAGAAAATGTACCACATTAAAAACTTACCGCATTCAAATTTAAAACTACATTTTTTGTACGGGAGTATAATACTGAAGTGATATAGATAATGATAATAAAAAAGATAAGAAATAAATGATAAGATATTATATGAATATGGGGATGGAACGTGATAACTGGAGATAATCAAATTAGATTTTCACACCAGCAAAGTATAGAGGTTAAAATCTTCATTGCGTTGTGTATTTTAAATTCGTAAGATATAGTCAAACATTCATGAGTACTTAACTACTATTGAGAAGTATAACAAATGTAGACACAGTCTCTTTACCGTGATCTTGGTAGCATGTGGAGTGGACGATACACATCAGCTATAACCACGAGGCAGCGGCTACTCGGGAAAAATGAAGCCAGGCCTAACACGTTGAATCTGGTCCACGAGTTGATGCATAGAAAATGGATGAGGATGAAAGCTGGACCTCTGAAAGTGACACACACCTAAAAGCAGCTCGGTGATGAAGATGATGGTTCCATGGGTCTGGCTAACTCAGGAATATTGCTGGATGATGTGGTTAATGAAGTATCGACACAGAAGAAGAATGGCGACGTTTAAAAGAAAATTATCGTTTATTCATCGAAAACATCTTGACGAGAATATGGATACAGAAATATATGGGCTAAAGCCAGCCTGTATCACAAAAAATGTCCGAATACAAAAATTCGGGGAGACACGCTCCAAAATTCCAATACGCATTCATGGCGCTAACAATCGAACTCCCTCTTTTATAGAGGGAAAGCAAACCTTTTGTACCCAAAACCTGTTCACACAAGCCTAGGTTAAAGTGCTTACTCTGATAAAGAGATCCCATCTCCTTTTAGACTAAACAACAAAAGAAAGTCTGTAGAAGGGGATAAATATTGAATAATAGCTGTATCAAAGGACTAAATTAACAGAGAAATTAATTAAACTGCGATTATATTGTTATTATCTTTAGGAAACATCGGCGTATGAATACATGTAAGCTATTGCACACGTGGGAAGTAGTTATTTTTGCAGTTAAGTTGAGAAATCGAATCGCGATGCGAAATTCGAATGAGGTAATCGATTCTATTATTGGAAAATGCAAATATATTTAGCTATTGTAGATATTAACAGTATAATCGCTTTAAGCATACAATATGTATCTGGAAAATAGTTATTTTAAATTAATATTAATACAGCTAGCAATTAATCGTTTAAAGATGAAATTAATTAAGTTAAGTTAATAGCGGTTATCATTAAGTCTTTAAATTCTTGAGTAATAAATTTTACATAGTGGCATTATGCCACAAATACGCACCCTCATTTTTGCGGACTAAAATTTGAAAAAAAGTGCGTATTATACTCAAGATTTTACGGTAGTTGTCACCTTGAAAAGGAAATTTCAGCTTAATGCTGTATATACGGTGCACAGTATCGGAAGAAAAATTAAAGTTCACATTTTATTTTGAGTGTACAATGAAAAATTGAATCAATATTTTTATAATGTTTGTTCTTATCTTTAAGGGGGGATGAACTATAAAATCAGAAAAATTTCATCTGTATTTTTCGTTTTACTCTGACGCTTCGCGAAAATAAATATGAGCTATAAAGGAATTAAAATAAGGGGATTTTGTCTAATCTTTTATCTTCAGCAATGACCTTGATTCCCTTTCTTAACAGTTTCTTCTAAATCAAAATCGGCCAAATGAAGTAGAAAAAAATCGAAGCAAGTATTTTTACCGCGAGAAAAGAAGAGTGTTTTTTATTTGCAAAAGAATATCATCTCATTGATGTTATTCTTGATTACATAACTGATAATGCGCATCCAAGTGTTTCATATTTTGAAAGTTATGTGACATTTGTCGATCAAATTTAACTATTTCTATATTTCTTAAAAAGGCTAAAAATTCCATATTACCAATCTCATGTTTCTTGCTTGGATATTACGGCATGAATGTTTTACAAAACTTAGCCGAAACTAATATATACATTAGGAATTCAATTGGGAAACAACTTTACACTAAACTTTACTCCATATTTTTCAATGAAGCGCAGGTTAAAAACACTCTACAGGCATATTACTGTATCAAAATTCTATTTTCCTTTACAATTCTGTTTTTACCCCAAATGCATCTTTAAGACTTGTATGCAAACTAGATGTTTTTTAATATGAAAAAAAATAATTATTTGTCATTCATAATGTATACAGTCACTTATAAAAATACCCATTTAACCTCCAATAAGATTGGAATTATTACAAAATAATAATTTTTGTCTTATTTAGCATAAAAACAAATTTGGGGGAAAACAGAAATATGTTGCATACGTACGAAAAAATATTTATCTCGTTAACATTTAAGCACATTTTTGGTATAATATAAAATCAATACAAATTTAATTAGTAAATACCCAAATTTTAAAAGTGTAGTATTGATGATTAGACTGAGTAAAAGTAGAAACCACCTAAAAAACATTCGAGAAATTTTAATCTTTCTCACAAAAGTAACTCCTTTCAATTTTTCTTTTTTCCCGTCATCTGTTAATTAATTTCGTTCTCATTTTTCTTTTCTTTTCCTCAACTTAATGTATTTGGAAATCCGTGACTATTAACATACGAGTAATGAGCTGTGAAAAGAAAGAATTCTTTACCTAACATTTTCTAGCCAAACATCAGGAAATTTCAACAAAAGGCTTTCATACATTGCAGGAACCTTCATTTATTTCTTGGACGAATTCGGGCCAGGAATTTTCTGGGTAATTACATGAAGAGGAAAAATAAAAGAATGTCAGTGGGGACCACCGTTGTAACATTCAAAATTAGATCAATAGATTTTTCATCTTCTTAAAAAAGTTTATATTTATATTCTATATAATTTTGTCTATAAAAACACAGCAAAATGCAATATTTTACCACAATATACAATAAAAAGATTTTACTGTAATTTTTTGTCAGAAAATCCCCCACTAAACAAATAACAATGTACTGTGGATAAGAAAAAGTCGGAGAAATTTAATGTTCTTTATTTTTGCAGACTTTGTTAAAGATAATGAAAAGGGTAAAAATGAGGAAAATGCTTCTGTTCATAAATTCATACTTTTTTCCATTTATTTTAACACGTAATGATTTTTAGTGTTTTATGAATTTGCAACAACGTATCTATAAAGTTGATGAAAACATTTTTTGTTATTAATAATTAAGTAAAAAAATTTATTGTGTTATGAATCATGAATATATTCAGATTTATCGCTAAAAAAATCAGATGGAATCAGGATGGAGGACTGTTTGATATAAAAAAAATCAGAAATGAAAAAGAAATAAAAAATGTTGCTTTAAAAATCAATCAATCATAAATAATCAGTTTACGTTATTTTAACAGTGTTTCAAAAGGGTTTAGACACATTTTAAATAGCAATAGTATGTAAATAGAAAATATATTCTGAAAACACAACAGACATTATAAGACGAAGTTAACATATCAGAATACAAACTCAACTCACTTCAACAACATACGCATGCAGAAGCAGGCCCATCAACATCCGAAAAAATATTCCCATTCATGAGATCATTCAGTCTCCAAAAGTCATATTTTAAACCCTATAAATCCACAGCAATAAAACTCTATAATAAAATCCTACTAGCTTTTGTAACTGTGTACATTAATTCTGAAAAATCTGACAAGGACATTAATAATTATTCAAATAACTAAACCACGTAAATTGTAATATTTTTTTTCTGTTTTGACACTGTAATACGCCCTATACACTTTGAAATTGCACAAGAATCAATAATTACAAGATAAAAAGAACATTTTATATACCATGTTTTTAAATTTTCTGTTGAATCATATAAACTTGACAATTCTACGTATTAATAAATACATTTTTAAAAATCTTTATCATGAATTATCCCATCAACTTGAAAGAAAATGAAGTTAATTGGAAGTTAACTTGCGCTTAACTTTTCGTTCCCGTCCTGATCGATAGATGGCTGCACCTGTCTACAAAACAAAATTAAATGAAAATAACTGAGCTATTCTAAAAGTTTCAAATGTCTAGCTAGTCGGGAAGTTAGTTAAAAATCGATTGCAAGATTTGTAAGGGACAAACACGCAGACAACCAAAAAAGTAAGCAAGTTAATAAAAACTCGGTAATAAACATGGCCAATTTAATTATAGCCTTATTATAAACGTCATTGGTACCTTTGCACCAGATTTCCAAACTTATTACTAATACAACTTAAGAACCATTCTTAATTTTTTCTTGTTAAATCTTTTCTATACTCTACCAACGATTCGTTATTCTACCAAACAAATCACAATTTAAAGTCTAATTACCATACTATATCTCTTAAAGTTCAAACTTCATATAACATCACTTCATAAAAGCCTTTACCCAAAAGCAAACCGAAAACCTTTGAAAATATGCTTAATGGTATTCCATACATATATATTATTCCTTTGTTTTCATACACCTCCCAAGTATATATAGCCAAATCTAATTTTAATATTCATCCATTTACTCCAAACACAACCATCAGACAAATATAAAATGTTCTCGTGAAATTCCATAGTAGCCAAATTTAAAAGGAAATTCAAAGTAAATTTGGCAACAGTCTAATTAGAATTAAAACTCATATCTTATATTAGACTCATCAATTTATGCTAAAGTCAAACAGTACTTCAAATACGGTTTACTACAAATGTTTCTTCGTACGTCTTTGTTAAACATTCATAACCCAATAAAATTTGATTCTACTTCTCCTTCATGCATTTGTAGAAAGACGTAAGGAGACCATGATTTAACCATTCTTAGACATAGAAACATCATGGATATTTGTATAACCTATTCTAAGGTTTCTATCTTAAATCTTGTGGTGATTAAAATTTCTGAGATTCCTAAAAATTTTATAAATCTATAAACATATTTCTATAAATATCGTTGTTATTAATTATATTAGATCACCGAGACGTTAGGTAAATTTATAGACAAGTTTATACACAATAACTTTTAAGTTATAATTAAAAATCATTAAAAAGTATGAACACGTCATAATGTTCATTTTTTAAAACTTTAATCAGGGATGAATTTAAGATTTTTTTAATTCATCATTTCCATATCGCTGCTTCATATTGCTGGTATACTGGTAACGATTTTCTTGAGACACTTTGAGAATGCATTTTGTTCAATTTTCTCCTTTCAATATTTAGGACAAAATATTACATTTTCTCTTCAGTGGATTCAATCACACTTTAGAATCAACGGAAATGAACTTGCAAAGAAACGCACGGCAGTTGTACAAATACCATGCAAATAGGTTCTTTACAACTTTCTAATATTATAACTCCAGAATAAATTTAAAAATTAGTTCTTCCAAGAAATGACAAATAGAAAGTCCTTTAAATCCTGATTTGTAAACCATAAACATATCCCAGACCTACCAAGAATTAAATCAGGGGCATTTATTCATCTTCTCACCGGTGTAACAAAATCATTGTGCCTTATCGCATTTCTTTAAAAGCCTAACTGTCTCCTGACCTACAAACATAAAAACAAAAACAACCGACACCTTCTAACGTTTTCAGCAATCTTCAAGCAGGACCACTGTGGCCGATACCTTGACGAAAGGGGAATTTTGAGCAGTATTTTACCTATTTCTTCTTCTGAAAAGTTCTATTGCAATTGTATCTGTTTTTGTTTTTTTATATCATTTGTGTTTTATTATCGAACTTTTCCTGTTATCTACATATTAATGTTCAAATTTTACTGTCTCAATTTTGATGGTCGCATCAAATTGTTCGTATTTTGTTGTACATATTCCTGTTTCACACTGGTTGCCATCAGAAATAAATAAATATATATATATATATATATCCCAACAAACACAGAGGTATCGGGCCGGGGCCGGAAAATTCCGGCCAGCCGATTTCTCCACTGCCGGGCCGGCGCATTAGGTCAGTATCGGATCCGTCACGGGAGTGTCCTCTCGCCCGCGACTATCCCGTCGAGTGCGGGGCCGATTCCGGTAAGAATCCAGCCATCGTGCATCCGATTACTAACCGTGAGGCAGCCGTGAGGAACCCATCAATGCGGACACAAAGCCGCCGCGTAACCGGAGGTTGACGGGCCGGTTACGGGAGCAATAATTGGTGTCGACATACCGTCATCTACCCATCTCGTAAACAGCAATGTGCCGTAGGTCCGGGCGTTATGCCGGCATTCTACCAGAATCGGACCGCCGGCATTTTTTCATAGTTTTGCGTAGGACACTTTCGTTCATATGCTAATTTTTATTATTTATTACATTGACGAATAACCTCTGATATCAACCCTTTCACTTTTACTATTATTATTTTTTTTGCCTTTATATTTCTAGTATTCTTTCCAATTTTTCGTTATGTATTTTTAGGTATTTCCAAATACTGATCTTTGCTATTACGTAAAAATTTGCATATGAATCACAAGTTTACTTGTTAGAACAAAACCTCCTTTTGTATTAAGATACATTTACCCAAATTTGAAAGTTAAGATAACATTAATACCAACCATTAAAGCTAAATCTATCTTTCCATTCGATCTAAGGTTCCCGTTTATTTTTTAATGTAGAATGAGATATAGTATGTAAAACAGTACTATGTATTTATTCTTTCCATTCATATTATTGCATTTCATCGAAAGAAATGCAACATAAATCCATGTTTTTAATAAGTAACCCCAAAAATTTGTACTTCTCCAGTATAAAATTTATTAACATAATTTGATAAATTTATAAACATAAATTTGATACATTCATTTTTCAAAACTTGAGTAATGTTTAGTGTGATATGATGAAACCCATACTCAAACCTTTGTTTTCTTATGAAAACTTGCTCAGAAATTATTTATATTATTTTTTGGCGTAGAGTTAATAAATGCTCTACAGATAAGAAAATTATTTTTTGCATAGTTTTGTGAATTAAAGAGTAATTCATTAAATTCTTATAAGTCATTTTTTAAAAATATTTTCTTTTATATTATATAGGACATTCAATATCCAACACTTGATAGTACTATTTTTGAGAAATAGTACTATGATAGTAATATTTCTCAAAAATAGTACTATGATAGTAATATTTCTTAAAATTACACAATAGAAGATAATTATAGAAACACATGGTTTTAAATACAGAAAAGAGCTGGTTTAAAGTAAAAACAGTTTATTTAGAAAGTACATTTACACAATTTTTTTCTATATTTTCTACAAAACAGGATCCTTTCGCTGTACCTCTGCTCCATCTTTACAGCATCTAGCGAAAAAAAAAAAGAGAAAATCAGTTCGCAAATTTATGTGAAAGGAAAAGGACTCCCATCCCCTGATATAAGTTATGAATCAAAAGAAGAATTTATTTAAATTATTTTTTGATGTAGATTTAGTAAATGCTCTGCAGATAAGAAAATTATTTTTTGCATAGTTTTGTACATTAAAGGGTAATTTATTGTTGTAAAAATAGTAGATTGTTGAAAGTAGTTGAAACAATTCATTGTTGATAAAGTAGAATTAATTAAATCCAATTAGGAAATATAAATTCTGAGACAGGGGTTTAAAAAAACTTGATATAAAACAGCACCCAACACACGAGGGCAGTTTTAAATCTGTTGTCATTTTATTGATAACTTCTTCCAAGAAGTAAATTTCTACCACATTTTTTTGTAAAACCAATTACATACTGTGAAAACTACATCATGTAATAAATATTTATTTGATTAAATAAATATACTAATAGAAAATAGTTATAAAATATTTGTTAAAGAGTATTCCCCTTTTCAATAAATTTCTCTCTGTACAGTAGAAAATCCAACCATGTCGATTAATTTGTTATTATAGATATAAATAAAATAGGGTAGATTGCCTTGATAAGAGTACAATAATAAGCTTTTAATGTTGAGCATAATTTCAGCTCAACATTGAAAGCTGAATCAAAGACTTGTCTAGAATGAAACCAAAATTTCCTCTTCACTATTGAGAATAATGCTGTTGAAAGTAGAGAAACACAAGAATAAAGATTGAATGCTAAGTAAAACATTAGCATACAAAATCTTAAATTTCTAAATCTGATTACAACATGCTATAGACAGCATTAATTTAGATGCTGGGTCAGATTTAGAAATTTAAGATTTTATATGCTAACATTTTATTTAGTATTCAATCTTCATTCTTGTGTTTCTTTACTTTCAATGTGAGAGTGATTCTCGATAGTGAAGAGAAAATTTTGTTGTTGTAAACATTTGTTGTAAACATTTACTATATGATGTAGCTTTCACAGTAATTGGTTTTACAAAAAATGTGGTAGAAAGTAATTTGGGATACTAACTTCTGCATAGTATTTTAATAGAGCATATCTTTTTGTTACTTAATTGTCAAATTATGGTGGAGATCTGTGTATAAAATATTTTTTATTTGTGAGCAGCTGTTATTAGGGATACCACAGTAAGAAATTATTCAAAATATACTATTTAGATTAAGTAATTACTAAACATTTGTTATGATATATTGTTTGATTAGTCTAGGTTAATTTGAAAAATGAGGTGGGTAATATTGACTAGCTGTCAATGTTGAGTGAAATGGCATAGATTATATTATAAAGCGTGAAGAAACACTTAGATTTTTTGAACCAAGCTTCTAACGCAAATTTAAATTTTTTTAAAAATATTTTGCTAATGAGAGTATTTTCACAGATCTTAACAATGGAATAGAAAACCCGTATAGTCAACAAATTCATGGATAAACGATTCAGTTCTAAAAGCAAAAAGCCTGGTTTCTGTATACTGTTGTAGCATGATTATTATAAAAGTATACAGAAACCAGGCCTTTTGCTTTTAGGGCTGCATCTTTATCGATGAATTAGTTGACCATACAGGTGTTCTGTTCCATTCTTTAGATCCATGAAAATATTTTCAATTTTAAAAGTTTCATTAATTTTTTTTAATTCTGGTTAGAAGTTCGGTTTGAAAAGTTAAAAGTATTTTATTGCACTTTGTAAAATAATATATGCCACTGCACTCAACATTGACAGCCAGTCAATCTTTGTATGCTTGCATCATTTTTCAACTTAACTTAGATAAACTAAATAACAGACCATAAAAAAACCTACACACTTGCAAACATAACCTTATTATAGTCAACAATTGTTTAATAATTAACTGAACCTAAATAATATATTTTGGAATATTTTTTTACTGCCCTTATCCTTACACTTTATAATAACAGCTGCTCACAAAAATATATTTTATAGACAGATCTCCACCAAAATTTGACAATGAAATAATAAAAAATTAAATACTAGGCAGAAGTTAGTATTCCAAATGACATTAAACTACCTATTAGCTCATCAACGAATGATGTAATACATTAAAAGCAATATTATTATTATTATTACTTCTGTAAGGAATTATGAATGAACCTCTAACTACTTCTCATGAAATTCTGATAATTAAATTAAAAAAATTTTTAACATTAACTATCAAGAGTAAAATAACCCTTGGCATTTTATATCTTTATAATATAAAAATATAAAATTTTTTTTTGGTAAGCAGTTATGATAAAAGACTTTCAAAAGAGTCATGGTTAATTGAAATCCCTGAACTGCACTTTCGGACATACTGTCGTGGAGACACGACATGTGTTCAGAAAGGGGGCGATAGAAAACGGAATTCAAAAAATCAGACAAAAGAGATGCCTTGAACAGCGGGATAATGTACCGCGTATGCGAATGGCAAGGAGAGATAACAAGTTGAGAGGGGGCAATTGAAATGAGAAAACGGTCAACAGCTGCGTTTAACGAAGGGCCCAGCTGGTGATAATGAGCTGAGGAAAATCTGAAAACGGAGTCACAGTTAGGAGAAGAAAAGGGGTAGGGCGATTTACGAGGTTGACCGGCGTTAGAAACACCACAGGAGGCCCAGGCGAGAGCGTGGGAAGTCAAAAATGTAAGAAACCCCAGACAGGTGCAAGGGCGGACGCCCCCGTCAATATGGATTGGAGAAGATGGGAATATAAAATGGGTGATCGGCCAATGAAGGGGTCCCGGATCGACCCATAGGACAGAAGGTGGCCACCAATGAGGGCCTGAATATTTAATGATGGAAGTTGAGCTCGAGAGGAAAAGTTTTTAGAGAGAGCAGAACGATTTGAGATCTTTCACTAAGAACACATAAGCCCCGGTAGACAGCGAAGGAAGAGAGAAGATGACGGGCTGCTAACTTAATACCGGAGAGACAAGCCAAGTCCTCGGTACCCGAAAAAGCAAACCGATATGAGATAGATGCAGACCCCAATACCGGAGAGGCCGACCGACTAACCTGTCATTTAGCGAGAGAGGAGCAGCCATTTCCCCTGGACCAACGCGCCCCCGTAGCAAATGCCGAGATGCGGACAAAAGCACCCTGAGTCCGCCGCATGCCGATGATCGCAGCTGATACCCTGGACCAGAGCCCGATGACCCCCAGCCATGCTAGTGATGAGGTACGGACCTTCGGAGTGACGAACGCTCTCCCAACGCGAGTGTATTCTCGGAGACGCCGCAGAACGCCGCAACAGATAGTGACCGCAGTTCCGCCGGAACCGACAGCCCGCTGCCCGAAAGAGAGCCCTATGTTTCTCCCAGCAAGACTTGTGATGTCGATGTGTCGTCAGAAAAGGTAGGAGAGTATTTTGACTTATCCTAGCAATGCCCAATGCCTACTAGAGAGCGCAGTTAATTAGATAGGGCAGATTAGGTGAAATCTTTACATTTATGCATAGAATATCTATCATAAAATAGTGCTTGTGTATATCCATATTAATTGAAGTAGTATCTTGCAATAGTTTTGTAATGTGTTTATGTATAGCAATTAAGAATGTAGGATAATATAACAATGTTAGGGAGTAGATAAAAATGTTAGTAGTTTGATATTGATGAGAATGAAGGTTAGATAAATAATCAGAATTAATGTATTGATAAGATATAGTAAGGAAGATAAATTGAAATGTATATGTAGATATATGGTGTTAATGAAATAGAAATTCGGAAATCTTTAATGAATAATGTTGTTTGTATATGTTTATGATTGGTTTAATAAATTGATTTGGAACTATACATATGAGCATCACTCTCTAATTACTTGTACTACCACTAATACTATAACTAATAATTATATTACGGTGACACATACCTAATACTTTAATAACAGGCTTGCCAGTTAAAAATATAATGAATAAAGGAAATCAATATCAATCCATAAATTACTGCAACCAAAGTTTATTAGAATGTTCGGATTAGCATATAAAATATACAAAGAGAAATTTGAAAATTTAAGTTGTTTATTAATTAAGAATTATGTAATTTATGGTTTTTCATAGAAAAATTCAAATTTAAGTACAAAAAATAAATTTAAAAAAAATATATTCACAACTTTGTGATTTTGCCTACAAGTTCACTGCTGAAAAAAAGGATATCTAGAGAATAAAAAAAATGGGTTCAGTGAGGTTCAAATCAACTTACACAGATTATGAATCGAGCACACTGCCAAGTGAGCTATGGAATCTTTCGAATGAAATCACAATGAGGTGAAGATGGATTCCAGTTTCAGAATTCTGTAAAGAAACCAATATTTTCTTATAATGCCATAATAAAAATTAGAGTGATTTGTGACACCAAGAAGCATTGAAAAGCAGAGTTCATTATAAATTTGCTTATCAGTGAAATATAAAAGGTAGTATGACCCCCTTACATATATACTTTGGACCATAGGCGTAGCGTGCTTCTAACATTTGGGACGGGCACAAATTGAATTCAGCTAGGGCCCTTCTCAGCGCATTGACTACCGATAGATCCTTAAAATTTGAAATATTATGATTTTTTGAAATTGAGTAACAATAGAATTGATGTTTGAGTAGTATTCAAAAAGTTATACAATGAGAAAAATAAATGTAACATAAATAAAAGAAGGAAAAAATGTAGCATCGAATTTTTGTTATGGATCATATCATTGTTAAAAACTATGTTAGGGCTAAAGACATAATCGGTATTTTCAGTTTCACAGTTTGAAAAAACGGGAAAAAAAACAACTTTCTTAAAAGTTTTCTACAATTTTCTGATTTAACTGAACTTCTATTAACGTTTTAATTTATTTCAAGTTAAGTTGGGGGGGGGGGGCACGTGTATGTTTTGGACCAGTAAGTTCTTACTTATTTTGCACAACATGACAACTAAATACTCTCTAAAAGTCTTGAAAACAAATAGCTTATAAATCAGTTATTGAGGACATTCTCAAATTTTTAATGAAGATTTTACAAATGACACACACAGAATGCAAAAGTTTACCTAAAGTTTTAATAAAAATCTAGCACACATGATGTTATCTAAATAAAGGTTCTCATCCTTGTCAGGTTATACAAGATTTTAAAGTTGAAACTGACAAATTAAATTATATAAATGCATGATGACCAGCAATTTAATAACTTAGGAATGAAAAATAGAATAACTTTCTGCATATATTTATATACATATGATTATGCAATACTAAAAAATAAAAACAACTATAAACATTAATATTCAGATGTATGCTCATAAGTGCATGAGTTTTTTTCCAGTTGCTTCTTTTATGCACTCATACAGACTGCATGATTGAGCATAAATCAGAATTATATAGTATGTTATGTTAAAAATATGCATATCAGATATCTGATCTATAAGTATAAAATCAATAAACTTCTGTTAGAATTTTTAAAAACTATAACATGAAGTTGAACATATGCAAAATGCTTGCAATGCTGGATATATTATATTAAAAACATAAATAATGTTGTAAATTTAAAAAAGTTTCATTGTTATATTATAGCTGTTTTATGGATGAAGTTCTATGTAATGTAATATAAGAAATTGTAAGTAATTAAGAATGTCTGTTAAGTAATATTATGTTTATGTAAAGGTTTAATATATGGTAATTTAAAAGTTTTTTCCTCTCTCTTATGGTATGGCTCCTGTACAGTGATTCGCAAAAGCTAGTTCATAACTAAAATTTTTGAAGAAAAATAGTAACTTTCTTTTTTTTATAATTTTCTGCTCTGGTTGACTGGAGGTTGGGAAAGGAACGAAGTCTGTATGTTTAAAGAGAATACTTTGATAGACATAATTATTCTAAGCATTCAAATATTTACTATATAATATACTACAAAATATCATTGATTAAGAACTATAAAGAAAGGCCTTTTTTTTGGTTAATAATAAAGTCAGTTGTTCAGTCAAGAAGTCAATTATTGTATTTGGATGATCAGATATTTTATGTCTTAGAACATCAAGCAATTCAATTACCACATTTAATACATTTTCATCATCACTCATTACTGTTTTCATTTAATCCAAATTCTTTTAAAATGCTTAACAAATTATTTATGTTATTTGTTTTGCAAAGAAATTTATAATTATTAAATTTTGAAATCTTACAATTCTTAACAAATGCCACAATATTAAGATTATTATCAATAAGTATAGATTTTAAAATACATGGTGCAAGTGAGAAATTCAACTGATAAAAAACTAATGAATTTTTAAGATAATCTATTTTAGAATAGCACGTTACCTTTTGATGCTTTCCACAATCCTTTAAGCCAGGCTGACGTTTTGTTGATCTTTTCTACGAAACTAAATACAAACAAAAATATTTTTTCTTTACTACAAAGTAAAATGACATAGTTCATTTAAACACAAAAGAATTTGCATAAGTGTATATCTAAATTAAAAAGTGTTAGAATGAAGTTTCTCGGGCTTTTATAAGATTCAATTACATTAATTTAACTTTTATATCCTATAATAACTGTAGGATATAAAAATTGTAGGATATATTTCTTCTGTTTTCATAATCTTCTCGGGAGCTAAAAACACAGGCGACGACCCCCCTTTTTTTAATCAAACCACTGAGCTGCTCTTACAATGACAAATTTTTGCCATTTTGTCATTATAAGAAATCTTAGTTATATGAACAGTATTTTCAGTTTAAAGAATTCAAATCATAATGAAATACATCTCATTTTCATCATATTAATTTTACAGTAGCATATTCTTTACATTAATTCATATTCTATTAATTTTACAGTAGCATACCCATTCTTTTACATCAATATATGCATTAAATTTGAATCGTTGAAAATTAAAAACAATAAATTATTTTAAATAACTGCAATTAGTTTAATCACAAATCTCTAAACAATAAACAATGTTACCCATGAACTGGAGGTAACTATGAAATCTTTTCTTGGGATCGCTGTCATCGATTTTCTTTTTTGTCATAATTTTTCTTCAATAGCACGTGTCCGGAGGAAGAAAAATGCCTGTGTTGTTACGCCAGAAAGACGCGCAAAAATGAAAATTGACGAATCACAAGCGCGTAAAACATCGCCATCATCATAAATTGCTCACTCTCAGAGATAACTTCTTTTGAGAGGCACCCACTACGAGTGAAGCTACCCTAACTACGTCACGCTTTAAAGTGGCAACCCGAGCAAAAACTTTCTTCTCTACGTCGTTCATTGGTCTACGTAGCTGCCATTCAACCTAAGTCCTGCCTTTCTTCCCCGACCTTTCCACCATGGCGCTGAATTTAAACCTAATATCAAATTCGATAGCTGAAGCATATTTCTTCTGTTTTCATAAGCTTCTGGGGAGCTAAAAACACAGACGACGACCCCCCCCTTTATTTTAATCAAACAACTGAGCTGCTCTTACAATGACAAATTTTTGCCATTTTATCATTATAAGAAATCTTAGTCATATGAACAGTATTTTCAGTTTAAAGAATTCAAATCATAATGAAATACATCTCATTTTCATCATATTAATTTTACAGTAGCATATTCTTATACACATTGGAATGAAAGAAAAACAATCTTTAATTAACGGACCATAGTTAAAACAAACAAATCACACCTATTTAATTCTTGTATATTTTTCAAGTTTATTCTGTTTCTAGTTTATATTGTCGTTTTCAAGTTTATATTGTTGTTTTGTTTTGTTTTGGTTCCTTATCCTTTGTAGTAAACAAAAACATTCATATTTTTCAAAAGTCCATAGTAATCACTCATGGTTTCCATCACTTGTTTCACTGACACGTTGAATTTTTTCTCTTTTTGTTTCAAATTTTGGTATTAATGTAATTTTGTTTTTATCAATGCATGTCTCGCAGAAGTACCCCGAACGGACAACGATGACTCGCTAACTAATTTAACAATCCCTTCTACTGCTTGAGTGTGACATGGAAAATTATTGAAGTCAATACGTTGACTCTCCTGATAGGTTCCTTTGCTTTCTTTATAAACTGCTTTAGTTTTTCATCAGAAATGCCTCTTCATAGGAGGTTCTGTTACTTTAACATCATTCCATTCAATCATATCAATATAATCCTTGGCATCAAAGTTTATACGTTGAATTAAAAACTTTCCTTCATTTGCAGTCCTTGCTTTTAGAATCCTACGTAATCCAAGCTCTCTTACATGACTGCCATCATCTGATATCATACTAAGGAGGAATTTTCTGAAGCAGATTTTTGTCAATGGAAAAGTTATAAAGGATGGAATAATAGCACTTTCAACGGCAACAACCAACACTTAAACATTACTGTAATTGGATGTGACGGAACTAGCTTGAACACTGGATTGAATAATGGTGCGATTCCTTTATTGGAAAAGGAATTAAGAATGCTACTGCAGTGGTTGATTTGTCTATTTCAAGTAAATGAACTGCCCCTACATCCTAATTAAAGGTCCAAATGAATTTGGAGGAGAAATAGGTAAACAACTAGAAAATTGCTGTGAACTTCCAGTGATTGAATTTTCACCTATTGAAAATGGCATTCCATTACTAGAAGTTAAAGATGATTTAAGTGTAGACCGAAAATATTTGCTAGAAATGTGTAATGTAATCTCTGTTGGAAGGTGCTCTTCTGTTTGGCCATGAGAAAACCAGGAAAACTTTGTCATTCATGATGGCTTACATTATCAAACCGAATACTTCCCTTGTATGCGGGAACAGAATGTACTGCAAAAAATCTCCGAATACTGACTGAATACATTTTGTGAGTTTATGCACCTGTTTGGTTTAACATAAAGCTGAAACCATCTTGTATTCATTGATCGAAGAACTTGTGGAAACTTGTAAGCTATTCACGTTACGTCCATCAGACTCTTAAAAATGTAATTGACTCAGTCATTCAAAGAAATGCATACTTTGCTGCTTCTGAAAATCTCCTTCTATGTATGATATCAGATGATCGCAGTCACGTAAAAGAGCTTGGATTACGCCAGATTCTAAAAGCAAGGATTGAAAATGAAGGGGGCATCAGAAAGTTTTTAATTCAACGTATAAACTTTGATGCCAATGATATGATTGAACTGAATGGTGTTAAAGTAACAGAACAAGGCATATTTCTGATAACAAACTAAAACAGTTTATAAAGGAAGCAAAAACATCTGATTATGAGAGTCAACGTTTTGACTTCAGTAATTTTCCATGTCACACACAAGCAGTAGAAAGGATTGTTAAATTTGTTATCGAGTCATCTTTGTCCATCCGCGGCACTTCTGCGAGAGTTGCATTGATAAAAACAAAAATACACTCTCAAAAGATAATGCCAAAATTTGAAACAACAACAAAAATTTATAATTCAATGTGTCATGGAAATAAGTAATGGAAACCATGTGTGATTATTATGGACTTTTGAGAGACATGAATGTTTTTTTTCAAAATAACGTTTAACATCCCTAATCTCAAATAACTTGCTATCTTATGAACAGTAAGTGTGTGTTTAAATTTTCTTCTACACCCATTTTTGATTATATTCCTAAATCTGAAAAAGTAAAATCTCTCAATCAGGCAGATGAGACTGAACTAAAGCGAGTTGCTCAGGGCTCTAACTTAACTAGCATTAATGATCGAATCTCTCTCTCAAATCAATTTTCTATCCTTGAAGAAGAAAATGTCATATAGGAGGATTGCAGAGGTGAAGCTTAAATTCCAATTAAGAGCGAACCCTAATCTGAGCTTTTTTTTTTAAATGGCGGAACGATACAAAGATACCCTCAACAAAATTTACAACCTAGTCAAAATTCAAATCCCCAAAGCAATTTCAGGAAACTTTATCAAAATTGTATATGTAAACATTGAATAATATAGGACCATTCAAAGATACTTAATTAATTCACGCATTGGATTTTTTTTGAAAAATTCGAAAACCGAAACTTAAAATCCTTTTTAAAGGAATCCCTATCTACACTTTGGCTGTGGAAGTCGAAGGCGAATTAATTACTTTAGGCTTTAGAGTCGGCATTGCCGGCAATTATATTCCTAATTTTAGCGTCACTGTAAACACTGGTAACCAGTTTGGTACCAATCACACTTCCAATACTCTTCCATACAGCCAAGATCTGAAAAATAATTTAAATCTGTCATCTAGCGAACCTATTCAAAATTTACAACCCAAAAATATTCAATCTATGGGAAACCTAGATGATACACTAATAAACTTATCAAAATCCGCGATGTGTTAGCTGAAATTAAAAATTTATGTCCTTTATATTCCAAATCTTACCCAGTCCATTAATTGTTCACAGGTTAATTCATTGGTTTATGATAGTGCTTAACATTTTTCATTTGTTTTTCTGTTCCATGCCAGGCAGTTTCCTGTTACTGAAGTTCCACACTAAAAAATCTGTCAGTGAAAACTGGTGTGTGGCGTCCGTTTTTGCTTCCCATGCTTCCGTCCTGGGTTTGATCCCGAAAGGAGCATTTCTGTTTTCTGTACTCGCGGATGTTCAGACCTGCCAATTTAATTTATTAAATATAACTTACTTATTATTTTAAACTTAATTGCCTTATTTTTCATTTCTAACATTTATTTAAACTAATTTTTTGGCCTCTTTTTTCTTATTGTAAATATTATTTCTCGTATCCTGACTCAATTACATAAAAAACAATGTAATATATTCTTCAATGTACGTACTGAGGATAAAGGGTCTTATTTTGTGATCTTATTTGGTGTCTCATGACATCTACTGTCTATGTCTCTGGCATTACATTACATTAATATTTTTCTAAATATATGTGATTTGTTTATTTTAACTAAGGTCTGTTAATTTAAAATTCTTTTTCTTTCATTCAAATGTGTATTATAAGAATATGTTACTGTAAAATTAATATGATGAACAAATGATATTAATTAAATGATATAATATTATAGTAAAATTAATATGATGAACAATTAATATGATGTAAAATTAATATGATGAAATTCCACAAAATCAGTTGTTTTATAATGGCATCTAACAATTAGAAATGCTTAGAATATTTAAGTTTCCAGTAAAAATATATTTTGAATATTTTATCTAAAAAATATATGTATCATTATTTTAATAAACTATAAAAGAAATTTTAAAAAATACAAATTTTACCACTATTTTCTCTCTTTTAAATAAAGAGTGGTGCAACAAGGACTCATTTTTAAGTAGATATTTAATTTCTCCAGTAATATATAAAAATAAACAATGAAACTAATTTTCATCTGTTTTTATAAGCTTCTAGGGAGTTAAAAACATACACACAGAATACAATCTTTACATACAAAGAAAATTATGTGAATTTTCACATAATACAATTATACAATTTCACATAATACTTCTCACATAATACAATCTTTACATAAAAGGAAAATTATGGGAATTTTCCGCGTAAAAGAAGTTTCACAACAATGAAATAAATATTTTTGAAAAGTCTGCTTAATTTAATCTTCGCCTTCCCTTTCAAATCCATAATTCTGATGCAGATTTCTGTTACTTCTGGTTACGAATCGGAGCTCCAGTTCCGGGACTTAAGAAGTAAAGCGGTTTCGGGTCGATTCCCATTCTACCGTCACTGGCCCTCAAAAGGGTACACACTACGGGATCCCCGTCGGAGATTCGTAAGTCACCCGGCAACGGTACGGATCATTTCCCCCGAGCCTATCATTCTGCCGGCGCCTCCAGCACCGGTCCGTCAAGTTGCCGTCAGTCTTGTGTTTGTTGGGTATATATATATATGACATAGCTTGTTATTTACCGGCTTATGACGTGTTGCTTATGTACACGTTACGTTAATCCCTCCTCTTAACTTTTCCCTAATAAAATTATTGATATAGCAGTCAGTGAATAAAGGCCTGTGGCAAAGAACTACAGTAAAAATACACGTAAGAGTTCTATTTCCGAATATAATTAATCTCAATTCAATCCGTGCTAATTATCTGTCAAGCCATCCCTCGCAATGCATGATCCTTTTGGACCCCTTAAGGTTTAACCTCTTAAGAAATCTCTGACATACACACACACACACACACATATATATATATATATAGGACAAAAATGCCTAGATAGGAACTGGTATATCATATAAGCCCCTCATGGGAAAGAAAGAAAAAAAACCTTCGATATATTAAACAAATATATCTTACAATCCCACCTGTAGACATTTGACTAATGTGGTTTTGAGTAAACAAAGAATTGCAAACATATCCCACGTCATGAAAATAGTACAAACACTTTAGGTAGAAAACGATAATGGAGTTATTTGATTTCTGGAATATCAGACCTCCGAATTTTACAGACTCTTTTGTTAATCACCCGTATTAATGATTAACTTTGATGCTATAAGACTGTAAATTGTACAGAGTGAACATAGATCATAAAACTGAACATTAGATATAATTTTTGTGCAGTGTTTTTAGCTTTTTCTTTAAAGTGTCTTAAATTCATACATCTTTTATGTATGTGATTCTGAATACAAATTATTTTTACACGCACAATTCCTTTTCATAAGATTGAAAAGAAATTTAACAATCTGTCGGAATTACTTTGCCGTTAGAAAAATGCTCTTATGAAAACAATATGTTAAGTGCTATTAAATATTTATGCAGCAAATATTGTCACTCTGACACGTGTCTGATTTTATTTTTTTCAGATCTCATACTTTAGAGGCCCGAAGCTTATCTTCGCCTCACAAATAACTGGCAACTTAAGTGACCAATTTATATTCAGCATAGAATAAAAAATATTCATAGAGTAAGATTAATATTCAGCCTTAATATTCAGCATAGAATAAAAATATCGAAAAAGGTCGTTTAAGAAAATTTTATTTATTTATTTAATTATTTATATTAACATATGAGTATCGTTTTTCTATTTTAAATAATAGCACACTAAGAAATGAATATGAGTAAAATTATGCATGAATGAGCTAAAATAACGTTAAAATATGTACGTAAACTAATTATTAAACGACTGAAATAAGAAAAAAGAGAAATAGGAAATCGCATATTCAATACTATTAAAATTTTCATGATATTGCACTAAATTATGGATCGTTCAGAAATTGAAAAATTCATTTTAATTTAAGAAAAAAGATGCAGTGCAAGAGGAAAGATTAAAATTCAATACGTCATTATTGGAACTTTGGATTTTTTCCAGCGATTCTGTTGGATTGAAAGAGAAGTAGATCATTACGTCATTCGGTCATTAGTTATCTGTCGTATCATAATGTTCATTTCATTTATATATTTATTTAATCAAATATTTTATTCATCAGTGAAACAGTTCTTCGAAGATAGTGATAGATTAATGTAATGTACTTAAAATACATTTCAAATTCATGCGCGAATGTTGTGTCCTTTTTACACGCTCTCTCTGAATAAGTTCCGTAGTTAAATTATCAAATGATTTTATTTTGAGTTAATTAAGAAAGCTGTAACTATATGGTTATAAAGCATAGTTTTTTCATAAGTATTTGAATCTCTAATTAATTTGTAATTATTATTCAGTGTATCCCAATGAAATATAAAGTAAAATACAACTACAGTAATAAAAAAATCTACAAAACTATTAACTAATATATATAAAACTGTTTATTCATACATAATTTGTACGTTCAAATTCGAAGGGTACAGAGGTTGATTGGAGATGCTTATTTTCCATTTTATTGATTTTGTATTTACACCTATACAGTGCCGCCATTGAAAGCAACAAACAGTTCTCGCGGATATCGTGCGAATGTCTTCATTATCAACTGTCCCGCATCGGCAAACAACAGATTTAGTATTTCAGGGAGACGTATCTTTTTATCAGTTAATACCGATCAGCGGCAAGCTTCATTTAACTTGTACAACAAAGAGTCCATTTATTCAGTTACCAAAAAGGAATATTTTCTTACAAAAGTCGATGAAAAATTATTTACTGCTGTTTTGTAAGTTATTTCTTTCTTAGCTAAAAAAAAAACAGATTTTAAAAACGTTTCAAGCTAAAAATTTTTGAAAAGGGAATTAGACTTTTTATGTAATATCTAAAGTCTGCTAACATTTATTTCACTGTTGATTAAAGATTTATCTCTTTCAACTTTGAAGGACTACGCAAGACCATTATTTAAGAAATTTCCAGAATTTTAAATAAATTAGAAGTAATAGGAATGCTGATTTATACTTCCATTAAAGCTTTAAGGACGTTCTAAAAAATTTAAAAATGTATGTATTAAGTAATATATATCGATCCGAGTACATATGACCTAAAACCTAATAGCAAAGTCATAAATAATGAACATATTTTTCCAATGAAATCGTATCTCTATAAACACATATTACTTTGTAAGCTTTGAATGATCATATCAGAACTGTTTTAGTACATTTTTTGCTATAAAAACAAATTTTGTTTCATTCATAACCATTTATTAACATTTCGTCAACATACTGCTTTTCAAGTCATATGTCCAGCCGCGAAAGTTTAAACCTCTCAGTAGTTAATTGCAAAAAAAAATCTATAAAATCAGTTTCCTACTTACAGCAATTTAGAAACTACTTACTTTAAAGTGACGAGTTAAAGGAAATTTCAATTCTGTTTAAGCAGCTATAACTCTAACAGTTAGAGAATCTCTTCATTTCACTGAGTTTTCTAATGGTAGACGACTTAATGATAGGGGATAATTTACCTGTCGCAGAAAATTTAGCGTAAATATTTACTTAGAACTCTCATCTTTGTAGCTAAACACTCTCTTTAATTGCAATATAGTTTCCTCTCTCGAAACAGTTGAGACTGGATATACAGCGTAATGAAAGCATAATTTATAGAGTATCAGACGACTTGTCAAGTGCAAATAGACGAATTTATCTGTATCGCAAATTATAAATTTCCACAATGTTGTTCAGTTAAAGCTACAGTAATCAAAGCGCAATATCGCGTTCGTATTCTATCATCTACTTATATAAAATTATGTGTATATGAAATGAATAAACGCCGTCTCTCCTCGTAAAGAGCTGAAATGTATCGGTTTGTTTATTAACTGTTAGTCTGTAATATGATATATACTATATTAAGTTACAGAACTATGGTTCAATTGTCCTATTTTTTATCCTGAATATCACATTTTTCCCTAACTGAATTATTTGACTTAAACAACACTTCAAGAGATTAAATATTATCAAATCATAACAAACCTTACTGTGACTACACTCAGAGATAGCATTATTTCTAAAAGCCCCTATGAACATGATAAATTACACCCAAATTACTTCTTGTCACTGTGCTGTAGAGTTTCTACACTCCACTATATATGAACCAGGATGATAATATAGACAAAAACTTTTCATAATTAAAGTTTGATGTTGGTTTCAAACTTAGTTAGGTTTAATTAGCTTCAAATGAACAATTCTAGTATTTTTGCAAACTACGAAAGTGGGTATGTTTGAAAGTTTATTAAATGAAAGTGAAGAATTATCTCTCTTTTTTTTACGAAATAGCACGTACATTTATCATGTGCATTTAATTATATATGTATATATGTATATATATATATATATATATATATATATATATATATATATATATATATATATATATATATATATATATACATATATATATATATATGTATGTAATAAAATAAATCCAGGGTAGCGAATGGAAAACTCACCGAGGAAAAGTCGGGAACGTTCCGCTGTTTTGTCCGTAGGTTTGTAGTCATGTAACCGGGGCAGGCCAAAGTAACACACAACTCAGTTAAATCCAGAGACGAGGAGTCCATCACATTTCTAAATTTTATTACAATGTACTTTCTTGTTGGACAGCTTCCATGAACACGAATTATATTTGAACGGACATCGCGGCTAGCGGGGAAAAGGGGGCCCCGCCAAAGCAAAGCTGCGGCAAAGCGGACAGTTGAGAATTACATCTTGGAAGCGAAAACACAAGTGCTAGCGAAACTAAAATCTCTCGCCCGCGTACGATTAATTTGAACTTCCGATTGGTCAAAATAGACACTTGACTTTAACACGTCATATGGGGTAAAGGTTACCGAATGTTCCACGACATTCGCGTTATATAACTATTATATAAGATGAAGGTGCGTGGCTTGTTTAAGGGGAAACTACTAGATTACTTTGGTTTTACATAGATCAAATTAAGAAATGAGGGACGGAATTCTGTTGCGATAAGATGAAAGCATTTTTAATAGACGTTTTAATGATAACGAAAAGTTATTGTATCATACATATATATATATATATATATATATATATATATATATATATATATATATATATATACAGGGTGTAACGAAACTCTTGGGCAAATCTTTAAGGGGTGATAGTACACATCAAGACAAACAATATTATATAAGAAACTTAGGGTCCCAAACGTCCTCCAAAGGAGATAGATGCCATTAAAGTTTAGGGTCCGAAATTTCAAATGATTATAAAAAACGGAAAAATGGGTCAATTCGTTAGCGGTTTTAGCTAAAAGTATTCGTTTTGTCAGTTTTTTCTTGAAAAATAAATTTAAAGATAAAGTAAAAAAAATGTTGATAGAGGGCGCTTTAGACTTTGGAGTAACAAACAACTATTTTTTACCGTTATTTTTTTATCACATTAAATGCTTTCAAAAGCTTAGCTTTAAATTAAATTTTGAGCTCAAAATCTGATTCGTTGGGGGTGGTTAAGTAGCGCAAACGGAATTGTGTTCAGGAGTTGAAATTTGAAACTCTCTCCCTCCTGAACAGAGTTCAGTTATTCCCGATTTTGATGTCGTAGTACTTTGTGTCGTAGACCAGGCAGCAACTACTACCTCCTAGACGTAAAATAAACTGGAGAGGGATGACAAAATTAAAAAAATTATTCATAATACTAGACATGAGCAATTTCTCCTCTCGAAATAAAAAAAAACAATTTGATGTAAGCACGTCGTGCGCATGAATGAAGGTTGAATGAATGATGACACGTAGAAAATGGTACACGCATGATTTTCTTGTGGAATCACAAAAACTGCTCGAAAGAGCGCCCACCAGCAAGGATGCAGGCCTCACACCGCCGGCGGAGGGACTTTCGAACATTAGCAAATACCCCGGGCATCTCCCAAATATCACCTGCTACGACGGCAATTCACGCAACCAGATCCTCGTTGGAGTCGACAGGGCTTGCGTAAACAAGACTCTTCATATGGCCCCAGAGGAAGATGTCTAGACAGGAGAGGTCAGGCGAGCGTGCCGGCCAATTTACCGGACCACCCCGTCCAATCCATCGCCCTGGATATGCTGTATCCAATGCACTTCTCACATTTGCGCTGAAATGTGCAGGCGCTCCATCATGTTGGAACCACATACGAGCCTTTATGTTGGCTGGAACACTTTGCAGCAGAACTGGAAGCACCTCTTGTAGGAATACCAGATACGTTCCTCCTTCGAGGCGCCTTGGCAGAAGATATGGACCGATCAAATGATCGTGGATAATTCCGGCCCACACATTGACGCTGAAACAGCGTTGATATGAATGAGGGCGGGTAGAGTGTGGGTTAGTGTACGCCCAGTTGTGTGCATTGTGCGCATTCAAAATGCCTTCCCGACTGAAACTGCATTCATCGGTGAACAGCACGCGTGCGGCAAAGTCTGGTTGCACAGCCAATCGTTGGAGGAACCATCATGAAAAATCGACACGTGACTGATGGTCGGTTGCTTTCAAGGCGTGCGCACTCTGCGCATAAGGACGAAGGCATTCTGCACTCAATACTCGCCAAACCGCCACGTGGCTCACATTTGCGGCATTGGCTACACTCCGCGTGCTCGTCTCCGATTGCTCCTCGAATTCACGCAGTACATGCTCTTCAAGTTCCGGTGTCCTGGAACTCCTGGTACGCCCAGTGTCGTGTATCCCACTGAAAAACGAGCCGGTTTCTCTGAGACGCCGATGCAAGCGTTCGAAAGTTTTTCTGTTTGGCAAGCATCTTAAAGGAAATCGTTCCCCATACAATCGCCGGGCCTCCAGGGCATTCCCATCTGCAACGCCGTAAATGAAATGGATATCGGCCATTTCTTGACTAGTGTAGCTGGTCATCCTTACAGCCGTCAAAAACGAAAACACGATGAATGCAGACAACCAAAGCTTTTACAGCACTTTACATCCTTAAATACAGTTAGAACCATACAGTTAAATCCTTGTGTACTACACTTTGCATGCAACTCGGGTATTTTGCGAGGAGAAATTGCTCATGTCTGTTATGAATAACTTTTTTTTATTTTTTGTCATCCCTCTCTCGTTTATTCTACGTTTAGTGAGTAATAGTTGCTGCCTGGTCTACGACCAAGCATCCAAAAATCGTGAATAACTGAACTGCGTACAGGGGAGGAGGGGGGTTCAAATTTCACCTCCTGAACACTGTTGAGTTTTCGCGACATAACCACCCCCAACGATTCAGATTTTGAGCTCAAAATTTAAGTTTAAGTCTAAGCTTTTGAAAGCATTTAATCTGATACAAAAAATAACAGTAAAAAATAGTTGTTTGTTACTCCAAAGTCTAAAGCGCCCTCTATCGGCATTTTTAAAACTTTATATTTCAAATTTATTTTCCAGAAAATCTTGACATAAAGAATAATTTAAGCGAAAACAGCAAACGAATCGACAAATTTTCCCGTTTTTTATGATCATTTGAAATTTCGGACCCTAAACTTTAATGGCGTCTATCTACTTTGGAAGACGTTTGGGACCCTAAGTATCCTATATAATATTGTTTGTCATGATGTGTACTATCACCCCTTAAAGTTTTGCCCAAGAGTATCGTTACACCTGTATATATATATATATATATATATATATATATATATATATATATATATATATATATATATATATATATATATATATATATATATATATATATATATAACACAGTTCCGTAATTGATTGACTGGCTGACGTACAACGCACAGACCAAACCACTGAAATTAAAGTGCTGAAATTTTGCATGGCGATTATTCTTATAGTGTAGAGGTGCACTAAGAAAGATTTTTGAAATATCCTTCTTACATTTTTTAAAATTAAATTTTTAAGCTGTTTTAGTAATTTTTTTTAAGTTTGCATTCCAAATATTAATTTGAGGGTTATAAAATTTATGTCACGAAAAAGATCATAAAAGTTCCTTTAAAATGAAATCTTTTTCGAATCTTTACCTACATTTTCTGGTTTTTGGTGAATTTTTAAAGATTCATTTTTAGAATTTAATTTATTAAATGCTGATCACGTGATTTCCTTTTCTGGTACTTTAAATTAATTTATCGTCACGTGCATAACAACCAAATAGACAAAAAAAAAATTTTTTTTCTTGATAATGCGGCAGACGATTTGAAATCCAAAAAAATATTGAAATACAGTAAAAGAAATGTTCTACAAACTGCACTATATTAACTGTACTATATTCTTTAGTATTCCTTATATTAGATTTTATTTGAATATCTTCTTCTAGATTATTTTGTCTATAAAAATATCCCTTACGATTTTTTATAAATATATTTCTTAATTTTTTTACATCAATTGCATACTTTGATCGCTGCATTTATTATATATATATATATATATATATATATATATATATATATATATACACTGCTGGCCACCCAAATTGCAACACCTAGAAAGACAAGAGATATCACAACAAAATTTATTTTGTAGATAACATGTTGACCAAGTATCAAATGATTAAATTTATAGACTTTTGTGAAGTGTGGTTCCTGCCAAAATCAGTAGCCAGAGTAGCCGCCATTGTTGGAGATCACCGCTGCCACACGCCTCGGCATTGACTCAACGAGACTTTGGATGAGTTCTTGGGGTACAGCAGACCAAGCAGCAAGCAGCTTCCACACGTTGCCAAAGTGGATTTGCTGTGGCAGCTGGGGATGGAATCTGGGTCAATCGTAGAGCAATCATCAACCACGTGTTTTCTATCGGCGAAAGATCCGGAGAGCAAGGCGGCCAGTGAAGCAATTCAATCTGGCGATTGACGAAGAACCGTTGGACAATGCGTGCCACGTGTGGTCGCGCATTATCCTGTTGAAATATGGCTGTGGGCAATCCCTGAAGGTAAGGAAGGACAACTGGCTCCAACACCTCGGAGATGTAGCGCTGGCTGTTAAGAGTACCGGCAATGCGTACTAGAGGTGTGAGAGAGTGTTATCCAATACCGCCCCATACCATAATACCCGGTGCAGGACCAGTGTGGCGGTGTATAACGCAGATGTTCAGCATCATCTCTTCCCGGTGTCTCCAGACTCGAATGCGACCATCGTGGTGTTGCAGACAGAAGCGTGACTCGTCAGTAAAGACAATTTCATTCCATTCTGCTGTCCACATCCTTCTGTCATCGCACGATTGGCGGCGGAGACGTCTGTGGTTCTGCGACAAGGGTAGACAAAGCAATGGACGTCTTGCGGACAGACCACTCTGCTGTAAACGGCGTCGAATGGTACGCGCAGACACTGGATGATGCGTTACAGACTGCATGTGCTGGGCTATGGTTCGTGATGTGACTGAGCGATCCGTCACTGCCATGCGCACAATTTGCCTGTCATCACGTGAAGTGGTGCGCTGAGGTGGATGCGATCGAACACGCCGGTCCGTCGTACCCTCCTGCATCCAACGATCACATATCCGAATTACAGTTGTTTGGTTTCGTCCAACACGACTACCGATTTCCCTGAAAGATAATCCACAATCTCGGTAGGCCACTATCCTTCCTCTGTCGAACTCGGATACTTGATTAAAAGAAAATAGCTGTTTTCGACGAGGCATGATTGATCGTTCTTTTGAAAAAATCACAAGAAAAACACAATTGCCGAACTTGAAAACGTCGAAATCTCCAAGCCTTAAATAGCGCTTTGAAGTGGCGCCACAGGCGCGCGTGATGTGCGTCTGCGCTGAAATTCTAATCATGTGCATATCTCACCTCCGCTAATGCATGTTGAAAATTTCATGTTATTTGCATGTTTCCTTCAGGGTGTTGCATTTACAGTGGCCAGCAGTGTATATATATATATATATATATATATATATATATATGAAATGTCCGGAATGGACATCTCATGAAATAGGAGCTTGCATCGTGGCCGGAAAGTAATAAAGTCAACTTCAGGAACGAACTATTTTATTAACGAGTAAAGGAACACATCTTAATCGCATCGAGCCAGTCCAGCGTCTATCCTAAGATCGCCAAATTACGATTAGGTCAGGGAGGTTGCCAGAATTGGCGGAGAGAGTTAGTGTGTGGAAAGACGAGGCATTTACGACAATGAGAGGAAAGAGGGGTTACCAGGATAGAGATAAAGTTCAGAATGGACGATTATAGGTAGTTAGTAATGTTATCACAGAATATCCCCCATCTAAAATGGATTGGAGCCGCGTCCGTCAACTCTTATACACTCCAGATAGTGAGAACATGAAAATTAGTAGTTATAATATTAGGTTGAAGCTGGCCCGAAAATCACAAATTCTTATGTTAAAATATACAATTGAAAAACATAATAATCTATATATATAAAACAGTTCCGTAACTGACTCATTCATTCATTCATTCATTCATTCATTCACTGACTGACTGACATACAACGCACAGACAAAACCGCTGGACCTAAAGGGCTGAAATTTTGCATGGCGATTCTTCTTATAGTGTAGGGGTGCACTAAGAGAGATTTTTGAAAAATTCTTCTTAGATTTTTTTAAATTAAATTTTTAAGCTGTTTTTTTTTACTTTTTTTAAGTTTGCATTTAAAATAATAATTTGAGGGTTATAAAATTTATATCACGAGAAAGATCATAAAAATTCCTTTAAAATGAAATCTTTTTCGAATCTTTACCTTCATTTCCTGATTTTTGGTGAATTTTTAAAGATGAATTTTTAGAATTTAATTTATTAAATGCTGATCACGTGACTTCTTTTTCTGGTACTTTAAATAAATTTATCGTCACGTGCATAAAAACTAAATAGACAAAAAATAATTTTTTTTTCTTGCTAATGCGGCAGACGATTGGATATTATCCAAAAAAAATTAAAATACAGTAAAAGAAATGTTCTAGAAACTGTACTATATTAACTGTACTATATTCTTTAGTATTCTTTATATTAGATTTAATTTGAATATCTTCTTCTACATTATTTTGTCTATAAAAATATCCCTTACGATTTTTTTATAAATATATATATATTTTACATCAATTATATACATTGATCGTCGTATTTATATATATATATTGGCATTAATTGCATACATTCACCGATGTTTTTACTTTGAATGTGCTCCGTAGCGAAGTGCGGGTTTTCAGCTAGTATGGCATAATCTTAAAAACAAATCGCTGGAGAAAGATAAAAATGGAATGGTACACTTAAATGAAGACACTAATAACAACAGATGTAAAGACTTTCCAAATAGAGGTACAAGTAAAAATATATTGTGCAGGTCTCAGTCCCTGACATGTATCACAGTCTGAAAGCGTTCAGAGTCCTGGACGGGTACAGTTCAACTAGTTGTAAAAACACAAGTTATTATTTCTCAATTTATTTGTTAAATATTGGATAGTTTCTTTGGATATCTCCTGGTTGTAGTCACTTTTTTTAGAAAAATAATGTTCTTTGTTGTTTATGGTCCGTTTCACATTAGGTATTCACTTTCCTTTACGCAAAATACTTTCTATATTTTATTTTTTTATCATTGGTTTTCACTTTCAATTTTTTCTCTAGATCATGTACACAAAAATATTAAAAGTTCTTTCAGCAATTAGTAGAATAAATTTACCAAATCCTGTCAAAATTAACTTTCAACATCAATACCAAATGTCTGGTACCTGATGTTGCAAAATTTCGAACAAAAATACAAATTCCAACAATTGACACTGACATTCAACTGCTGTAGGGGGGAAAAATCAAGACAATACAAACATAAATTTGAGGTATGTGACCTGTTGTGAGTACATCCTCGTGAGCGTTTACCAAAGGGTAGGTGCTTCCAACCTGAAACTCAAATTGAGCAAACTGCACAAAATGAAAAGGGACAGGTATGTTTCTCAAACATGAAAGGGAAAGGCAACTGTTCAAAGGGAACATTTGAACAGTCCGAAGAGACAGGGAGAAGAGTGAGTGGAAACCCCAGTATAAAAATCAATATTATTTATCTAGTACGTAGTATTTTTCATATAAAATGTAGTAAGCTTCAAGAAGTAAAGAAATATTATGTAAGTTTCCCTTACACTCACGGGGTTTCTTCAAAATTAACTAGGATGGTGATAGGACAGGAATGCTAAAATAGAAAGATTAAGGATAGCTGAATGATTTACATATTGGTGACTTATTCGTGGTGTAGTTTGAACTTCTCAGGTGAATAGTAAAATCTCAATTTTGATGAATGTACACTTTCAGTGGGTTTTTTCCTGTGGTAATTTTTGTTATCAATTTCATAATTAACTTCAGATAATTTATTAATAATCTCGTATGGTCCTGAATAAGGTGAGGTTAACTTTCTAGTGTTTGGGTATTCGAATTCTTCATATATTACTAAGTCTCCGGGTTGAAATTTAGATTCTTCAAATCTAGTATCATATCTCGTCTTATTTTTCTGGTGGTATTCAAGAGTTCTGGGTTTAGCTAAAGTTCTTGCTTCATTAAGTGGAGGATAAGTATTTTGGTCAATTGGAGAATCAAAAGGAAGTTTGCCAAATAATAAGTAGGCAGGGGTGAACTTAGTTACTGTATTTGGTTAGGCAGTCGCCATTTTGTTTTACAAATATAATACTAGAAATTACAAAAATAATATAATAACTGACCTGCTTACAACACCAATTTTTGTACTGTAAATTACAATACTAAATAAGAACTTTTTAAGTGTAAAGTACACTGATGGTGAACTTGACAATTTGCTTATATGAGTTTCTTTGATTTCCGAGCAGCGTTCGGCGTTCACGCAGAAATCGTAATTATTTTCTTGAAATGAATTTTTTTATGACTGCTGCTCACATTTATTAATAGTTAAATCACTTCTTGAATAGTTGGAGTTGAATACGGGTGTATCAGGACTGGTAATTTTCTTCTTTCAAGATGGCGCATTCAGGGACGAACTCGGACGGGAATCGAAAGTGAAACTGAAATTCCTGAACAATGGCATATTCACTCGCTTCGTCGCAGTCGTAATTTCTGTAGCATTCATGGTGTCGAATCCTGTAGAGCTCTCTGAAATGTCCGGAATGGACATCTCATGAAATAGGAGCTTACATCGTGGCCGGAAAATAATAAAGTCAGCTTCTGGAACAAACTAATTTATTAACGAGTAAAGCGACACATCTTATCCGCATCGAGCCAGTCCAGCGTCTATCTTAAGAGCGCCAAAATACGATTAGCTCAGGGAGGTTGCCAAAATTGGCGGAGGGAGTTAGTGTGTAGAAAGGCGAGGCATTTACGCCAAAGAGAAGAAAGAGGGGTTACCAGAACAGGGATAAAGTTCAAAATGGTCGATTATAGGTAGTTAGTAATATTATCACACACACACACACACACACACACACACACACATATATATATATATATATATATATATATATATATATATATATTTATTTGTTTTTGGCATTAATTGCATACATTGACCGTTGTATTTAATTTGAATGTACTCCGTAGCGAAGTGCGGGTTTTCAGCTAGTATGTATATATATATATATATATATATATATATATATATATGTGTGTGTGTGTGTGTGTGTGTGTGTGTATGTATATATATATGTATATGCAGGGTTTGTATAAAAAGTATCGAGAAAAGTTTTGGAAAAATATATTTATTTTAGATATTACTACAATACCTCAAAAGTCTTTAAAGTACATCACTTGAGCGTCGACACACCTTTTCCAGCGGCTTTTCTATCACTCGAAGTCTCCTTGGTAGGCAGATTCCGGAACGTCCTTAAGAGTCCCCGTGCAAGCTTCTTTGACGACAATTAGGGTCCCATAGTGGTGTCCTTTGAGAGATCTCCTTTCCTAAATATTTTATTTATATATCTCGGATAAACAGAATAATTTTAAAAAATACTGAATTTAAACGCTTTAGACATTTTTATTTTAAGACTTATCAGATCTATTCTAGAAAAAGAGATAAAACATCCTTACAAAATTAAGCTGTCTGATAATTTTGACTCCTGTAGCAAATGGAATAAAAAGGGGAAGAATTTCTAATTGATGTCCCAACTGTTAAGTTATGCTCGTTCTTAGAAGGCGATGTTTAGAAACCAATTTATTTATACCATGTGAATGACCCAAAAATGTAATATTTATGTCATTACATAACTGAATCTTATTGAAAAACCATTCACTCATTTCGAATATGACGCCAAAAACTTTCTTTCTTTCGGCCATTAAGTCCTTTGATATAAATATATATCTCTATGAAGAAGGAATACTTTTTTTATCTTAATTGAATTGCTCACGTTCCTCAGATACATGTCCATTGTTTCGATCCCGTGATATCTCGTCTTCAACCTCCTACACAAAAGACAGAAAAACTTTTGTTGCGAAGAATTCGTTAAATTAAGTGCATCTTGATACCGTATTAGAGATAATGTTCCCCGGAATGAGATGCAGTTCGTAATAGAAAGGGAGTAAAATGAATCTGATAGAGTGCTTGGTTGTAAAATACTAACAATGCTCAATAAATAGGAATTTATTCTTCTCGGAGTTAATACAATTTTTTTAGAATTAGTTAATCTGATGAAAGAAATTAAGATGTGGAAATTGGCCTGTATGAATATTTCGAAAAAGTTGATTTTTAATTAACTCTTTTGTTTTCTGTTGTCATCTTTTATACACAGCTTATCTTGTTCGTTGATTAGTTCTTTTTCTATTTTCATATTATATAGCACAGCACATATTCAGAGGCAATAAAGGTGAGAGAAGAGAATTAATTCCTCAACGTGTAAAAGGAAACATTTAATGAAACTGTAATAGCTTGCAGGGTACAAATATCGTGATCACATTAAACTCCTCATAAAATAAGATTGGTAGCATTGCAATATACGATAAAAGATTGTTTCTTGTCGCCTCTACTAAACGGTGAATAAATTACTATTTTTTAAAAATCTGTATTCCTCACAAGATGGAAAGACTGGTGAGATTCGATAAACTTCTTGGTGTATATTCAGGCAGAAAAAAACCGTGAAAGTTAAAATCTGACAAAATGAAAATTGTATGCAATATTTACATAAACTAAAAGATCGATGACCAAAAAAATTCTCAATCTAGGAAAGTATGGCTGTCGACTAAAATCTATAAGGGAAAATTATCTAAAATGTGATCCTTAACTGCTGCACTTAAGCTCCTAGTCTTGCAGTTGATAAAATAATATAATTTTAGGAATGAACTTCATAAATATTTTTTTATCTCATCACAGACTGAGTTCAGTTGAGCTCACCACAGAATACCAGCTCAAAAATTAAAAGACCTGGGTTCACATTCAAATTCTGGCACATGGTCTTTACGGCAACCCCCACTTCGTAGTCCAAAAGAGCGATAGTAAACAGATAGACTGCATATGACAAATATTCATAGTGGAAGAAAACGAAATCGTTAAATTAAATACAAAAATACATAATATACTATTTGGGATCAGATAAGACTAGCAATGTGAGCCTAAAAAAAAAATTAGGAAACAAGTAGCAAAAAAAAATTAGTAAACAAGTAGGAAATGAAACTTTATAAATGTTCATCCTTCGCATAACTGGTTAAATTCAACTGGTAGAGCATCGACATCATGGTTAGAAGACACAGATTCAATTCTACGTCATGGTGCTGGTTTTTAACAACAGTTTGTTATCAAAACTAATACGCTAATACGGACGAATGCATTTTATAGTACATCTTATTTGTGCTTTTAAGTAGAAATTAGTCTAAAGATAACGAATAAACGCTTTGCATAAACGGTCAAAATAAAATTCTGATATTTTTACATTTGGGCGCCTTGTTATTTTGTTAATTTATCGATATATTTTTATGTTGTTAAGTAAATGATGGGGAAATAAGAGTCAAAAATGCAAACTTATTGTTAATCTATTGAAAATAAATTTGGTTATGGTGGTTTTAATCAATCAGATTTGAAATGTTTTTAAATTTCTTCAAAACCGAATATTATCGACATCAGTTATACACTGATGAATTAAAGCTTCCAAACCATATCAAGTAGCCAACTTATCAAATTGTATAACTGTTTGAGGTGTTCTGTACATCAATCATTTTCACTGTTCTTCTTCGTATTTATCTGCATTGAAGGGGGATACTTCGTTAGCTGACGCTGAATATATCTGTACCGAGATATCAGCGTAGGCATCTTCCTAGAAGATTTGTTCAGCTACGCAAGGAGTTTTGTAAAAACAAAATATTAATGTTTGTAGAGTTAAAATCTTACACACAGGCTGTATTAGAATAGCAGATAGAGAACAAAAGAAGAATTTGACGAACTCAAATGCTAAACTTGTTTAAAAAAGGTCAGTTTCTATAATTTAACTTTCATGCAAGACCTTACAAATTTTAAAATGCAAATTAAATTTACTACTATAAACAAACATTAAATCGCGACATTCAATGTATAATAAAATCGTAGAGTTGAAAAATCACATTTCTGTTATATCAAAATCACAGTTGATAAGATATATTAATAGTCGAAATGGACATTTTTGCCACGAAACAATCTCAGTCAAAAGAAATCCACATTTATATAATTTTCATGCTGTTGAGATATCTTTCTTTAAAATCAATTGATTGGGATGAAAATATACAATGCATAGATATTTTCCTAACATAAGATTTAAAAAACTTATTTCATTGAAAATACAGATGTCAAAGGAAGATTCGAAAACATACCGACAAAGATTATTGCAATTTAAAGTAGGAAAAATGGGAGGATAATGTCCAGTGAAACAAATGTGTGGAACAAATGAGTATTATATGGAACATCATTATCGTTATGAAAGCGAGTGAGCGACGAACATCAAAACAGAATAACACTAGAGTTAAAAACTGCAGAAAACAGGCTAATGTTATAATCCATTTAATTACCATAATTTAACCGAAGAGTGGACTAGCGGAAAGCATCTGAGGTAATAAAATGTTATCCAGAAAAGAACTTTTTTTTTACAGAAAATGAAAAAATAATTAAAATATATGCCTCATATAGATAAAATAGCCTTATACTCTTATTAGAGAGTGCGTATGTGTTTGTGAAGAAGGATTAAACTATTATATCATGATTAACGTTTTAAAAAGACCTCAGAAAGAAACACTTATTTAATAGGTAGGGAGTCTAATGATGTAACATTGAAGTGTAAAATCATAAAATGCTTACTTCTTTATACAAAATTGTGCGTATGAGTTTATGAAGTTTATAGTATTTAGTTTGACTACATAGAGCATATTATTACTGTAATGACTTGGCCGTGCCCACGGGGGATTTCCAAGGGAGCGGACACCCCTTTGTAAACTAAACTGTGCCATTAGTACCGAAAGGTGACCTTCCGTTTACTGCCACAAAAGCCGAGACGCAGAGACTCTTCTGAATACTTCTGGGAAAAGAACATCATTTCAAACGTTTTCCCTGGTTGACAATGGAGTCCAAATAACAAAGCTAGTGCCGACTGGTCGGAGCCTTCGAGGCACGTGGGAGCAGCAACCGGTACCGAAAGGGGCGTAACCTACAGGCGCCCAGGAGGAAATAATAAGATGATGGATGCTACAACCTGGCGGTAGGATTCAGTTGTGGATTCTTTTCCGAGGTGGTAGGCGATCTTTTTGAGAAGGTCCCTGGGCGGGCGCGTGCCTCGCCAGAGAGCGGAGAATCGAGCCACCTCATCATGGTATCACGAACCCTAGTATCTTTGTAAATTTAATATTATTTTTTACAGTGTACAGTTGCCTTATTTAGCCAAGAAATCCAATAAATGTGTTAATTAATTTTAAAAAGGCTGTCAGTCTCATTTTAGGCAAAGTCCTTACAATCCATCTACACTTCTAATTTGCATGCGTTATTCTCTTTTCGAGCGGTATGCAAGACATTTTATAAAATATTAAAGCAAGAACGGGGAAATTTGAAACAATGTAAGACTATGTGAGTGTTTGAGGGGGGTGTTAGAAGTGTATATATTTTTAAACTGTACTTGTGTCATATTTAAATATATGTACAAATTTTTAAGTAAATTCATAAAAATATATTGATTTATTCAAAGCGTTAGTATAAATAATTAGTATAAATTCATTAGGGGTTTTTAATGCCTTTTATCCTATTTTGCAATGTGTTGCAATCGCAAAATTCAAATTCATGTCATTGAACATATTATCTGTAATACATGTTGGAAATTAAAACCTACAGCTGATCTGCTTTGTATATATAATATATTCATAAGAATCATGCGTCATCTAGATAGTATCGATAGCAAATACTCGTATTGGGAATCATTTTTCCTGTAAGTATTAAAGAATAGTCTTAGAAAAAGATTTCTAATTTTTTTTTTCTTCTGAAATTTTGCGTTGAATCTTAACTGATAAGACTACATGATTATTCCGAAGCACCTTGCCAACATATGAAACAACTCTAAAAATATCAAGGACTTTTTAGATCGAAATACAGCAGAATCAAGCATTTTTTTTAATCTCTGAACCAGTTATTATATAAGTTAGCGATAAAGATATTACAAAACTGAATGTATTATTTTTCATTTTCGGTTTTAAATATAATTCTGTTACTTTTAAAATTTTCATATTCCCTAAAATTGAGAACTATAGTTGGTACTTTACTCAAAATTAACCCCATTTGTTTAATATATTACTTGATCTATAATCCTTTATTAATATAACTGTTTTATTGTAATACTTAGTCCTTAACAATTTTTAGCTTGCTGCAAATTTTATCTGTTACAGTGTTTTATCTCATTAAAAATTTGAGCCTTAACCATATGAACAAGTTAGTTACATCAATTTCTAACTATACCGGTTAGTGAATGCTGTCACCTCGTTTCTATAAATTGAACATCGGAATGTATTAGACATTAGCAGCCTATATTCCTGCAACTATGAAATCAACAAAGCTGACATCAGTTAAACAGCTCTGTGTTTACTGGTTACCGTTTACTGACCAAATTATTCTCTGAGTTCCAAATACATATTGTATTACTATACATGTTATTTAAATAGTTTATAACATGTATAGTACCACTATATGTACTTGTATTTTTATCCGGGTATAATTATTACCCGTATTTGTTTAATGCAAATTTTCTTTTAATGAGTGATTAACAATAATTAAAATTAACAAAGGATTTAGCAAAAGAAATACGCATGTATATACATCTTAGAAACCTTCTATGGAATTTCCCGTTATATCGTTAAAAAAAGGTTTGCTTAAATGAGAGGATTTCTTATAAAAAGTTTGTACAAAAACCAAAGTTCGTTTTTCCATAGTTTATCGAAAATTAACCTGAAACATCTTTATAGTGGATTCCCTAATTAATATGCCTTGGGAGAGGCTGTAAGAAAAACTTTAAATTTTTCTTTCTTCAGCAAAAAGCTCAAATTTAAATACTTAGAAAATTCGAAACCTGTGATATGGTCCTACAAGAGAAAAGTTAACTAAGGTAATTGTAAAAGGTGTACTAGTATATTTCACAAATAATTACAAGCATTTCTACGTACAAATAACTCATATAGGTTGCATTTTCCCCTTATATATATGTATATATATATATATATATATATATATATATATATATATATATATATATATATATATATATATTTATTTATTTATTTATTTATTTATTTATTTATTTATATTTATATATAGGGTGGTTATAATTAAAGTTCCACTTTGAAATGGTCACAAAAGGAAAACTACTGGACCAAATGTTATCAACCTTGGTAATAGTTTAAAGGGGGTCATGGGATTTCTTTTCCGCCAAAAAAAGTCAAAAAGTCACCACCAGGAAGGAAATGGTGCTGTATGCAATATTGTTAAACGAAATAAGTCATGAAGACATCGGTTTAAAACGTGTTTAATCGTTTCTGAAACGTATTACAAAGCATGTTCAATGTGGCGTCCACCATTTTCCGAAGGTAAGTCAAATAGCATTACTGTATTCTAAACAGTAGTTCTTAGCATACCAGGAGGAATGTTGCGAATATGTCGGTGTATCGCATCTTTCAATTCCGCCAAATTCTTTAGATTATCACCATAAACAGTGATTTTGAGATTACCCCATAGCCAGAAGTCTGGAAAATCAAATGACGTGTAGAGAGCATCTACATAAACCATTTGCTTCCTCCTGCCGTAAGCCAATTACAAGCCACCGTGGTTTTGCATAACCCCACAGACAGTTTCGTTTTAGAAACGATTAAAAACGTTTTAAACCGATATCATCATGTCTTAGGGCCGAATTCAAGCTTCAAAATTCACAAATTAGTGATCTGTAAGAAAACGATTTCCGGAATGCGCACACTTTAAATGGTAATTTTGTTTAGATCAATGTTTCTTAAGGATATACAAATTGTTAAACCCGTGTAACAAAAGGTTAAGTTATATTCCGACCCTTATTTCGTTTAATAATATTGCATACAACGCCATTCCCGCCTGGTGGTGAGTTTTTTGAACTTTTATTTGGCGGAAAAGAAATTCCCATGACCTCCATTAAACTATTACCATGTTTGATAACATTTGGTCCAGTAGTTTTCCTTTTATGACCATTTCAATGTGGAACTTTAATTATAACCACCCTGTATATAGGGTATGTATGCCAGATATGATACCCCTTTTGATTTTCATTTATAACTAGGAAAGTAAGTGAATGATTATAGTACCAATTTGGTATCCTTTTAATGTATATATTTTACTACATATAACAATGACAGAAAACGAAAATAACCTTACAATTTTCTTGTATGAAATTATAAACACAAGTGTTCCATTTTAGAGATCTGAAAAAAGTAGTCCTGATATGAGACCCCATTTTACAGCTGTAAATATGAATTTGAATTACTGAAAAGTTCGTATAAACAAAACTGTACACAATAATTAGATAACAGTTACCTATATGCACTAATAGGTCAAAAAGAAAGGGATATTTTTAAAAAGTTAGTAGGATTACATTGCAGGTTTTGTTTACTTTTTGTTTTTAGATTCAAACTTTTCACATTGTTTACAAATAAATAGTTCGTCACTTCCACAATCTTCAAGGACCCACCTGATATACCTTTTACATTGACGCCACTGCTCTTCCCGTTTGTCTTCTGAAAATAAACAACCACAAAAAAAGCATTCAGCATCCTTTTCATCAATGCTATCCTCACTGCTGTCATGGAGAGAAAGTTTTTCATCATCTTCAATTGACCTGGGATCATAATAGCTATAATTAGGCTTATTCATTCTCCGTTTTCTAACTAGAGTTCTATTTTCATCCATCTTTAGTTTTCCCCTTCCTGTAGGGATTCCTTTGCCATTTTCTTTTACCTTTAATGTGTTCTTATCCTTTTTTTTAAAATTTTTATCTCCATTTCTTTGTTTATCATTTGATTTCTTGTCTTTTAGGTCAATTCCCTTTTTTTCTTGTAGGAAATAAAGCTTTTTCGAATATGCTGCAGCTCTTTTATAAATGCTATCATTCCATTTATTTTTATAAGGCGGTGATGTGATAATATCGGCTTTACGGGCCCTACTTGGTTTCGAGGTGTTTTTTTCAGGTAACGTAGACAAGGGATTAATTTCTTCAGGAGTCCCTAAAAAGTGATTTGAACTTGTAGTTTGATCAATACCTTCCACATTGTCACTACTTCTACATGGTTGTGGATTCCGCCTTTGAGCCATTGCCTCTACAGCTTCAGAGGAAACAAGGTAGTGACAGTGAAAACTAAAATGCCTAATATGAGAACCTATCTCATATTAGGCATGCTTTGGGGTCTTATATTGGGCATGACCATAATATTGAACACGCCAACGAATTTTTTAGGTTAGGATTGACTTTAGCTTAAAAACAAACAGGTGTGTTTACACTCCACATTTCAAGCTACCTATCCAATACTAACAGCTTTAATAAGAGTCTTATCTTGAATGGGAAAACAGCCAATGAAAATGGTGATGCAAAAAAGTCGACGAGCACACATTCAGGAAAAACAATACCGCACCTTTGAATGCGCCTGCAAACACTGGATTGGCTCGATTGGTACTCGATCGCCTGCAAACTGACTCACCGATTACGAATGATGCAATAGACTACTGTTTAAAACTCCAGTCGCCAGGCAGCAGCACTTGATACGTACTGTAAGTTGGCGTCTCATATTAGGCAAAGTCTCATATTCGACAAACTTACCCTATGTATTATATATATATATATATATATATATAGATATATACATCAATTAAGGACAATGCCAGCTCCAGCAAATAAAGGTTCAGAAACAAAACAAACGTGACTTATTCATAAAGCCCATTTATTAAACAAAAGATAAAGAAAAAAAGTTGGTGATTGTATGATACCATTCATAAAAACTACGATTTTTGCTCCCTGGAGCAACTGTAAAAAATATCTCCTATACAAAAACTTAATATTACGTGGTTGGTATGATGGTTAATACATTGTATGTCTCCCATGCGATGAAATACAGTCCCTACATCGCCTAAGCATGCTGAGTATCAAATTATCGAGCTGATCTTGGGGAAGATTACTCCACTCAGTAAGCAATGCTCTCCCAAGTTCCGGTACACATGTAGGAGGTGGTTGACGGGCTGCAACTCGTCGCCCAAGCATGTCCCACACATGCTCTATTGGATTCAAGTTAGGTGAGAATGCTAGCCATCCATTCTATCTCACCCTGTAAATTAGCGCCCCTTCTAATCAAAAATTGCTGTTAAAGACTGAAAAGTGAAAGCTTGCCAAATCGATGTTTGTCTGTTGTACAAACAACAAGTCAATTTTGTTCATGCGGCAGGTAAGTTTTCGTATTTAAATGTAAAAGGCATAAAATGTTATCGTCTCCGTTCCGGGACATAGGTGGTTCTTTCCTATTTGGTTTGTAAAATGATTCCAGTCATTCCAGGTACACTAATTTATTACACATAGTGACGAACATATATAAATTCATGACTATTTACAAAAAATCTATACATTTACTGCGCACACAACACCAAGAGGTAGCGATCCGCCATTCCTCATTTCTCAGAGCGATGTCCACGACCTCTCGTGACCTTTCCCGAAAGCTTCGTCGCAGGCGGGATCTTCACAAATGTCATCATCAAAAAGGAAGCTTCACTCACAAACAGATTCGAAATAAAGTTGCAGCTTAATAAATACTACTATGATATTCTACCGTGTTAACGAAATTATCCCTCTGCGCTTTCTTTAGAGCCAAATTAGAGATATCTGTAAATAACTGAAAGCAGAAATTTACCGAATCAGATCTCTGTTTTATTTAAGTAAGGTTGCATATTCTGGACTGAATAATTAGAGCTTCAAATTTAGGCAAACTTCGACAATTTCGTTGACTGTCCAATTACTCCACTCCTTCGTTGTAATCAACGGTCCAACCATGAATGGAATAATACTGCAGTGTGACTATTCAACATTATTCAAACATATTAACTTAGAATTGTCTAATAAAATGTTAAATATTTACTCCTTTATAAAGCTACTTTACTATAAGGGATTCTAAACTGTGATGAATGTTATTCGAAATGAAACTTTGAATTAGGATATATTAATGCACCCCGAGGGAAGAAATCTACTCAAAATCTATTATTCGTTTGCTTCGAAATTGATTATTGTTTTCCATCCTTTGCTAGAATTTCGAATATTGCATCAAATTAGTATGCACAAACTTAGCAGTCAGCATGAGCGAAAATTAAATTCATTCACACATTTTCTTCATTAAATGCAATAAGAAAATATTACTTATTTCTTCTGTAAATTATTCAGTCTACATAATTGATTTGAAGTAGTTAGGAATCCCACACAACACACCGATCTCTATTACACGTCTATAATACCTCACCTCATAAAAACGCGTACCTCTATAAGACGTCGAAAAATATCTACATCACGTGGAATGGAGCTCTATAGGAGTTCCGAGGTGTGCTCTCTTTGAGATCCATAAGACGTCTACGATATCTAAGTGGCGCTCTATAGGACGTCTATAAGAGCGAAAATTTCGATGTGGAGGGTATGCGATTTAGCTATTTTAGACCTCTAAAGGACGTACTATTCCCCTCCAAAATATTGTATTTGGGATCTTAATTTCTTAATAATAAATTAAGATTAATTGATTCTATTATTTTTATACTCTTTGTTATACTTCCATAAATTTACTTTTAGTTTTAGAATCTCTGTAGCAATTATTTTTGCATAAGAATGTCCTATTAGAATGCAAATTGTTCGAAATAAATTAAGCTTAATGTATTATAATAAATTAAGCTTAATGTATTATTAATTATTAAGTAATTATTACTTAATAAGTAATAATACATTTACCACTATTATTTTTATACTCTTTAGTTATACTTCCATAAATTTACTTTTAGTTTTAGAATCTCTGTAGCAATTATTTTTGCATGAAAATGTCCTATTAGAATGCAAATTGTTCGAAATATATTAAGCTCAATTAATTTTTCTAAATTTATTAAGAAATTTACGTCCAAAATACAATGTAAATATTAATATTTACCACTACTTTTGATGTTATTACGATGGCAATTATCATACATTATAACTGCCAAAAAAGCGATATATATTATTACTTAAATAATAATATTATTACTAATGTTTAATGTAAAAATATTTAAAAATAATTATAATATTAAATATAATAATAATAAAACTAATATTTTTACATTAAATCTAAATAATGTAAAAAGATTTAGTTTTAATGTAAAAATATTTTTACATTAAAACTTGGTATTAATGCATTCTGAAATTTAAGAAAAAAAAATTAACCAAAATGCTAATTTTTCAATTGAAAAACTGAACTATTATAAGTGCATATATATTTTTTAAATGTAATTGTTCTAATTAATAAATATACATTTCACAATTAAAACATAATTTGAATATTGAATTACCGTTAAAATTTGCTTGAAGACAAGTTTCTTCCTTTTTAATAGCTATTCTGATTAAGACTTATTTATTCGTCATAGGTTTTTGACAGTTTAAACCAGTTTTTGATGCTTGTAATGTGAAAAAACCAACCCTGCAACAGTATACTTGTTGAATATATAGATATCTCATATGTCTTTCTTTTTTCAGCCATCATTACTTATAAAAGTAACTTTATTAGGACATAATAAATTAAGTTTCAAAAAGTATATCTATGAAAATCATAATTTATTTTTATAAAAACTTTTCTGCTTCAGTTGGATTTTCATTAAAAATATCTTCTTCAATAATTAATCCAGAATTGTTTGTGTTCACATTCTTTAACATAAATATATTTTTAATAATGCAAGATAGAAAGAGAGAAACAATGTTTAAATAGAAGGCTTTATTGAATACAAAATCATAAAATTTCCCCCACACAATTTTCTTTTTGTTTTGAACTCCTAGCATTTGCATGCCTTAACCAGTCTTTGACGACGGTTTCAATGTCTGAGTCAGTCACCTGCTTGTACAATGGATTTCTCCTAGCTGCACCTAGAAGTACAATAAATAAATTTTTAATTCGTTAGAAAATATCACTAGGTTTACCTTAATATCGTTCACATTTTGTGAGATGGGTTTTAACTTAATGCATACTCATAATATGCACACATTTAATATAACTAAAATATTACATACATATATATATATATAATATTAATCTAAAAATGAAACATAATTTTAGGTATAAATAAAAATAGCTAAACTCAAAGGATGAATACGATTTAAATTCTAAATAGACATATTAATGAAATAATAAAGAAAAAATTTGAATAATTGCTTACTAAATATAAGATGAGAAATTTTTAAGTTGCAGAAAGCTTTTTCTTTTGCGCTCAACCAGCTAAATTTTGTTGCTAATATATTCATCAGTATTTTAGACAGCATCCACTGTACACCATCAAAATGTGTAAGTGGAACCACTCTAGAACTTAACAGTAATCCTAATTTAATACAAGACTGTAACCTTAGATTTTTTTCACACTCTAATAGTTGTCTGATTTTTTTTTATTTAACCAGTTATTTCTTATATTTTTAAAATTATGCACAGAATTTATTAAAAAGAATAGTGGCCTATCTTTATCTGTTGGGTGAGGACTCGGGCATGAAATGTCTAAAAAATTATTTCTTCTATCTATAAAATACAATACCACTGTTAATGGCCGCAATTGTTCAGACATTTCTTTAGTTTAACAGTTATATGTATATACAGAAAATACATTACCTGTAGGTATTAATTTGGTTGATTATTTGTATAGTTTTCGGTTTTATCTAATTGTTACGCCATTGACCAGGAATATTTTCTCTTCATAACGGCATCACCTGAAGCGCTCTTCATAATGTGCCGATGCCGGCTTGTTAATACGTGACTTTGGTCATAAGCTACGGAGAGGGCAGTGAGATAGATTCGTTGAGTTTGGAATACGTTTATATACAGAAATTTATTTATCAAAAGTTGTGCATGAACTAACAAGTGGTTTCATCCAGGTATAAAAATATTGTTCTAGTTATGTTAGTCATTATTATATATTAGCAATTACTTTGTAGTTACTCTAATCATGTCAGCACAGGAACCAAAGAAAAAACGTGTATACAACTATAATTTTCATGAAGAATGGGAAAAGAAATATTTTTTTATACATTTTAAGAAGAAATGTATTTGTCTGATTTGTGGTTCAACAGTTACTGTTGGGAAAAAATGCGACATAGAACGACATTTCACAACAGTTCATAAAAAATATGATACTGAATATCCTCCTAACAGCAGTTTAAGAAAATGTAAATTGAAAGAAATGAAAACCACATTAATTGCCCAACAATCTTTGTTTACCAGGCCCGTGAATAAATCAAAAGCTGCTACTATTGCATCGTTTAAGATTGCACATATACTTGCAATGCACAAAAAATATTTTGTAACATTCAAACACTTGTCTATTAAAATGAACAATTAATGTTACTTTCTAAACACACAATTTTTCTGTGAACTCTAATAGGAGGAAAATACTGCTGATATACAATTTCACTGATCAAATACTCTATTTCTCAATTCAAATACTCTATTTACTAGCTGTGGTAAAGATTTATCAGCTTTTCTTAACAATTTCTTAATTTAACATTATAGTTTGTTATATAGTGTTTCGGGTATGGTAAAATAAGAGGAATTTATATTTTGAGAAAACTGCAAAAATAACTTTTACCTTAGTTTGTTGCATTATAAACAACAAATTACACATTAAAATGCTCCCGTTTTGTAAAATTCCCCTTCTTTACTTTCCAAAACAGTAATTTTTTGTCTTTCTATCTGCTCTCAGGAATTTCCTGCGTGTCTTTGATTTCATTTGATTCTGAAGTATTGAATTATGAATTCTAAGGCTATCCAAATTTTTATAGCCTTTCAAATTATATTATTCGTGCTATTCGTTCGGGTTATTCGTGCTTGAAGCACAGTAAAAAAGTGCAGCTACGACATTTTGTTGCATTCCCTTTAAATTTCCTACAGTACTTCGTACCATAGTAATTCTGTAGGCGATCAATGAATGTATGGCTCACTTTTTCTTTTCCTGAAAAACCTTTAGTTTTCGTTTTTAATTTTCTTAGACGTGAGCCAACTCTTTTTTGGGCAAGTCCAATACATTCCATTTTAGTTATGCTATTGTCTCCATACATATCTTTCACATTAAAAAAAACCCTTCAAGTCACCGTCCCCATAATATCCTGTGTATTGCAATTTGCATTTTTCCTTTGAGCGACCAAATATTCGTGATGCACCCACAATTTTCATCTTTGAAGCAGAGCCTTGAAAATTATATTGACATATATGATCAGCTTTTAATGTTTCAAACTCTAAATTTTTGGGTAGTCTTTCCAATTTTTTACATGTCGGACAGTAGGAAGATAAAATTTCTATGTCCAGAACTTTGCCGGTATCAATGGAAATAGCAGCAACACACCCATTCAGAGACGTGTAGCCTCTGAGTTCCCCTGTGTCATTTACAGTAACCCCACATTCCAGCATTCCAGATTCATGATTTTGTTTCTTCTCAAGATCATTTGCAGTCTTTTTTCACCATATGTTCTGCAACATCTGGAACAACTTTTGAAAGTTTCCCTTCCAAAGCTTTGCAAGCTGTTTTATTCAGTGCATGTAAATTCAACATTGAACATAATTTATATGCTGCAGCAAAACCTTTTCCAATCTGGTGCATGCCATACACTAGTCTGGTATTTATTTCAGAAGAATTTACATTTTTTTTGAAGATGCGAAACCTTTATGGAAGTCACTGTTTTTACACAGAATATAAAAATGTGAGCACAGCTCATATCTTGATTCCTCATATAATGTTTGTTTATCTGCAAAACAGTTTGGACAGCAGAGTTCAGATATTATATTTAAAAGAATTCCAATATCTAAAATTCTAAAATCACTCATTGAACCACAGTTTTCATTTGTTGATATAGAACTAGCCGTCTGTAGCTTTTAAAAACTGGCAGAAGAACATTTATCACCAACAGATGCAACATTATGCATTTCACTTTCAACGGGACTATTATTTATTTGTAAATTTATTACCATAAAACTTACGTTTCTTTTTCTAGAAGTACTTTTTGGCATTTTCGTTGAAAAATAAATAAAAATATCGAGATAAATAAGTGGATTTAGTGACTTTCAAATGATTAGATCAAATGCAAACTTGTGCGTAAACAATGATTTGGAATGCACAGTTTAATGCCAATTTCTAAAACAAAATTCGGTAAATAACGTTGCCAGATGTAATTCTTAATATTATTAAGATGCTTAAAAAATTATTTTTGTGTTTTCATGTGCGTATATAATCAGTTTTCCTAACAAAATCATGAAAAACAGCAATGTAAACAAACATTTTGCTTACTTCCGGTTTGCAGAAACGTACTTTCAGTTGTAAAATTTCACAGCCAAGCAATATTAAAATATCTAAAACTTGGGTTCGAGACTAGCTAGAAACAAAATTCAAACAGATTTTGAAAGTAAAAGATTGGGCATTCATAAAAAAACAAAAATTAAAAATCGATATTTTGACAGAAATTGACGTTTTAAAGGTGTCCTTATACCTTAAGCATAAATTATTTAAGAATCAACACTTACCTTAAAACAAATAAAGGAAGTCGATATAAACTTGTTGAGCAAAAATATCCGCAATATTCCGCTGTGATTATAGATCCAAATGAAGAATTCAGGTGCACTCGGTAACAAATAACACAGCAGCAGTGTAGTTTGTTCATCAGGCTATATAGATGGCGCTTTTGGACTGAGCTGGTCTAAAAAAGCTCCATAAGACTTTTATATTAGTATCTTTTATAGACATCGACCATAGAGACTTCATCTAATAGAGATCGAAACTTAGAGGACTTATAGATGTATATAATACGTCTTAGATCTCTAATAGACGTCGAAATGAAGTACGACTATTAGACATCTATTTTTTCCTCTTATAGAGTTCTATAGTATGTCCTGGATGTCATGGATGAGTTTCGAGCTCTAATAGACGACCATTAGCTCTGTGTGGTTGTGTGGGAAGTCTGCCGCATTACTTTTTCAAAATGGTTCAAATCTTTGTGATATTTAATACATTAATTTTATATTTTTTGATGTTTTAAGTTTTGTAAAAATATCTTTAGATTCACCCCCTCTCCATGTCCTTAATTTTTTAATATTATGTTATGTAGATGAAATTATATGTATAATATTACTGAAAATAAGACTTGGCTGAGTTTTATGCACAAAAATGAATTTTTAAGGTTTTGCAATTGAAGAAAACATACAGGGTTCCCACCTATATCCGTTACACCCCCTTAACTTCTAAATGGTGACAGCTTAGGCCATAAAGTTGGTGTCTAGGTATAGTAAAAAGACTATGCGCTACTGGATGAGACAACTTATAACGCCATCTATCGGCAAATTTTCGAATTAGCGTTTTTATCTCAAAAACGGTACGAGATACGGGAAAAAAGTCAATTACAAAGTTGTTCGGCATCATCGATTTAGTAAAAAAAATCTTCCGCAGATTAATACTCAAAATTAAATGTAAAAAATGAACATTTGTGTGGTCGTGATTTTCAACACTATGGCGGCGTGAAATGCGAGCGAAGCTCAAAAAGACCAGAGAATCCAGTTCCACAGTGCAAATGTGTATAAGTGGCTAATGGAAAGCATTTTCAGCATCATAAATAAATGATCCTGAAGATAGGGAAATGTCTCAGTTTCTTTCTTCCACTCTTTATGACATGACAATTTTCGAAATCGCGACCAAATAAATGTTCATTTTTTACATTCTGTTTCAAGTATTAATGTACGAAAGGTGTTTTTTCTTACTAAATCTATGACGCTGAATAACTCTGTAATTAACTTTTTTCCAGTATTTATACCGTTTTTGAGATAAAAACGCTAATTCCAAAAATTTGCCGATAGATGGCATTGTAAGTTGTCTTTTCAAGTAGCGCATAGCCTTTTTACTATACCTAGACACAAAATTTATGGCCTAAGCTGTCACCGTTTAAAAGTTAAGGGGGGTGTAACGGATATAGGTGGGAATCATGTGTATTGAAATTACACGTAGTTTTAAGCGAACTCTTTTATAATAAAAAGAATATTTTCATGTGATAGTTTGTTTTCTATTATAAAGATCTATCTTTCAATATAGTTTTGCATATATAAAGATAAAAACTAAGGAATAAATATACGCATATAACCACAGCACATAAAAATTCTAACTATTTTTTGCTTTGCCTGCTTTTGTACAAAAAAAGAATGTATTTTAATCAACTAGCTAGTATTCAGTTTGAAAATAATAGAAAATTAGTAGGTAATAAATTGATAGGAACATTGAAATTAATAAAAACAAATTTTTACGGTTTCTTTTAAAAAATTCCAATTTTTTTCTTAAGAAAAAAGATTACTGTCGCTCATGAAATACAATATTTTTAGTAAATCTTATATTGAATTTCTAGCAGTGTGTGACACAAATTTTATAAATTCACTTGGATCTCCTCTTAGCATTTTACCCTCCTACCCTTCTCTTCCTAGCAATAAGGACTTTACTGGTGGGAGGGAGGGGACAAATATACAGTAAACTGAGAGAGTAGGAGTGTCTAGATAACCTGACACACCTACGCTTCTATTCCGCGGAGATTCGGCGGCGATTCATCTTTGCGAGTTTTGCGACTTTAAAAATCATATTTTGAGAAGCTCATAAATATCAGCATCATCTATATTCCAATAGTATTATCTGGGATAATATAGAAAAGCGGTGTATGTCTTTATCACCGAGCATATAATTAGAGGGTAATCCGATATATTTTGCAGTATGTTAGGCTTTTGTATGAGAATTGGTCGCTTTGTCTGACATTCTTTTCTACTGCTTATTTTATTCTGGGCCGTCCAAATTTCACATATTTGTATAATAAAGTTAGATTTCAATAAGATCAGTGTGGAATAATCATATACTAGAAATTTCTACATTTCTATTTCTACAATATATTTATATATATGGTACTAAAGAAATGTTTTTGCATAATTTTTAATCATTTCTGCTCACTGTTCTGTTTCTTTATAGCTTTTGATGTGGTTCTCCAATTTAGCTATTCTACAATATTTTAAATGCATCTATAGCTTAAAAATCACTGTTTAACGAGAGGTTTTTAAAAAGTTGATACATTACAAAAGTTGAAACAAAAGTTAATACAAAGTTGTATAGTGTATTTTTGGTATAAAAAACTAATAGTTAAACTGATAAACAGCCAGTTAGATTTATTAACTTAAATCAATCGAAAGCTATATTATATTGTTCAATATTTTTTAAAATTTTTAATACAGGGTGGTTGTTGAACCTCTTCACTTCTACAGGTTCGCTTCGGTTCGTTTCGTTGTCAGGACGTTTGCAGTGGTACACAAGTAAATTTTCACATCACAAAGTTCAGTACCACACCAGTGATTATTCAAAGTTTTATTCTCTTTCACAAACACAACACAACACTCATCTATCTACAAACTTATTTTACAGTATTATATACAAATAGCTAACTAGGTCAGTCATCTAGATTCTGACTACTATCTAACAAGGCCTAGTGTGTCTTCGGGATCTCAATACCCCCACGCACTGTTCTCTGATCTGAACCACTCCCTCGAGCAAACAACAGCAGACCAAATACCGCACGCCTTCTCTCGCGTGGGCCACCAGTAGTATCTGACGTCCCCCTGACTTCTGCACGGGGCATCGTCAACAAACTCGAATCCCTTATCGAGCCGGGGTCATTGCCCTACTCCCCCTGCTTTCTTGAGAGAAAAGTATCAGGAACAAGACAAATGGGGTTGACGCGGCAGACACGACACCTTCCCCCCAAGATGGTGGTTGCAGATACAATCTGCAAACACACATCTGACAATTATCTGTCTGCCGACCTTTGCACACAATATTATATTTAGCAAAATTTCACAATAATAATAACAATAACTACAAATGACATAAATCCCAATAATAATAATAAACAAAATAAACACTCCTAACACTAAACATAATCATAATTACCACTATTTGGAGCTATATTTCCAAAACTATTAATAGCTAACGATACACAGGTAAAATAAAATGAAATACTAATATCAAAATGCACATCTTCATAACCATGAAATAATTAAAGATACGCAGGTAACATAAAATTAAATATGAATAATCAAAATGCCTATTTTCATAACCCTGAAATAACTAAAGATAACAGAATAACAACAATTAGAAATAATGGAAATGAGATTCTTACCATACTGGACACCACATAAAATAGATTTACCACATAAACTACATAATATCGATACTCGTTACGATACTGCAACTAAGAAAGAAAAAAAATATTGTTAAAAAGCTACATATAAAGAAAAGTATTAAGAAAGTTCCAAAATAAGTCCATCATGAAAGTTCGTAACTTCCGATAATTAGTCCTCGACTGGAAGATACGACACAACATCTGCATTTGCCAGTTTCGCTCCTGGCCGATGAGCAATAAAGATCTCACAAAGTTTCGGAGCGTTGTACATTGTCTCTTTAAGTTTTTGGAAGGTAGCTTCGTGCACCTTAGACCACGGAATGTTCTCGGGCACTCGTTTCTTGGTCAACTCCGTTAAGGGATGAACTAACTCTAAATAGTTGTTGATGTAATCCCAATAAGAGTCATACAGATCTAACAGATGTCTCGAGCACTTCATATTTGCACCAGCAAAATCACACCTTTTAACGTTGATAGTAGATTCTGGACCTGCTAATTTTCCTCGAATCAGTTCCAATTGCTCCAAATTTTCTTTCATCTGCATATTCACCATCGGTTTTAAAGTCTTTCTCGCGGTTTCCAAAGAGCCGCAATTTTCTTGCTCTTCTCTCAATTTAGACGATTCCGCGCCGGGCATTTTACTTTCGTTATCAGCCCCCTCATTATTTCTTGAGACAATCTCAAAACATTCAGTGCGAGGCTCCTCCTCCGTATTCCGTTGACCTCTTTCACCCCCGAGTGAAGGGTCGCTATTTTCCCCCTCGCAAGGCACTGCCCGTTCCTCAGCAGGAGGTGGTCTTGTTACAAAATCTTCGACCCAGCTGTGTTCGCCGGCATTTACAATCGACTGCTCAGTACTTGGGGGCAGTAAACAGGACACATTCAGCTTATTATTCGAGGCGACTATCTCTACGGGCTGCAAGATTCGGTCCCCTTGTCTGCGAGCATGTGGCGTAACTGGCGCTTGGCTGAAATTTGCTTCACGTCTCTCTCCAAAGGCGGGGGCGTGAACTATCTTCTCGTTCGTTTCGTAATTCGGCAAGCACGATGAATGCAAGATAGTTTGTGTTTCACTATCGATTATCGGTTTAATTTTGCATCCATTGATTAAGTGACCCACATTCTCTAAAGCACTGGTTCTCAAACTTTATACAGTCTGAGCGCACTTTCAATACTACAGATACTTGCTGGCACACTGTATACAAAATAGGACTAATATGTTATAATTTAGTTAAATATATAGTAAAATAACGCATTTCATAAAAGCATATTTAACATACCTCTATGAAGTTTATTCATTCCTGTGTTAATGAGAAACATGACCTTGATCAGACCTTGCGATTTCTTCAATATTTGGTGTTATGTTTGAGAGACAAACTCTGATTTCCTCATCAACGCATTGAAGAGTTCCTGTCCTATTACACTTAATTGTGGCGAGGGTTGAAATTCTCAGTTCACATAAATATGAGGTGCATAAATAACTGGCTTCGGATTATCAACATTTCCGGCCTAAGAAAAGCCAAGTCTTAAATAACTGTCATCGTATTTACGAGTCGGTCGTGATTTTGATTTCTTACTAGAGCAACTTTCCCCATTTGAGGTTTGCTGACTTTTAGGATTACATTCAACAATGCCACGCTTCTTTTTAAGAAACTTATGCATTTTTATGGGTGAAATATTTTTAACAAAGACAATTATATCAACAGTAATTATTCTGGAAGTTGTAAAAGGCACAATACGTTTACTCTTGATGGCAGTTCAAAAGACACGACACGCTCACTCACCAACGGCTGTTATGCAACACTGCCAGTTGCCACGTGATGAAAACTAGTGCCGGTGTTAACATGCCGTTCCAGCCACGTTTGTTACGTATTTTAAACGAGTAAAAAATTTGCGGATCAGAAGCTAGTTGCAAGAAAAGTAACTTATAATTATCATAATAATGTCGCGACGAAACAAGCTGAGTGTTCGTAAAGAAATGGTAGAATATAGTAACTTATTATACATTTGCTTTTCAGATCTGGATAGATTTTTTAGGAATACAACGGAGCGCACCTGAAAAAACTCTGGGGCGCACAAGTGCGCCCGGGCTCACAGTTTGAGAACCACTGCTCTAAAGGCTCGATTGCAATTTCTGGTTGGAAATACCTTCGACCTTTTCTGCTATCGGTTCATCACAATTTTTGTTCGCGCTCTGGGTACAAATTATCTCTAATTCATGTTGTCGATCTTCGTTCTTTTTCCTGTCTTCTACAGTAGTGATCAGCAACTGTTTCCCAAATTCTGCGTCATTGTTATACTTCTCTGAGTTTATAATTAATTGTTTAAGTTCAAATTGACTTAAATTTGGGGTTACTACTGCCCACAAGTCTTCTGCAACTACCCTTAAATCTTCTTTTCTTAGACCTTTGATGGTCCACATCTTATTTGGATATTTTCAATGATTTAACTGATCCCCAAAAATATAAATATTAAAAGCTCCTCACCTGCACTGATGACTCGCTGAATTATCCGTAAATCCAGATATGCAGGTACTGTCGACTGTGACAGTGTCGAACCTCTTCACTTCTACAGGTTCGTTTTGGTTCGTTACGTTGTCAGGACGTTTGCAGTGGTACACAAGTAAATTTTCACATCACAAAGTTCAGTACCACACCAGTGAATATTCAAAGTTTTATTATCTTTCACAAACACAACACACCACTTATCTATCTACAAACTTATTTTACAGTATTATATACAAATAGCTAACTAGGTCAGTCATCTAGATTCTGACTACTATCTAACAAGGCCTAGTGCGTCTTCGGGGTCTCAATACACCCACGCACTTTTCTCTGATCTGCACCGCTCCCTCGTGCAAACAACAACAGACCAAACACCGCACGCCTTCTCTCGCGTGGGCCACCAGTGGCATCTGACGTCCTCCTGACTTCTGCACGGGGCATCGTCTACAAACTCGAAATCCTTATCGAGCCAGGGTCATTGCCCTACTCCCCCTGCTTTCTTGAGAGAAATGTAACAGGAACAAGACAAAAGGGGTTGACACGGCAGACACGACAGTGGTCGTAAAAAAAACTTTGCTGATATATGGACATCTAGCGGCTGTTCCGTTTAACCGATGGAGATGAGATTTCAGATATAGTTATTCAGCTCGGGCTTCCGTGAACGGAAACTAGGTGGTGATCATGGTTAGGGTTATAGGTACAGAAACTCGAAATTTTTGAATGGCAACGCCTATTTTTCCCGTCTCAAAATGCTCAACGCATGCGAAAACCCTAAAGAGAGTTCGAACTATACGTGTAGTACAGAAAACGGAAGCATTATGCACGCACAAAAAACAGCTCTGCGAATGGCCTGTTATGGCACCCATGTGGAAATTATGTAATCCAAATAAAAAATTTCTGTTGTCCGATCTGTGTTGTCATCAGTGATTGGTGTCTTGCCTATGTTATATGTAAATTTCCTTCGTGCGCCCCGATCATGTTTTTGTTGGCCGTTCGCAGAGCTGATTTTTGTGCACGCATAACACGCTCGTTTTTAGTGATACACGTACCGTTCCAACGCTCCTTACGCATGCGCTACGCATTTTGTTACGGGAGAATGTGGGCGTTCCCATTCAAAATTTCGAGTTTCTCTACCTATAACCGTAACCGTGAGCGCCTATTTGTTGCTGTTCACAGAATCATGAGCATATTCCACTGACTAACTATATCTGAAATCTCATCTCGATCAGTTAAACGGAACAGCCGCTTGAGGTCCATATATCAGCAAAGTTTTTTTATGACCACCCTGTATTTCGAAACTTCTAGTACTTTAATTTTCGAAAATTTGTATACTTCTAAAACTTTATCGAAATTAGAAAATTCTCAAAATTTCTACCACGTTAATATCGTAACTAATTGACAAAAGTAACTATTAAAAGCGTGTTGCAGTTTTGCTCTTCTTATTAAATAATACTTTTAAGTCGTTCTGTGTAAAATAAACATAGTATATTCTTTAATGTTGTGGTAAAATTCAGAAATGAACATTTTTAAAATGTACCATATTACTTTCAGTGACAAAAATCCTTTACAATAGTTATAGTTAAAAAGTCAAACGTAAAATGAAATGAAAAAGTATTTGTAGTCAAAAGGGCATAAGTTAAATAATATTTAATATAAACGGCTTAAGTCAGCACTAAAAAAATAAACATTATTGAAATATAACAGTAAACCATTATTGGCACATTAATCATAAAACGAAATTATAGATTTCTATAACAAACTAAAATATCACTCTTTAAGTTATCGTAATTTTTTTAGAAAAATGTTCATATATATATATATATATATATATATATATATATATATATATATATATATATATATATATATATATATACATATATATATTTATATATATATATATATACATATATATATTTATATATATATATATATATATATATATATATATATATACATATATATATATATATATATATATATATATATATATATACATACATATATATATACATACATATATATATATATACATACATTCATATATATATATATATGGTGTTAAAATGGAAGTATAATCGTCTAATCAATCGTTTTAATATAGGGACAATTCTGAAAAGTGTTAAGACAGTAAACAATTCCTGAAAGGTAATAATATATTTTTACCTTGAATGAAATTTTTATTTATGCTAGTGTTTATGTAAACCTATCCTTTCTGATCAAAGTATGAAAATTTTTCAGTAAAATTAATTACTCTTTCAGGAAATACAGTACATCGATATTTCTGTACATGCATCGATAAATTACCTTTCACGCTAATTACTGGCTTTAAAAGCAATTATTGCTTCCATTGTACCGAGATAAGAATTTTTCAGATAACAAGACGTATTGAAAACGTCTTAAACTTCCATCTTTTATATTTTGAGGATATTTTAAAAGTTATGGAATAAAATTATTTCTCTCCTTTTTTTATAGATTTTTTGCAATCATGCAGTCACTATTAAATTGAATATATGGGGAAATATAAATCGTGTAATTAAATTTTTATTCTGAAGTGTTTTTTTAATTAAACTGCAGTAAATATTAATAGATTCTAAACAATAGTTGGGTTTTTGAAGAAAAGTTTCTTCAGTTTTATTTAGAATAATTATATTATTAAAATTAGATGCTTTAATCAATGAAGGATTAGGCTTTGAATAACTATATTCATTGATAGGAGCATTAACATTTTTCTTTACTTAAAAAAAAGATTCAATAATTACTCGTAGTTTTAATAATTACTCGTAGCAGTAAATAATGAAGACAATCGAGAATTTTGACGCCTGTGAACACGGGAATCAGAATGGACCTGAACAAATTTTAATCCTAAATTATTTTAGGATGCAAATATTAAAATTCATATTTCCTTGTATTTGTTAACAGATTTCCTCCGCATTAAGAAATTTTTAGCTATTTATTTGCAAAGAATATCTATAGTTGATTCTATGAATTAAAAACGGAATTGCATTACTTGGCATTAACTGATTTATCCATCTATAATCATAGTTGAGTATACTTTGACAGGGAAAGAAGTCGGCCCCCGACCTTGTGTTGCTCATTAGATATGAGCTAATAATAAATCGCATCTCTTCGGCCTGTAGTCTTCAAAGGACATGATTTTGATTTACCCGGTCAGGGGGTTTTAGTAACAACAAAATTAACAAGAAGAAAGTGAATGATCAGTAATGAATATGTGATTCACCAACTGTCTCTTTTTCAAGTATTTTGTTCGATAAATATTAACAATATAAATTTTTTTACATAAATGCGCTAAAATTTTAATCACCGATAGATATTTTATAATTAATATATTTATATACCCCTATCCCTCGATTTGCAAGGTACTCGGTTTACACGGTTTCTAAATTTTATAAATTAAATCAAATTATCAATGTATTATTTGATTATTTGAGTGTTTTACATTGAACGCACTTATTAATTATTTACACAGACGTCACAAGCGTATTGCGTCGCGTTGCGCTGCGTTTAGCATTGGCGTCATTAACGTAGATTTTGTTTCATTTCCATATTGTCATTCGTAGTTCAGTTCTATACGAGGTAAGACGTTGATTTTTGAAATACATATGTAAATAAATAATTTATCATTGCATATTACTTAAATTGCTTTGTCTTCACTTCGGCATAAACTCTCTGCAATTTTACGCTGATATTATAAATATAACTATGGCTTGCACCTATCCCCTTGTTTAATATGAATGTTGTGTCTTGTTTTACACAGTTTAGATTTACACGATTTGTCGTGGAACGCATCTACCGTGTAAATCGGGGGATAGTTGTAGTTTAATTTAGCATTTTAGCATGCGAAGCTAGAATGTCACTGCGATTTTCTCCAATTATCAGGACAGAAAACGGAAATGTCTGGGCAGGGACCCTTTATGTACTTTTAAAAATGACCATATTTCCCTCAAAATTATAACGGATATATAGAATATAATTTCTACGAAGCTTAGAAGTCTATCTGAGACAACTAGCACTGAGGGTCGTGCTCTCTGTTAGATACATGGCCAGTGAACCAGTGTGTCAAAAGTTATCCCTTGTCTGATGACTAGGAATCATTCAGAGAACTTTTCCTCCTACACATGAAAAAGTGACAAGAATTGGATTATAAATTCTTCTACAAGGAATTTAAAAGGGTGCATTTATATCTCATTTAAATCAGCGATGCACATTCACTAATTGAAGACAGGTAAAGTTAGCATGGCTCTAAAATGCTACATTTATAAAGTTAACGATATATCTTGTTTTTCAATAAAATTGTAGCATAGCAAGGGAAAAAACGTCAACTCTATAAAAACTGTGACTTCTCTCTCAGCAAAAGTCATACTGCTACTACAAAGGGCAGTACTTCTTAACCAGCCGTAGGTAACGCAAATCTTGAACTATCAGGGCTTAAGCTATCAGGGGCTACATTTTCTAATAATTAATGTTTGAGATAGTTAGATTTCATTATAATTAGTCATCCATTCTCTCTAGGTTATTATGTCCAATAAATAAATATCAGATGTAATAAAAAATGTTAACATCCTGAAGCACTGCTCTTGTTCGATGCAGCGAGTAATGGCACTTTCTTACCGAAAGGATTTTAGTAATTGCTCAGTTTTTTCAGTACGGACAGTTTTCTACCTGACATAGAAACTTTAATAAGGTTTTATTTTCTTCATATTTATTTACCGGAAAAGTTTATGAATATTTATAGTCTCAGGACTTATTTAGTTTTTGTAATTAATATAGTTAATTTCTATCGGACATTAGTTTTCTGGACATTAATGCAATTTTTTGTACATCATTTAATGTATGCTTCCCCACCGAATTTATGTATATTCAATGTTTTACAAATGAATATAAAGAGGTTTCTGCGAGCATATTTATGACCCGTTTTTTCTCTGTCCTAAAAGTTTAGAGAGTGAAATTATAGATTGAGATGCATATTTATACAGATACTTTTTCTAGATAAAACAATATCTGAAGGGATCATGATATAATACGTATACATACAACTTTTAAAACCACTATTAAACTGAACATTAAATAAGTTTATTTTAATATTTCATATTTTCCATTCTACGTATTCATACGTATTCCATGATATAATACGTATACATACAACTTTTAAAACCACTATTAAACTAAACATTAAATAAGTTTATTTTAATATTTCATATTTTTCATTTCTATTCTCTGCTCAATATTTGGTGTATTGAGTTTTTATATTTTGTTTCTATTTGGGAATATAAAAGGAAAATAACTCAAGCTTAAGTTATATCCAGCAATAAAACTAATGAGGTACTTGTTCATATCACTACATAAACTGTCCTTTATTATCACTTCAATAAATCTCTAGGCTAATACCGCTGCTTAAAGCTTTCTTCAAAGATCATTGACTCTTTCATTGGTGTATTAAAATACTCATGTTTCTCATACGTTAGTTCAATAAAAAAAATGAAGTCAGTCAGTAGCTGAGGATTTTTCATACAGTTTTTCACCGTTGTTACTTTTTTTCAAAATTAAAATCAAATAACTTTTAAAACTCTTTTATCTCTTTAAGATGTTTCCATATCAGCAGAGGCGTAGCATCGGGGTGGCACGGGGAGGCACTTTCCCCCCTAACGCAACATGAAATAAATTGAAACATTAATAGAATTTCAGTTCAAAATCGGAAAATTGTAGATAAATTTTAAGAAGGGGTTTTTTTTCCGCCTTTACAAACTGTGAAACTGAAGATTCCAATTATGCCTTTAGTCATTACACAGTTTTTAAAAATGATATGATCCATAACAAAAAATTGATGCTATAATTTTCCTCAATTTATTTACATTATGTTTATTTTTTCATTGTATAACTTTTGAATACTACTGAAACATCAATTCTATTGTTATTGAATTTTTTTTTAAATCCTAATATTTCATATTTTAATATTTCATATTTTCCTCCTCAGAGCATTGATTGCCGGATGGTCAACGACAGTCAATGCTCTGAGGAGGGCCCTAACTGAATTCAAAGCGTGCCTCCCCCCCCCCCCAAAAAAAAAAAATAGAAGCACGCTACGCCTATGCATATCAGCATTATTGTTTCATACTGATTTTGTTCTCTGCTCCCAAAAATAAACGTATCGTTATGGTTCCATATACTTGCGTACGGAAAAAGGTAGGAAGCGTTTAAAGACAATTTAAGGGGGAAAAAACACTTGGAAAACCGATCGGTTAGAAATATCGGTTATATTCATGCAATATTAATTCCCTTAAGACTCCTTTTGAAAGCGCATACTTAGCTCTCTTAGCAATCAAGATATTAGAGGACTAAAAATTCACTGTATGCTTTAGAAACATTAGAACATTGTTGATACAGGAAATTTCAAATTAAAAGCAACACACTTAGACGTCCCCAGAGAAAATCATGAATCAATATATGGGAAACCTGGCACACCCGAAAAAGTGACGGTTAAAGTAATTTAAGATGAGAAAGTTATGAAGGAGGTTTTAAGATAATGCTACTCTAAAATTGCATAGGTATGAAATTCATTTATGTGCATGTCACGTCGTACAACAAAGCCATCACCTGGGGGACACGTATTTTCTACTGAACTTTAAAGACTACGCCCTACTTGTAAAACTTTTAAAGCCCGATTGTAAAATGTTCAACGTTTAAAAGGACATGTAGAAAAAAACTACTTCATAGGGAAAATTCCTTAACTGTGTGCAAACAAATATAGCAGATATAGGAATCTTGAGTGTTTTACTAAAGGTGAAAACGTTTGAAGTTGCTGAGTTTGTGGGAAAAAAAACTTTCTATACAATATTACAAACTGGGGATTGCCAAGAATTCAACATTATAAATGCCATTTCAAATGACCCACTAAATAAATATGTTTGAGATTGTCAATGCAGAATGCTTCTTATAACAAGCAGTTATCAAATTGAACTTGAGCACATTTTGATAACCAATGTCTGAAAAGCTAATTACCGGTCTTGACATTGCTTATTCGCCACAAGTCTCATACTTAAATTCTTTTGTGGTCATGTTATAACTTTTTTCCTAGTGACACTCACTTTACTGACTTTCTTCTAACAAAATCTATTTTTGCGGTCACTTTCCTATGTGTATCAAACTTGGCACTGATTAGTTTTTATTTTCGGAGCTCCTAAATAATCCAGTTTTTTTTTAGAGCACGCCCTACTGTTGCTAACAGAAAACGCAAAACAGGAAATCTAAGCTTCTTAAAATCTATTTTAAAAAATTTAGGAATGGCATCTAGTTTCGTTCAAATTAATGCAATTCATCATAAGGTCGGGAGTTAGTGAGATTGCCTGTGTGGAAATTCATAAAGGCATTTATGATTTGGCATTGGTTCACAACAATTTTTCATTCCTAATTTCTATTGTGAATTCTATGAAGGCATGTTTACCTGTTTTTTTTTATATATTTTTACTACACTACTTGGTGGTCCAAGTATTTTAAATTTACCCATAACAACGTTTTCTTTTTATCAAAACATTATAATTACAAATTTACAAATATTTTAGCGTTTCACTTGCAAAATATATACAAACAAGTAGAATGAATAATAATGACCTTTTTACATATATTTAGGAAAATCTGAGTCTGTTATTAACTTTGTGCGGAACTAAGTGAAGACTTTTACCAGTTTAAGGATTGAACAATAGTAAACCGTGGTTTTCAGGTAGTCAGGATTTTATTCGTGATATATCTATTTGACGATAATTGACAAGTTTGATTAAATTATTTTTATGTACAGCTTACTGAGAATTTCCCAAATAATCTCTTTGATTTAGATTAAACCATCGGAAGACGCATTTCTTTGGAAGCCTCAGAAGCATTTCTTGAAATCCTCCTGAAAATCAATCTGGAGATTTATCCAATTCAATATTAAACGTTGTGTGTTTGTCACTTTTTATTTCTATCCACAACAACTCGTAAGATATATATGTATGTTTCTCCAGTTTTCCCTTGCGTATCTTATCCTTTAATTCTACTGCATGCGCAATACACTTTTTTACAGAGTATCTAAATTTGTCCCTAACAGTGAAGTAATGTGCTTCTTATATAGGCTAAATTCAATTTAAAGCAGTAAAATCTATCACAATTTTTAAAAGTTTGTGTTTTAATAAATAAACCATAATAAATGTTTTTAATATTTATTAAAATCTTGGTTATTTTAAAATGCAAATAACAGAACGGCTGTTTTGAAATCCCATAATATTGGATTTATAACTATGCTACAAGTCACGTTCAAAATAAAGATGAAACACCGAATTAGGAATACAATAAAAGTGAATCCTATTAATATTCCTGATAGAATATTTGTACTTTTATGGTCTTAAAGACACAAATTACAAATTTTTCGTATATTCTACCTTTTAAATATTAACTCTTCCAAAAGTGAAATGAATTTCATCACATGTAATTTTTAATTTAAAAGAAATAACTATTTTATAATTTAGAATTTATACTTTATAATTGAGATAAATTTTCAGAAGCGTAAGATCAGTGTAAAACACTGCTTTATATGTGCAGCATTAAATTATTTTTCAAAAAGTTTTCTTCCAAAAAAAAACTTAATTCTTAAAGTTTTACAAACATTTCAAAATGCATTTAAAGCACAGAGATATTAATTGTATTCAATAGTCTTAACAAGTAGTGACATTAAATTAATATATGTTAAAAGACAAAACAATGGAAAGGACATCAAAGCTAGAGTAGCAAACGTTTTTTTCATTCAACTGTGAATATAGAAAATAAATAACAACTTATTTTTTGCTTAAAAATTTCTGCCATCTCCTAAATTATTTACCCTCTTCCCCCTCCCCCCCAAAAAAAAGAATTTTATTTTCCTTTCACTCAATTCACTGTGAAATAAAATACATAATACATAAATCTACATAATAATACATAAATCCGTAAAACATTAACACATAAATCGACTACAACTACCTTATAAATATTATCTGTTTTTACCGGTCTATAGTTTTTGAGATTGTGGTTCAAAGCCGAGTCTAGACATGGAGTTATTACAACGTCATAGCCGCACACCACTAACCTGTTGCGTTCATTCTAATGTACCGTATAACATTCAGATATATTTCTTAAGAAAAAATTAGGTCGTTTAGAATTTAAAAAAGTCTACACTCAGTTTAGATACTGAGTTGTAATTTTACATTTAACTTTCATTGATTCTTAGCCATCTTAATTTTATTTCTTAATGCAAAGCATAATATGTTTAAATATACTTCCCTCTACTACATATTCCTAGATATTTTTAATAATTTTATTCATAAACATTCACTTGATTATTCTCGCTCAGTTGGCCTAATGATGTTTATATTTGAAGCATTGGAATTAAACATTGCAGATTTAACCCGAGAGTAGTCACGCCTTTTCTTAGAACGCCAGTAGTCGCGTTCGGTCCATTTGCCGCCCGCTACCAGTTGGTCGGAAACAGAGTTGAAATTTGTCGGTGTTACTAGATGATCGGAAACGGAGAACATAGAGAAAAAATTATTGATTGAATTTGGAAAAATAAATATTACAGCAATTACTATACATTTAATTTAAATATATATTCAGTTGACATTTACATAAATATTTTTAATATTTTATTTACAAAATAATTTTAAATAATAAAAATTAATAAATAATTTGACTGAATTTATAAAGATACAGTGAATTACTAATTAGTATAAATTTTCAATTATAAATTTGAAATCGTTCTGAAATAAATCATTTTGAAGGACAGAACAGCAGTAAAAGATACAATTTACATCATTCATTCATTTAATTAAAATAAATATTCAATTGTATGTTTGAAAGCATGCTTACTTCAGTTAATGTTTAAGTAATAATATTTCTTAAAACAATAAAAACAGGATGAAAATTTCTCTGAAATTATAAATATACAGCAACAATTTATTTTGAATGAATTGCCACTTGTAGATCGAAAAGCATTATTTCGGAAAAATATTTTGCAAAACTGAACACAAACAAAGTTAATTTTGTTATACCCTGGAAACAAACATTCATTGAATTTGTTTTTTCCTGCGGCGTTGTTAAATAAATGTGTATTTTCATTTACAGTAAAAATTTTAAAAATAGATAAATTTTAGAAAAATACTTACCCCATTCTTGTAACTATAGTATAAACATTAGTTGTATCATCCAAAAAAGAAAAATATTTTTATTTTCATAACTTCTAATCTACATTAGGAAATTCGCATTGTTTTGCACATTCTACACACAAATTAAACGTATGTTCTTTGCAGATATACAGACTACATTGTTCACAAAATTGTTTTGTTTTTCGATTTTGCTTTGTTGTGCAAAAACTACACCTTTCAGATTTTGGAGATCGAAGAAATTTTTTGGGGGGTTCACCACAAAATTCTCTGATCTTTCTTTTCAACGGGTTTGGCAATGTTATTATCTGTTTTCTTTCATTTATATGCTCTCTTAATAAATCTAAAGCCAGTTCTTTCAAAAAATAGCGACGAACTACCTTTTTTTCCAGTATTTTTTTTAAAAATAATTTGTGAATTTATTCCCGCAATATTCATCAATGAAAAAAACACAGTAAGTGGCCGCCTATTACTTTTCCTTGCGACAGAATAGGAACCTTTCATTTCATCAACGATTCTTTGAATCCACGATTCAAAGAATCAAACTTCCCTCCCAAGGAATTCGCGGAATGGAAAGGGGGAAAAATTAGCGACGCAGCTGCTCGCACCGCGGTCTTTCGGACCGATAAGAAGTTTAGAATGCAATAAAATTCTGAGAAAACACATGAATGACTTGCAATTTTAGGACACAACAGGGCTGACAGTCAAGGTCAGCTACGCGGAGTTTCTCCATTGTACCTTTAAGGGGAGATGGGTTACAGAAAGATAACTGATTTCGGCGGCAAATAGACCGACTCGCGACTACTCCCGGGTTAAGTTCGTTAACCAGTAAAACATATATTTTCTTTACTATTATACTAAAGCTCGTGGATTGAGAAATGATTCCCCCCCCCCCCCAAATGAGTAGGGGAAAGTAGGGTAAGATGACGAAGCCGGTAAGATGACGAACTCGGTATTTATCCGACGCAATCATAGATAGCAGCACCTGTCCAGGCAATTCTTAAGACTCTAGTATTGGGATATGACGCCCACTACAAGTAATATAAGTTGAGATCGTTTTGTGAGTAGTGGCGACTCAAATGTATTTCTTTAATCTGTGCTTGTAAATTTTGGACTTCACAGCGCAAGGAATTACCCGACTACGGTAATTTATATTTTCTCCTCCATTTTTCTCTCTCAAAATACAACTCGTAACGTTAAAAATCATGTATGTTATAGTTTATTTACGATAAGCTTGGATACTGATAAAGAAGTTGAATTCGAAAATTGCGTTGTGGGGTAAGATGACGAGGAGCCTACCTTAGAATTAGTACTGTCCAGATTGCTGTGAACGGATTCAGTGCTACTGGAATTGATCCTCTAGACAGCAATATTTTCACGCTTCATACACACCTGATGTTGCTGAAAACAACCAATTAGATTATCCTACCATTTGTCAGCAGCACATTTCACCGGCCTTTCCTCCTGAACCTACCATTTCATCAACCCTATCTCCACAGCCATCAACTTCCTCAGCTCTTCCTTCACTTCCGATGGCCAGCAAGAAAACAACCAGGAAACCAAGGAAGAAACTACCTTCTTACCACATTGCTGGGTCTCCTGTAAAGCAAGCGCTTGAAAAAAAGAAGAAAGAAAAACAATTGATGGAATTGAAACGAGAGGAAAGATTGAAAAGGAAAGCTGAAACATTATCGTCAAAGAAAGCTAAATGTTTACCGAAAACACCTAGAAAAAGAAGGAAATCTAGAATGCATCAACGGGATTACTGGTCATCTGATGAGTCATCACAAGAAGAAGTTCTAAATGTGGAGGACAACGACTATGATACTGAAACATTATTGGAAAAAGACTGCATTATTTGCGGAGAGGAGGGAAAGGACGAATTATGGTATCAGTGCTTCAGGTGCAAATCTTGGGCACATGCTCAATGTTCCGGCTGGGATGACAATGAAGCAAAAGACAGACCCTGGAAATGCGATTTGTGTATATGAACTTTATTACCTATGTTTTTTCTTAATTTTTGTATCTAATTCTTTAAGTCTTTTTTTTTATTATGGGCAATTTGTCATTGTATTTTTAGTGTTATCTGTGCCTTTTTCACTAAGTACCTAAGTGAAATTGTTTCTCTGCAATTTTGAAAATAAACCTTTATATCTTGATTTATATTGTTATCGATTCGTCATCTTACCCACCGCCCTTAGTCCTCATACCCCACCTAATGGGTAAGATGACGAAAATTACTTTCTTGGGGGAAAGGGAATATTTTGCCATCTTCCAAGAGGAGATGAAATCGTTTCAACTTTTTTTATAAAACATAAAGGTTGAAAGAAGTCTTTCTGTAAATTTCAGGTTTTTAAACCACTTATTGAATTCAGGAAAAATATTTGAAGCTTAAGTTCGTCATCTTACCCCACCTTCCCCTATTTCTTTATAATTCTGATTTCCATAAAGTAAATAATGTAATATGTGTAAATTAAATAATTTAACAATGTAATATGTATACTTATATTAAATAATAAATTATTTCAATAATTGTCTCAATAGTTAATATCAAATTACTTTTACTCACTGATAAGCGTTTAATTCTTTCACTGGATTGATTTGAATAAAATTAAAGAAACTTCACAAATTGAAATTAAAATAGTTAAATGCGCATATCAATGCAATGCAAAACCTTTTTCTTTTCCTTTATTTTATAAACGAGTTTCCAGGTCAAACGTATCTAAAATAGTTCCTTCAAGAATTCGTCACTCCAGAAATATATGTGGTGTAAAAATCAATACTTCCATTGAGATGAAATTTCGTCCATTCGAAGAAATAAATTGCTAGACAAAATTTCAAGGACTTCAAATGATAAGAAAATACAATTCGCAAAGGGAATTTTAGCGATAAATCTAAATAAAACATGGTCGCTTCTTCTAATTTTAAAAATAATCCATTGTAAAATGCAATACATCACACTTTTTTCTGCTTCCGCAGTATATTAAAAGATAACTCGGAGCACAAAAGAATCTGAAAAATGAGAAAAATATTCAAACCTTACAGGAAGTTTCCCTTTCTTTGAATTATTCATGTGTGTTTTAGTACGTAAATAAATTATGAAATTTATATGTCAAACCTCTTATGAATTTTTGATAGCTTAAAATAGGAAGTGACGCACAAAATCGAAGCATTAGCTTTTCCAAGACTGAAACATTTTTCATATTGTGCTTTCACTAAAGGTATATTTTAATAAAAAAAAATTTCCAAAACGCAGTGTTATCCTAACTAAGCTATATATTTTTAGGCGTGTCAAAATTATTTTGAACTGAAGAAAGTCGGTCATGAACTTTCGTTAATAAAATTTATTCAAAATTACGGTTTTACTTAAATTTTCCTCTATAGTGTGAAAATGCATTTATATTTCAGGAAATTTTTTCCAATGCAAAATATTTTTAATTATGTAGACTGAAGGTCAGAAATTGAAAGTTTATCCCCAAATTCAAAGGAATGTTTTTGGAAACCTGTCAAATTCAAACTACAACATGATTAAAAAAAATAGGACGCTATTTTTCCTTACATACGAACTAATTCGTTACGATTTTATGAGGAATTTATCCCTTTTGACAACACTCCAACGCATATTACAACAGAAACCATCCGATGGTCTATTTCAGGTCCTAATAATTACTTTTAGCTGACGCACGTAAAGCTAGAGTATTAGTTTGAAGCGACTTTTAGAAGCCACAGAAAGTACCTATCGTAATACCAGATTGCGAATGATGCAGTATAAGTTGCGACGACCCATTCAGTCATTTGTAGGACTACTGTTCAAAGATGTCATGGTGTACTCCAAATTCACACAACAGGAAATTTAGGACCTTTAAATGTATGAACCACTGTTTAGTCTTCACTGAGTATTCCTTTGTGCCTTCCTCAACTTCGTAGTAAATATAGCAGAACAAACTTTGAAAGCGGGACTATAATGAAAACATTGTGCTGTGTGGTGTCACAATACCTTGTTTTTGTGTACCTCTAGGTATCTTCAGAAAGAAAATCCTAATATCATCATTGATTTATGTAAATTAAGTTTGATATACGACTACATGCTATTGAAATCCTTAAGGCAAGAGTTTATTGCCCTTCAAAACTTCGACAATACATTCAATGTAGATACGAAGCCCAGAATTATCTTTAGTGATGACAATGCATATCTACGTATAACAAACTTTCTGGTTCTGATTTCTGTAAACCTAAAATTTTTACTGTGAACGTATGTAATATTTTACATGGTATAGTGACATTACTGTAATATATAATGTTAAGGTGCATAGTTAATTTGTTTTAAGATTCAACCACATCTTAGGAATTTCATGAAAACATTAACTCAATGAGCAATTTAAATTTCGGAAATTGAATCGAAAGCAAGGCAGCTTTTTATTGAGCATACTGCTTTATAGACGAAAAACTTTACTTAAACTTAGTATACTAAGTTTAAACTACTGTTCAAAGTCAAACAGATGTCTGGGAAACATGCTATGAAAATTCTAATTTCTAATTTTTTTCTGCCTTATCCACAATTTATACAACCCATTTTTCACGTTGAATTTTGTTAATATTAGTTTAGAATATGTTTAGTATTTTCTAATTTCAGCCAATTCATGTCACCAAGATGCATCACTATGCCATGTTCCATTAAGACTGGCCGTGGCTAGGGCTGGGCCTTTTAACTACTCCAGGTGAACGGGAGTGTGACGTCGTCCCCCAGATATCTGCACGTGACGTCATAATCGCTAAACACTTTATGGAAGTTCTTCCTTTTTATTTCTTTAATAGAGAGTTATGCTCGACCACGTGGGCCACATCAAACTATCGTGGTTGCAGTGCTCACCCGGAACAGGTAAAAATTAGACGCAGCCAAATTAAGACCATAAAAGAAGCGGGCAAAGCACGTAATTATACTCCCCAACTAATTGTACCAACCACCTCAGGAAATACCTTTGCTAGCAAACTCGTAAATTCAACATTTTCTTACAGCCAGGCTGTTCAGCTCAATAACTCCCCGCGTCCCACTATAACGACTGAACAACCACTAATATTGCAACTCCTGCTAATACTGCTACTGAAACTCCTCTAGAGTGACGACAATGGGAAACCTTGACGGTACACTAAATAAACTTTTAGAAATTAGGGATGTTCTGAAAGAAAGGTTGTTTGGTTGTTTTGGGTTTTATGGCGCAAGGTGCAGAGAGGACAAGCTGCGCCAAAGACATGATGAAACCCGAAAAAGGTATATATACAAGTTAACAATAGACCAAAGTGCATTAAGACGAATATAAGTTATTTACAAATGACAAAAGTTATAATTACAGGTAAAATATGGTAAGAAACAACGATACAAACAAAATTACATAAAGTCAGCATTTTAAGACTTATAACCTAGAAAAACATAAAAATATTATTTATAAAAAGAAATGTTTTATGAAGATGTCACAAACGATGATATGTAAAGGTTAATGATATAAAAAGGTGACAAAAATGATAATATAAAAAAGGTGATAAAATGATTTAATGGTTTGAATGGTAATAATGATATTTATAGTTGTTAAAACTATGGCATTTCACGAGGTCATAAGTGCAAAGACAAATAAGAGCGATGAATCACTGAAAAGGAAATGATAAATCAAAAACAAAGAATATGATAAATTAAACACAGCGATAAAAACAAAGAATACAACAGCAAGCAGACATAACGAACAACTGTGGTAAGTAGTTAACAACAACAAGGAAAGGAAACGAAAGGAAAACAGCGATGTGTAGACGCTGATAAAATCAGTCAAAATTATCAAGTGATAAAACCTGTCACATATAGTTGGTGGCAAAACCGGTGATATATGGCAGGTAATAAAATAGTCATACAAAACAGGTATTAAAAGTAGTCATATAAATATGAACACAAGAGCGATAAAGCATTGATGTGAAATAAAGACTGTTAAAAGTATTTAAAGATACACACGACGGTGACAAAAGTTGTAATGGATTAAACCAAAGAGAAAGAAAATTTTCATTTTAACAAAAGAGGAAAGAATTCAGGATGACTTTTTTCACTCAGAAGAACGTTAAAATAAAACAAAGTGCAGTTTTGAAAACTGATAAAAGTTACTGAGGCTAACAAAAATAATTGAAGCAAAAGAAATTGAAAAGAAAGTAGCTAAATTTTTTCCCACTCAAAATGAAACAAAAGGCAAAGAAGTTATGTGACGCCCGCTCTTGCGCCACGACGTGGAGGACTCGCACGACAAAAAGGAGGAGTATGAGGCACGTCAAAGACAACATCATTGTCCGAGTCCCCGGACAATGATGAATAGAATATACAGTAACAAAATATACAGTATTGTCAAGCCTGTGGACATACTGATTCCCTTTTAAGATATAATTAGGGTCCCTAGCTTTCCTAGAAACTTCAAAGCTCTTTCTAGGAATAGCGACTTTTTTGCGATTAGGTTAGGAGGTATGGGCAAACTTGCACTTACATGATAGGAACACGACTGATTTGTGTCTTTAACATTTACGGAAGCAGAAATTGGCGAGGATTGTCGGACCTTTGTTTTTTTAGATTCGGAATCCAGTACCTTTTTGCGGGTAGTAGCTAGAGTTGAGGATGGAATATCTATATTTTCATTTCGTGGTTTATATTTGATGGAAATTTTAGTAGGTTCATTTTCTTTTTGAGTACCGGTAGATTTCAGATTTTTAACTACAGCTGCAGCGTAGAACACCCCTACCTTTTGGGTCCTGGCGTCTATCCCTTTTCTGGCCTCAATATAAGAGATATTTTGCATGACTTTTAAAGTTTGCACCTCTTCTCTGTAAACCACTTCGGGCATGACTGGGAGTAGGCCACATGATCACCATTACAGTTCCCACATTTGGGTGTATCAGTACAATTATCACTGACGTGTCCAACTTCTGCGCAACGGGCGCAGGTAATGGAAGCACGACAGGCTGTTTTGGAATGCCCAAAACGTTTGTCACTGGAAACACCTCTGGGGTTCGGAATGTATGGGCGCACGGGATTCCAAACGTAGGCCATGTTTATATGAGACGGAAGGTTTGGTGTGTTGAATGTAAGGATGAGGTGCTTCGTAGGAAGCATCTTCTAACCCCCGACGGATAGTAATACGGCGCACTGCATATACATGCTGGTCCCGCAGGTTCTCTAAAATCTCATTCTCTGGCGTGTGCAGGAAGTCAGAATCTGAAACAACACCGCGAGAAGAGTTCAGATACCCATGTGCAGAGATCGTGACCGGATACTGGCCGAAGGTGGTAATTTTAGACAGCGGTGTAACTTGTTGCCTGGAGGACAGTTCAATGAGAAGGTAACCAGAGCGTAGCTTTTTTATAGATTTTACTTAACAAACGTGCCGTTAGTCCGTTTTAAAACGAAAAATTCAGCTTATGATAAAACTTCTCATTTTGTTACGGTGAATTTTCCCTCACCGTGGGATTTTTAAGAAAAGAATCCATACAAAGGGGATTAAAATTCAGTTCCCGGCCGCACCTCCCACCACGGAGCCCAACAAGGGGATGCAGATACGTGCACCAGTGATAACCGAGAACTATAAGCAAACGAAACGACCCTGAAACGACCTCTACCCTTAACGAGATGTCCAGAAATCGGAACGATAGCTTGGTTCCTAGCCGGAGACAATGTCAACGACCAGCCGATTGATATATTAGGAAACCACTAAATACCTCCCGTTTACCCGAAGCGGGGGCCGAAGTAGTGTGTTGGGAAACCAAAACTAACCCTCAACTACTAGTTCCCTTTTCCGGGGACACGGGTCTCCACGCACGGCAAACACGTGGGTGATAAAGACCCCAATAGCAGCAAGAAGCAACAGAACGGCAACAGCTACTAAAGAGGTGCCTTCGCCTCCGAAGAGGAACCACACCGAGGGAGAAAAAAAGAAAAAAAGTAAAGGAAGAGAGGAGAGGAAAAAGGAAAGGAGAGATCGTTTGCTGGGGTATCTCGGGATTCTGACACCCGTGTTTACCTAAAGAAGGTAAACCCCCTGAGGGGGCTCTCAAAGAAATTAAACAACTCTATCACGAAATGAATATACCAGATTTTAATTACATAGTTGATAAACTTAACTCACCGTCAATAACTAGAGTACTTTCTGCTGCCTCACAACAAACAGCCACCTCTTCTGCCCATTAATGCTTCCCTCTACTTCTTCTGTAATTTCTGTTTTGAGCTGGAATACTAATGGCTTGCGTACACGTATTCATGAGCTTCGGGAGTTTGTTATTAAGAACCCCGTTGATCTTATTCTGGTACAGGAGGTGAAGTGTCCCACCCCCAGAATTCTTAAAATTCAAAACTACAGTCTGTACTTCACTCCCCGCTTTTACCCTAATACTAACGCTCCCCTACGTTTCGATGGTACGGTGATCTATGTCAAACGGAATATTTAACATAACTATGTCCTCAGTATTAACTTACATACTATTGAAAACACAATTGTTAAAATTTGGAAAAACTCTAGTGCTACTCTCACCCTTCTTTCCACTTACTTAAGAATTATCGATGGTCGACCCGTAACTAAAGAACTTTATCAACTTTTAATCTTTACCATAAAGTAATTTTTGGAGACTAAAATGCACAGCACCCCCGTTGGAACTGCCAGAATGACCGTTCAGTAACCAGATATTGCACTGAAATTCATTCCTACTCCATTCATAACTTTGTTGATATTGCTTTCCCACTTTACCCCACCAGACTTGTGTTTCAGGCTCCCAATCCATCACGGACTTTGCCCTTTTAAACTAGACTGCTGGCCACTGTAAATGCAACACCCTGAAGGAAACATGCAAATAACATGAAATTTACAACATGCATTAGCGGAGGTGAGATATGCAAATGATTAGAATTTCAGCGCAGACGCACATCACGCGCGCCTGTGGCGAATACTTCAAAGCGCTATTTAAGGCTTGGAGATTTCGACAATTTCAAGTTCGGCAATTGTGTTTTTCTTGTGGTTTTTTCAAAAAAACGATCAATTATGCCTCGTCGAAAACAGCGATCATCTTTTGATCAAGTATCCGAGTTCGACAGAGGAAGGATAGTGGCCTACCGAGATTGTGGATTATCTTTCAGGGAAATCGGTAGTCGTGTTGGTCGAAACCAAACAACTGTAAGGCGGATATGTGATCGTTGGATGCAGGAGGGTACGACGGACCGGCGTGTTCGATCGCATCCACCTCAGCGCACCACTCCACGTGATGACAGGCAAATTTTGCGCATGGCAGTGACGGATCGCTCAGTCACATCACGAACCATAGCACAGCACATGCAGTCTGTAACGCATCATCCAGTGTCTGCGCGTACCATTCGACGCCTTTTACAGCACAGTGGTCTGTCCGCAAGACATCCATTGCTTTGTCTACCCTTGACGCAAAACCACAGACGTCTCCGCCGCCAATGGTGCGATGACAGAAGGATGTGGACTTCATAATGGAATGAAATTGTCTTTACTGACGAGTCAAGCTTCTGTCTGCAACACCACGATGGTCGCATTCGAGTCTGGAGACACCGTGAAGAGAGGATGCTGAACATCTGCGTTATGTACCACCACACTGGTCCTGCACCGGGTATTATGGTATGGGGCGGTATTGGGTATCACTCTCGCACACCTCTAGTACGCATTGCCGGTACTTTCAACAGCCAGCGATACATCTCCGAGGTGTTGGAGCCAGTTGTCCTTCCTTACCTTCAGGGCTTGCCCACAGCCATATTTCAACAGGATAATGCGCGACCACACGTGGCACGCATTGTCCAACGGTTCTTCGTCAATCGCCAGATTGAATTGCTTCCCTGGCCGCCTCGCTCTCCGGATCTTTCGCCGATAGAAAACATGTGGTCCATGGTTGCTCTACGATTGACCCAGATTCCATCCCCAGCTGCCACAGCAGATCAACTTTGGCAACGTGTGGAAGCTGCTTGGTCTGCTCTACCCCAAGAACTCATCCAAAGTCTCTTTGAATCAATGCCGAGGCGTGTGGCAGCGGTGATCTCCAACAATGGCGGCTACTCTGGCTACTGATTTTGACAGGAACCGCACTTCACAGAAGTCTATAAATTTAATCATTTGATACTTGGTCAACATGTTATCTACAAAATAAATTTTGTTGTGATATCTCTTGTCTTTCTTGGTGTTGCAATTTGGGTGGCCAGCAGTGTACATTAACTATCCGTATGAAATTAATACTATTAATGATTTATCATCTGACCACTTACCTGTTAAACTTGACATTAACTGCAACCCCGTGCTCCCTTCTATCATTTCTCCTTGTCATACTAACTGGCAGTCCTTCACTAAATTTGTTGACAACCCCCCCCCTCCCACAATTTAATGATATTAACAGTCCTGATGACATAGACGCTGCTGTTAACTTTATCACTAAGACCATCCAAATCGCGCTTGAATCTGCTAAGGTCCACTCTTCCCAATCTATCTATCATAAACTACCCCATTATATTGTTGACCTAATTAAATATAGGAACTATTTCAGGAAAATTTGGCAGAAAACTCGGGACCCCAGAATGCTTAATAATTACAAAAATCTCGACAATCAGATTAAAATTTTAATCAAAAATTTCAAAAATAATAAATGGAAAGAATTTATTGAGTTACTTGCTCCCACTGATAACTCAATTTGGCAATATCTTAAAAGAATTAGGAAACCTCATAAGCCCCTTCCAACCTTTAACTCTAGTTCTCGTATCTTAACTAGTGACTCTGACAAAATTGAGGCCTTAGCTAATTATGAAACCTAATTCAACCCCCACTCTAGTGTTCTTTGCCCAACTACAATTGATAAAGTCTATGATATCCTCCCAAACTTTCAGTCCAGTAATCACAATAGTGAGATCGGAAAAACCATTGTTAGCGATGTCTTAAATGCAATTAATTCTCTCCCTAATAGAAAAGCCCCTGGTCAAGACGGTATCGCCAATAATGCCATTAAAAATCTCCCCCTTCATTATGCCAACTATTTAACTGATATAATTAATAACATCTTTAAATACTACTCGCATCCCTTGAAATCGGCCTTTATTTTCCCAATTCATAAACCTGGTGAGGATCCTTCCCTTCCGAAAAACTACAGGCCCATTAGTCTCTTATCTTCTCTTTCTAAAGTGTTGAACACATTTTTGTAGCCGTATTCATAATTTTATCGATAGCAATAATATTCTCTCTAATGCCCACTTTCAGACCCAAACATTCTACCACACTTCAGCTGCTTCGTGTTACTGAGTACATCCATGATGGACTACAGAACAGAATGCATACTGGTGCTGTCTTCTTTGATATTCTTAAAGCTTTTGATACTGTCTAGCGTAGTGGCCTTATCTATAAACTTATTAAATTTAAAATGCCAGCTGTCCTTATTCAGCTTATATAATCATATCTTTCAGACAGAACTTTTGCTGTAAGCTATTCTGGTACCACTTCAGCCCTACGCTCTGTTAATGCGGGAGTTCCTCAAGGTTTGAAACTCGGACCGGTCTTATTTAACTTATTTATAAATGAAATCCCCACCACCCCGAACACTTCGCTTGCCCTCTGTACTGATGACACAGCCATTCTCGCTAAAAACCATAATATTAGATATTTGCATATATAACTCCAACGTCACATTAACATTCTTGAGCGCTGGTGTGATAAATGGCGTATTAAATTAGGTCCCAATAAAACAAAAGTTATATTCTTTTCGTACCACAGGATTCCTCCAACCCCAGTTAAAGTTTATGATCAGCTCATCCACTTTGAAAGGGAAGTGAAATATTTGGGTGTCTTGATGGATAGTAAGCTTACTTGGAAGAAAAATATTAATAATAATATCTGCAAATTTTTTAAAGCTAGAAAAGATATCGTCCCCTCCTGTACCAGAATGAGATGAGTATAAATATGCATTTATTTTTTTTGTCTGAATCTAAAGTCTTAAATATTTTTTTCCTATTCTGCCTGTTATTTTTTTATGTTTTTACTTTATTTTATGGTCTATAAAGTAAAAAAATATTTGTGATTTCGAATAATTATGCACATTTTTGAGACAAACACTTTAATTAACAATTCTGAGAAATTTGGAAGATATGAGAAGAAAATGAATACGCATGGAGCCTTTAGAAAAATTCTAGCTTTTTAAAAGAATTTTTTGATAAACAGGTCTAATTCCACCCCATAATACTTATTTGTGAATCCAAAGTATTTTCCATGTAGTAGAAAATAATATTAATCATACTCATGTGGTATAATGAGTAAAATATTGAAAATTAAGAAGAACTGGATGGAAGGTCCCTTTTTCCCTTAAACATTATAAAGGGAATTGCTTTCACTTGTTTCTGAATAGGAGCAGTTTCATTAATTTTTAGTACTTTATTTCATCAGTTGATCATTTCACACGTTTCAGACGTGAAAAGTATGTAATTAAAACTGGTTTGCATTAGTGTGTCTTTACGAATATATTAAACACACAAACTCATTTCATTATCTGAACTGTTTATCAGAAGATAACGCACTTTAATATAGCTAATGCTACCGAAAAATGGAATATCCAGCTACATGTACAATATTTCAAAATGTCATAGCATTCTTCTAACTCGCTCACAAACATTATATTTAATTTTCTCTACACCCTATCTCCAAAATAACAGATATGTTTCATAATATTTCCTGACTGCATTGGTATACATACAATTAAATATTAAAGCCATGTATTCGTATTCTGAGATTGTTTTAAGGAAAAGAAATTGTCTTCCTGTAGTACATTCCCATAGCTTCGAATAATAAATATTTCAGGAGAAAATTGCTTCTTCAGAGCTGAGTTAAGCCATAAAAATTATTTCCCTTAAGATATAGTTGCCTTACTTATTGTCAGTAAATATGAGGTTTTTAAAGCTGTATTGTATAATTTACACATTTATACGGAGAGTGTAATGATGCTGCGTATACATAAACCATCCATTACTCGTTCTGCATTAGGATATTGTATCCTTTTTTCATGTTACTTAAAAAAATAGTGTTGCTCTTTAGAATGGATTAAATGTCTTAAAATATACACATATCTGCTTTTCAGAATGAAAACTTACGTGACCGTTAATGTAAATGGGATAATGCAGAGAAATGGAAAACGAATAACACAAAACATCAAAATATTGCCAGTGCCTTGAGTACAAAAATTTAAATGTTTTTATTTTTCTTGATAAGAGGTATATGTTAGATGTATGTGTATTTTTCTATTAGATTATTCTTTTGATTTGCAATTATAAGAGTAGTCTATTTTGATATTTAACTTCAAGTGTCAAAGTCCAAATTATTCATTAAATAGCATTGTAAGAAATATTTTATACCTAGTTGTGAAAAAAAAACTATCAACAGTTTCATTTGGTAGTAGGATAATTTTGGTAGCCTATAATTTGCTTAACAGAAACTCCGAGATCATTAAATTTAAAAAATTACATTTAAATGTTTATTGTAAAAGCGTACATAATCCATGCAATAAGGAATTAAAGATGTTTCATAGTCTTATATCTAGTCTGATCAAATGACAAATTAGTCCTTAAGATAATTAATAAGACAATTTCAAGTTCAGCTGAACGGTTCCATTGGATTTTCAAATCCCACAAAACGTTTAATTCTGTTTTTTTTTTCTATGATCAATTAAAATGAAATAAAATTAGTTTAAGGACTACGTAATAAGTAAGCATAGTGAAACTAACGGATCAGATAACTAGTAATTAAAGGAATTCTATATCAGACAATGGAAAGAAAAGAGTAATTTAATTCATATCCCTCTACTTTCGATATTAATATATCTATTCACTCAGATTTGAATATAGTAATTATCACACGACAACAAATTATTCTTTATAACCCTTAATGACTGAGTCAAATTCCAGCCGATACCGATTTTGAAACAGGCAGAGCAGAATAAATATGCATGTGTCAATCGAAGTCAATAGTTTTATTTGTTATTTATTCATAATTAAAATTTTTGGTTAGACAATCAGTTTTACAACAAACAAAATACTGTTTGAAATAAATCCATGAATTAAGACAACAAAATAAGCTATAATAAGCATAATAAAGCTTACAGATATGATGACTTTTAATAATGAAAATGGCGGGAGGGGACACAAAAACTCTAATTAAATTTAACACTTTTACTTTCAATATCAATATGCTTATACATTTAGACGCAAATATCTGTTAAGTAAATACAGTCGAACCCGCTTAATGGAATATCGGTTAAAAGAATATCCCGTTTAATGTAATAAATTTCCAATGTACCAAACCGTAGTAATATGTTTCTGTGTTAAATTTCCCGGTTAATGGAATATATTGTTTTGAAGCTATCCCGCTTAAAGGAATAATTTTTAGCCATGACGATATCGATCTTTTTCTATTTCGCACTCTTCTTTTCAGAATTTTTTTCTGTAAAGTGCAATAATGAATGTGCAGTAACAGAATGTCTTTCAGAGCAATTTTGTCACTTCGCAGAAAGTTTCCAATCGCAGAAAATGGAAATTTCTTCTATTCTGAAGGGCAATTCATTGTTGTTGCTGTTTTTTCTACCCCCCTCCCTCCCCGTATTGCTCGGCAGCTCAGCCTACGTTTCCCTATTTAGAGAATGAACATTAAGCTTCACCCCCAGATGAGAGCTAGAAAATGTGTGTGTGTAGGAAACTGTGAAACATCAACAGGTCCTTATCTTGAAGGGGACGGGGATTAACAACTATAACGAATCTCTTCGGAGAAGCGAAACATTTAACTTGGGGTTCTCTAGCCTTGAACATTTAACTGTACATTTTCTACGGCGATTAGTTCGACAGTTCGCTTTCGTGAAATCAGTGTCTCCTCGCTTTCGTGAAATCAGCCATCTTTCTTGTGCTTTTCTACAATGTCTTTGAGACGAAAAGATCTTTTTTTAAAAGAAAAAGTAAAAGTTATAGAGTTTGCAAAAGTAAATAAGTGTACTCATTTAGAACTCTCAAAAAAGTTTGAGATATCCCAAGCTCAAGTTTCGAAATTGTTAAAAAATAAAAAGTCTTCAACGACTGGAAATGCAACAAAAATCTTAATGAAAAACGAAAACGTACAGGAAAAGAATCTGAAGTTGAAGATGCTCTTCTTCAGTGGTTTGCTGAAAAACGAGCTTGTAATGTTCCTATTAGTGGATTATTATTGAATCAGAAAGCTGAAGATTAACAGTTAAATATAACTGATAAAGCTACAAATTGTTGGTTCTTCAGATGGAAAGCAAGAAACCAAATTTTTTTCAAAAAATTCACGGTGAAGCAAGTGATGCTGATGAAGCCGCTGCCAGTTCTTGGAAAAATATAGTATTACCTGCTTTATTACAAGACTACAGTTCTTCTTGTATCTATAACTGTGACGAAACAACACTTTATTACAGAGCAATGCCTGATGGGATTTTGTGCTTAAAAGCCGAAAAAGTTGTTAGAGGAAAAATCCTGAAAGACAGACTGACAGTTTTATAATGTAGTAATGCTGACGGCAGTCATAAAATGTCTGTTTTTGTAATCGGGAAATCCAAAAACCCACTATGTTTTAGAGGTGTAAAATCCCTTCCAGTTAAACATACGAGGCGAATTCAAAAGCTTGGATGACTGCTAATTCCTTTCAAAACTGGTTACTGTCATTTGACAATATGAATAAGATGAAAAGAAAAGCTATCCATTTTATCGATAATTGTCAAGCCCACAAAGTCGACGTAAGACTAGAAAATGTAGCACTTCATTTTTAGCCTCCGAATACTATAGCTATTTTACAGCCAATGGACCAGGGAATTATATCACTTTTTAAGAAGAATTATGGAAAAGAAATCGTTAAAAAGATCATAGCCTGCATAGATGATACTAGTGGATTTTCTATCAATAGCTCAACTAGTAAAATTATTATAAACTTTTCAATTCTTACAACTGTTCATATGATGAACAATATTTCATATTATATTGTTCAATATTATATTATTCATATGATGAACAATATCATGGAATAATATTTCCTCTGAAGCAATAAAAAATAGTTTCGTAAAATGTAAATTTTCAACAGACGTAACAAATGATGAATTAAATGATGAATCAATTACAAACGCTAATGATTTACCACCAGAAGGAATGACAGAAGAAAATTTTTCCAATTTTGTAAACTTCGATAACGACTTGGTAGAATGTGGTGAAACTTCAGACCCTCAATTTGATCAAAACGAAGTCGATGAAGATGAATTTGATGAAGAATGTACCATTAAAAAGGTTCCGTCACATGTTGAAGTTAATAACGCTTCTGATATTACAAGACGTTTCTTGGAAACGAAGCCAAATGCAGACTTTCATTTATTTTATAAACTAGAAAATCAAATAACAGATTTGCTGCATTCACAGAACAGTCAACAGTTTAAAATATCTGACTTCTTTAGCAACAAATAAGTAGCATTGTAATTATTTTTAAAAAATTAAGGGAAATTTGTATATTCTACAATAAAATTAGCTCATTTTTCATCAATTTTCTAAATTTTAATGTGTTTAAGTTGTTTCTTACTTTCAATTAATAATTGTTTGTTAATTATAATAGTTTAAATATGCAAATGATTTAGGTAATTTTTAATGCTTTCTTGGTTTAACTATAACTTTAAACATTGTGGGCGTGTCAATGTGATCCCAGATAATGGAATATCCCGCTTATTAGAATAATTTTTCGTGCCAAACTGGCTATTCCATTAAGCGGAATCGTATGTATTAAACGAATATCATTCTATTTACAGAAAACTAGTCATTCTGTAAAGTAAATTACTCTTAAACTTTTAGAAACGAAGTAAAATTCCTTCCTCTATAGATTTCGAAACTCACAGACCCACATAAAAGATAATGGATATTTTGGATCAATAAATGGGAGTTTTAAGTTAAAAATCAGTAGTGTCATTGACATATTAAATCACGCTTTAAATATATTTTTCTGAAATCTAAATTACTTATCAAAAAACACTATTCATTATATCATTCATATCATTGATAACTGTATGTTTGAAAGCGCTAAGAACCGCATAAAAGTAAATTGATAAGGCTTATCAATTTTGAATTCGTATAAAAATTGACACACACAACATTTAAATAATAGTTTTCCTACAGCTAGAGGCTAGCTTGTGATGTACTGTCGTCTGTAATTAAATACAGAAAAGTAAATTATTATGCAAAAAAGTGCATCAGAATGATGTGGGTATCATATCAGCTCTCATTTCAATATATAAATGTTGCCTTGAAAAAAAACCGGTTTAATTATATAGTTTCTCAGTGACGCCTAATGAAATCAGCTGGTTTACTCAGACCATTTTTTGCTCCGAAAAGAAAAGCGTTCACACGCTAGCATTCTTAGTTTTTATTTATGTAACAATATTTTTCTCAGGAAGATGTAATAAAGATTTATTTCATATGGATGATTTATTTATTTACAAATGCCAGGCGTTTGGCAACAAAGCCATTAGCCTTCTAGCTTCCTAATATTTTTGAACAACAGAAATAAAACCGTACAAATTACGGCTCATGGGAAGAAAGGAGAAAGGTACCGCTTCTGTTCGTCTATTGACGTGAATCACACATAGGTAGAAGGCTGACTTCGCTCCAATTTCACCTACTAGCTTTAGCTGGGCACAATAGAATGGCCTTTACGCCTAGGGTGACCCTACCAGGAGAAAAAACTCCCGACGTACTTCACCCATTCCGCCTAGTGCCATCCCCTCGCCACAATGAGACAGATAGTAGTCAAGAGTCTTAAGTGGTCACCTGAAGTGCCTTAAATTTGATCAAGGCAATAAGATCTTCCCCATTTGAGGAAAATGTAACATCCATCATTCCACCCCTGATCATCTTCTTTCTTACTTGGGGCTTGAAAAGGAGGATTTGACGCAGAGTCCCCTCCTTGTCTCAGATTTTTTAAATGTTTTCGGTTACATGTATCTGGTCTAGCCTGTCCGCTAGATCAGATAGGATTAGTAACAACAACAACAACAACAACAACAACAACAAACCGTACAATGCAGTACATGTGTCCAAATGTTCCCAGTTCGTAGGTCGTCCAGAATTACATAAAATACAGTTAGGAGAGTCTATAATTCCAATCCTAAACAAATAAGCACTGAGGCAGTCGTGTCCAGTCAGAAGACGAAACATTGCAACAGCAGAGGCACGAGGAACACGTGGCACAGGGAAAGCCAGGCACTCCTTGAACTTATTTTTAGCATAGTTAGCCATAAGTAGCTTGAATCTTTTATTAAATTCGAGTCTAATAATACGCTTTGCAGAATAAAAGGTCGTGATAGACCTCATTATTTGAATAATAGTAGTGCCTTTTTTCGCCAAGCAATTTGCCCTCTCATTTCCTTCCACCAAACAGTGAGAGGGGACCCACTTCAGATCTATAGATCCAGAGTGGGAATCTAAAAGTGAGCGACAGGTATAGATACGCTTCGAGTCGCACAATTTATTGCTGTAAATAACTTAGAGGGCACCTCTAGAACCGGAATGAATAACAACTGCGTTAAAAATGTGTCTTCTAGCCATAATCTGTTCTAAGGTGTATGGATGATTTGTAATCAATCAAATTTTCATACAATATACCTATAAAACAAATAATTAAAAATGTGTCTTCTAGCCATAATCTGTTCTAAGGTGTATGGATGATTTGTAATCAATCAAATTTTCATACAATATACCTATAAAACAAATGATTAAAAATGTGTCTTCTAGCCATAATCTGTTCTAAGGTGTATGGAGGATTTGTAATCAATCAAATTTTCATACAATATACCTATAAAACAAATAATTTGGCACATTCCTTTCATAGCTTTAGTGCTTAAAAGTTTCATGTACTTAAATATAAGTTCTAAAAACATGTTTTATTATATATTTGGGTGTAATTTTATTTTATTTATGTAGTTAAATAACTAGACGTATTTCACTCAAATTTCAAAAAGCATTTAATAAAGGTAAGCTATGAATGTCCAATCACATAAAAATAAAAATATTCTACTCGCACCTGAGATGAACTAAAATCCACAAGCAAATACCATAAAAAACATTCCATCCCAACCAGAAAAGACAGCTCCAAGCAAGCAGAAATTCATGTACTCTTCCAGACGCCTGTCTTAAAAAACTGACGGCATAAAAGTGATTAAGTATTAAATGAAGTGTGCTATCAGGAAAGTAGGAGAAAAGTAATACGAGCACATTTCAACTTCCGAGCATAAAAAAAGAAATTAAAGAAGCAAAAAAAAAACAAGCTATTTTTATTATTTACTTAACCATTTTTTTCTTTGCACTGAAATTTGTCCAATGATTTTTCTGATTTTTCAAAAATCTTAAACTAAAGTAACTTTGTGACAATTTGTTGATTTTTAAGTAATCCCTTTTCAATGATTTTTTTTATTATCACGATTCCAGGAACATTAATCAACTAAAAGTAATTATTTTTTCGCTCATGAAAATAAGTCCGTTATCTTATCGAATAGTGAATGACTGATATGTAAGGAATTTACATGTCAAATATAAATTGATTGCGATGCATAAATGTACAATGGTATCCCTATTGAATTAAATGTTAAATTGTATAGGAATTTTTGCTTTAAATTAAAGTGACCTCAGGAAAAAAAAATTGCTCTTTCACAATCTCTTGAACCTGTAACATTGATAGAGTTGGTTTCTCATTTCAGATAAGCTTATTGCTCCACGGATGCTGAATTTGCAAGTAGTTCCAGATAACTCATAGTTTCGAGAGGTGCATTGTGGCTGTGGATCCTTCGTAACATTCTATAAATCGGGAAACTTGGCAAAAAACTGAGACTGTAAAATAAACTCGAAGAAAACTTGTTAAAAACAAAAATAAATTATGGTCGTATACGTGAAACTGAAAAGTAGCATCGACCAAACAGCACACCTTTTTCGTCCTTATAAATTTTGCACGTTGGTACAAACTCGTAAATTGAGAACAGGGCATGCATTTTCATAACACCATTTGCCATATTATAAGTTCAACTGCATTTACGACTGCTACATACCATGGTAGAAATACATACGTATTTCTAACATGCCTTGATAGAAATACAGTATAATTCCATGGCAGAAATGTATACGTATTTCTACCATACCAAGATAGAAACAATGTAATGCCATGATACAAATACATCCGTATTTCTATCTTGACAATATATTATAACAAAGTTGATGCCCTCCTCTTAAACGGATTCATAATCTCTGACTGCGTTCTTGAGTTCAAGCGATATGAAAATACCACCACGCAGTCACGTACATCTGGTAGCAATCTAATTGTCTGAATATTGATTCTTTCGACCACTCCATCCCATTCTTAATTTATGAGGCGAAGTGGAACTTTATTTTTCCCAGGCTATACGAAACAGGAAGTTCATAAAGAATTACCATAAAAGACGGCATCAAAATAATTCAGAAAGGAAATAAAATATAAATTATAACTAAGGTAGTCTGACATTACAAACAGCATAACCGGAATATTTATCAGATAGGGTTATAAGACGAAAGCCATTTCTAAATGATATAATGTAATAAAAGAAACTTCATCTAAAATTTTTAAAAACAAAAATCCTTTGAAAGGATATTAAGTCAAATTGTTTGTTATTTTTATTAAAAAAACTTATATTTTATTAATGAAATAGCTTAAAAACACTTTTTACAGTTAAAACCTACTCTTTGGTTTTTCAAAAATTATTTTTCGTGTCATAAAACATTTACTTTCTATTTCTCGTCTAAATTTACTTTACAACGCCGAGGTGCGATTGCATTCTTTGACAAAGCCTTCAATATTTTTTTCTTTAATTATTATAAGAAAGTAGAGACATTTTTTTATTCGTGTAGAAGAGGCTTATTTTAAAACCTCATTATCATGCATGATACAAGCACTGATATCTGTCAATCAAAAAACGAATCCTATTTCGCAGTTATTTCAGCGGCGATCTTCTTACCGCTTAAAAAAGATCGACACATTCCTAGCTATCAATCACATTTTAAAACTTTTGAAGACTAATCATTCAACTTCGGTTTTACTTTTCTTTCTAATCCATCATTCTGTCTAAAATACTTTTACTTACTCCTCCAGACAAAAGTAATATCTATCAGAAGTTCACGACAATTTTGCTCTTTAAAATGAGTTAAAAGTTAAAGGGGGAAATAGATTAAATATATTTATGATAATCGTTTAGTAGTTGACACTCACGTTTCGTTTGACAGACTCTCCTCTTACAAAGTGATTTCATTTTTTTTTTAAGAATGGCATGGATTTAGTATTAATTTTTTTCAATTTTTCAGTATTACATAATAAAGCGTAAAAGTTATCGTCAAATTTTGCAGCATGCATAATTAACTATTATAATTTTATTAAATAAATCAAACTTGACTGGGAATTAATACAGTTTTCAAGTATCATAACATAATGAAAGACGGATAAATTCATTTTTATTGTTGTTTCTAATCCCCTTGAAGTAGGAAAGCCTACACCAAATCCAAAGGACCTAGGTACTTGGCGAAGGGTAGTAAGCAGCTTCACTTTAAGGCGAGGTACCACTAGGGCTGAAGTCTAACTTGGCCTCGAAGAACATCGGTCCCGTAATTTTGAACCGAGCCAAATGACGAGAACGGAACACTTGACCCCGCACCTCCAGAGGTAAATTTGAGAATTTGGAGGACATTGTAGCCACGATCTATTTTACGTGCCCCGGGCACCATTAGTGAACACGGCGGTGGATTTGTAGCGACGAGCATCGAACCAGGGACGTTCAGATCACTGTCTCGACGCTTTTGCCAACCGGGGCACCACGCCCTTATTCATTTTTTCAATAACTTATTCAAAACTACTGGAGATTAACAGTAATCAAACCACCTCATATATAATTATTACAAATCCTTTTGCAACAGGATAAAAAGAAAAGAAATCTGCAAACATATTAATCACACAGTTGTAAAATATTGACCCAGTGACTTACAGTAACATGCTTGAACCAAGAAGTTAATAAATTATGTATTAGCTACACAGCTTGACAACTGTCGATTACTCTAACAACTGCATCAGTCTACGAGTAATTCCTGACGACTTCATCTAAGGTTCCTGGACATAAACCAGCCCAGAAAGCTCGTTTTTATTCTTGACCTGATATATTCACTCTGTTCTCGCTGTGCGTTGCTTATAATCGGTTCTTGACGGTGTAGTAATCAGTTTAGTGAGGAAAAGATCCAACAGAGAGGCAGAGTAGTAAATGAATAACTACTGTAAGATGACAATTACTGTATACACAAAATACGAAATTCTGCACTCCCAAAGTTAAAGATTCTCAAAAGGAAAAAAATATTTCTATACCTTTTGCCCTTTTAGTAATCCTTTTAAATATCTTCTTTAATTGTTGCATTCCTTTCTGAGGTAAGTGAGTTTTCAAGATTTTTAATATCATACAGACATTTTGAATCCTAAATATTTAAAATGTGCAGAAGTAATTTAGAGCGACAAAGCAAAAGGAAGAATATAGACTTTCCGTATTTTTAGAATCCGCATATATTTTTAGAGGGTGAACAATAATATTAGATTTTTAAAAAAGATTCGTTGCTTATTAGCTTCACGGTATTTTATTGAGAATTCAACTAGCAAACATAATTTCCAATATTTTCATGACACACTTCGAAATCATACTTCGAGATTTCCACATTTAACTTTCATTGTTTTGCAATTAGATATTCTATAACTGCAGAGGCGATGACAAATGTATAATGGCGCAATTCGTTTATTTGTTATTTAGATAGTGATCTAGCAATGATAATCCATCTCCACACTTTCGAACATTTAAGTTTGAAACTTTAAAAAAAATCGACAGACCTAGGAATGGCACCACTACTTTCTGATTTCTACCTAGATGAGTTAATTTCAAAACTATCTAGCAATGTCGTGAAGAATCAATTCCATTTAAATCCATTTCATGTATCTATTCATAATAAAGGCTATTTCGCCAGACGTAAAACGATTGTAATATTAGTTATGATTCAAATAATTTAAACATAATTTCCAATTTTTTCATGACACTCTTCGAAATCGTACTTCGTCCGAGATATACACATTTAACTTTCATTGTTTTGCAATTAGATATTCTATAACTGCAGAGGCGATGATATATGTTTAAGGGGATTAGGGACCTTAAATCTCGTGTTTAAAATTTTTCAGTATGTTACTCAATAAACCACATGATTATAATTAATATTTTACTTACAACATTGAAGTCACTTAGAATTCCCAAATAAGTATTTTGTGGAAGAGTAAGACTTGTTTTTCATAAATTTCTTCAAAAATGCTAGAATTTTTCAAAATACCCCATGCGCGTTCATTTTCTTCTGATTTCTTCTAAATTTCTCAGGATTGTTAATTTTAGTGTTTGTCATAAAATTGTGCATAGTTCTTTAAAACCAAAAATATTTTTCAAATTTATAGACCATGAAAAAGTAAAAATATAAAAAATTAACAGGCAAAATAAATAAATAAATAAATATATATATATATATATATATATATATATATATATATATATATATATATATATATATATATATATAAGACTATATAATGAATTTTTGTTCAATGAATTTTTATTGTATGAATCTGAAGTCTTATATATATATATATATATATATATATATATATATACATATATATATAAGACTTCAGATTCATACAATAAAAATTCATTGCACAATTATATTTATATACAAATGGTAAACCTATATTAATAAATTTAAGGATTTTAAAGAATATAGAATGAGCGGGGAACATTTTGAATAATGTTAGAATTTTTGAAAAAATTTTGAAAAACAGGCAAAATTCTACCAAAAAATCCTTGTTTTGAATTCGGAGGATCTTCAATATAGAAAAAAAGAATGCTAATTAATCTCATTTTATATGTAGAGTTAAAAATTTGAAATTTAAAAATTCCAGTTTGAAGGTCCCTTGTCCCCTTAATGTCGCAATTTGTTCATTTATTATTTAGATAGTGATATAGCAATGATAATACATCTCCACACTTTCAAACATTTTTGTTTTTAACTTAAAAAAAAATAGACAGATCTAGGAATGGTACCGTAACTTTCTGATTTCTACCTAGATGAGTTAATTTCAAAACTATCTAGCAATCTCGTGATGAATCAATTCCATTTAAAACAATTTCATGTATCTATTCATAATAAAGGCTATTTCACCATACGTAAAACTATTGTAATATTAGTTATGATTCAAATTATTTAAACATATTAAAAAATCAATAAATGGCAAAAGAAATAATTATATTTGACGAAAGAAAGTATATTATCATTCTGTGAAACAATAATTATATACTTTCATATTTGTTATAGAATTTGTTTTCATAAAAGATTAGAAGCGAGTGATACCAGTAGAAAAAAAAGGGAATATTTTGTATCCAGTCTAGATATGTTTATGGTTTAAAACAGCGGTTCTCAACCTGGGGGGCGCGCCCCCCTGGGGGGGGGCGTAGAAGAATTTCAAGGGGGCGTGAGTTTTAAAAAAAATAAAATAAAAGGTAAAACTAACTGTCAAAAACTTGTCAATGACAAACAGTGTCAGCCCTCTCATTAATGTTGTGAAAGTGACTGGTATTACATGCCAACCTCACCTGTATCCTTGATTACCTCAAATATATTTTATCTGCATTTTATTCTTTGATTTCATATGTTCTAATAATAATATGTTCCAAATTAAGATATGTGTAGTAATATTAAATTTTGTGTATGAAATTATCTATTCTATATTTTCATTTAATAACCAGCTTCAGTTTCAAGTTCCAATTGTACTTCTTGTATTGACCACATATGGTGGTGGGGGAGGCGTGACCTCACATCAGTGTTTATAGGGGGGCACAGAGCCTGAAAGGTTGAGAACCCCTGGTTTAAAAGTTGAATTGTAAGAAAATAAATGAATCATGCCTAGAACCTGATTCTACCTTAGGTACATTTATGATGTATGTAATATATCGTGTTTATATACTTTATGTTGTCTAAAAGTTTAGAATGGATGTTAGGATCTTATGTTACAAATATTATGTAGGTTTTGATTGACGTCACTAGAAGAAACATTAATAACTTTCTCAGAAGATTTTATTTATCGTGCAGTTAAGGCGACAATGGACCATGAAAAACTTTTTTTTATTTATTAACCAATTGCTATGAAATTTTGTATACTTATACAGTGTTGTTTAGAGATGAAATTCTAAATTTAAAAAAAATCAGAATGTAATTAATTAAGATATTAATTAAAATCAGTTTATTAATTACTCTATTTAAAAATGCTCCATGCGCATTAATTTTTGTCTCAGATATCTAATTTTCTCCCTTGAGCTAGCTTTATATAGTTATAATAAAAGTTAGGAGCAATATTTGATTTACAGTCATATTTATAAAAACTAGGGCCGTGGCGGCCTTGTGGTACAGCGCGCTGGTGTTCGGTGCTGAGGGTGATCAGATCGAATCCTGGAGAAACGCTACTAAAATGCCTCCGTTTGTGTTGTCCCTTCATAGGGGGCAATGGTGGTTCGCCTATATGGCGCCTTCATAATAAAAGGGCCAGCGAAACTGCGGTGTATTATAGGCGAATGTCTTCGCGACAAGTGCCTCCACATTGAAAAAAAATATTTATAAAAACTAGAAAAAAAGTCGATAAAAATAGGTCATTTTATGAAAAAATTTATTTTATTGTAAAAATTTTAAATTGTTTTAAAATTGTATAGTGAATTGATTACTAAGTTTTATTCTAACATATATAAATAATCATTTTATTAAATTTTATGAAAATTCAAGAAAAATTGTGATGCATGGAACATTTTGAACTTGCCAAAACGACATAAAAACTTGTTTGAGAAAATGGCATTTAAAGTTTCAATTTGACTAACATTTCCATTGTTTACGTTTGAAAAAACTACTTATAACTCGGTTAATAATGATTGAATCAACATACTTTTTCTTTTAATTTAAAGCTGATGAGTTGCAGAAACATTTTCTGATAGAAAAAAAATCGTTTTGGGGACATATTTTTGTCAATCTGAAGGTCCATTGTCGCCTTAATCAATTTAATATAAATAATTACAAGATAAGTTCAAAAATAACCCGTCCACAGCTATAAGCTTATACGGGTAAGTTAGCTACTGAAGTCCCGATTGACACGGGAATCAGAACAACGAAAGTAACAAAAAAAATCGAACCGCACACGGCGCCAAAGTAATCCAATTTAACCAAAATAAAAAAAAATTAGGCCTGAATTTTTGGTGGCAATAATCTGTTTGCAAAAGCATTCCTGTATTCAAATAAACTTTTTTTTCTCTTTCTTATCTTTTTTTCTTATCTTTTTTTTCCTTTCTTTTTTTTTTCTTGTATAGCACACTGTAAAATACATAACAACACCAAATAAACAATATAATAACATCAGTAATTACAAGATGAAAAGAACTTTATATATACCACGTTTTTAAATTTTCTGTTGAATCATATAAACTTGACAAGTCTATGTATTAATGAATACAGTGATTTCCGTATATAAGAATCACGTTTGTTATTACTGTTTTTGATTCTTATAAGCGGTTGATTCTTATAGCCGAAATTTAGGTTTTTGGCCAGGCACACACACATCTATATATACATATATTAGATAATTTACCATAAAATAAGCTTTAATTTACGTTAATTATCTTTTATTAATATTATTGTTTATAATTTTAAAAATACAACTTAATTTCTTGACCTATAAGTAGATACACATGATTATAATAAGAGAAGAAAAAAATCCACTATTTGTTACAACGCTAAAGCGTTATTTGCTAAAGCGTTTAAGGAGAAACTATTACGTTATGTCTAACAAAGAAAGGGATGCATTTTTCGACTGTATTCCATCCCATCTTATCACTCTTTCTTTTAAAAAAAAATAAAGAAAGAACTTCATGTCTTTTATGTGTTTAAGTGGCTTTTTTGGAAAATTGAAAGAAAAGCGAAGAGTGTAAGCTGATTCTTAAAACCGGTGGATTGATTCTTTAAAGCAAAAATTTCAACATGGAAATAATACATTTGTTTTTGTTTTTGCGATATTGATTCTTATAAACGGTTGATTCTTATAACCACTGATCACTATAAGCGGTGGTTACTGTACTTTTTTAAAATTTTTTGATGATTTATCCCATCAACTTGAAAGAAAATGATCAAATGCGTAATAAAGAGGTATCAAATGCATAATCAATCGTTTAACTCTGGAATTGCGAGCGTGACTTGCATTTAACTTTTCGTTCCGGTCCCTGTCCATAGATGGCTGCACCATTCCACAAAGCAAAACTAACTAAAAATGAATTCAATTCTTCTTAAAGATAGCTAAAAGTATTAAAAGAATGCATTGTCATCGTGTTCTGAGCTATTCTAAAAGTTTCAAATGTCTAGCTAGTCGGGAAGTTAGTTAAAAGTCAATTGCAAGATTTGTACTGGACAAACACACAAACAAGAAAGCGAGTTAACAAAAACGTGGTAAAATACAATATATAAACCCCTTGAGTCAAATTAATATACTACCGGCATGGATTCAACACCGGAAGACATTGGTATTTTGGAAGCAAAATTAATCTTAAGTCGTTTGTCATGCATCATTTAGTTACCTTCTTAAAGCAACTAACTACAATTTTTTACGCCAAATTTTATTACAACAGTTTAAAACTAAGCATAATAGCACTACGTAATACACTTTTTGATTATGAATAGTAAATGACATTTCCAATAACTTGTGTTAGAAAACTTTATTTCTTTCTCAGAACTTTACTTGTATCATGAAATTCAAGTGTACCTAATTTTGAACGAACTAGCAGAAAAATTGCAATGCATTTAACTCAAACGTGTAGAAGATTCTAGAAGAGTCAAGATGTTTTTTACAATACAGTACAATACAATTTTCTCCAATCATTCAAAACTTTTTAGAACTTTGTGAAAACCTTTAGAACCTATTAAAAAATCCGAAAACATTTTGAAAACCCAAGACAACTTGTAAAATGTCTGTAAAATTTTCGAAAAACGGATGACCTAGTAATATTAATTTTGGAGACATAAGCCTTCATGTCCAATTGGTACAATTTTCCTTGTTGTGCCGGATTCATAAATATGATTTACAGTATTATCTTTTATTTAAAAAATTTACTCCTTTGAAAATATCTTGATTTTCAATTTGTCTATTCTTACCAGCATTACATGCTGGTCAATATGCGCGTTTTTTATAAAAGTTTCCTTTGTGATTATATTTTGTCTGTAATATTGGGTGAATAGAGAAATGCGATTTTTCTATAAAACTGGAAGGTTGGAGTAACCCTTTTCTACCCTTTTGACACCTGAACAATTGAATAATCATTTTTCCGAAAATCTAAAAAATATGAACTGCCCCAGTGTTAAGTTTCTATAATATTTCCTGTTTAGAATACTAACGACTAATAGCCTAGGGGAATGCTGTTTTATAACTACACTCTGTCAGTATTGAATAGTTAAAAATATATTACTTTCATTATGCACATCGCACGTATGTTTCTGAATATATGTTAATATCAGTGACAAAATCATGTACTGACATTAGGTAGAAAGGGGAAAAAATTTTTAAATCATTTTTATTTACAGAGAGATGATGCCTCAAACGGTATGTTTATCTGCAGCATTAAAAAAAATTCTGGTGTTTACACACGCTTTTATTACAAAATCAAAGAGGTTTAATTATACATTGGACAACGTTGAAATGAGAATGAAAAAAGTAACTATACTTAGACAAAATCCATTAATGACCCCTTCTTTGATCTGCATTTGCAATTGAGATTTAAAGAATTAACCTTTTTTTTTTTAAACCCGAATCTCTTTATTTTTAGCTTTAAAAAAGGTGTATGTAATGAAAAAGAAGTAAAGATCTTGTATTCATAGGGCTGTATGCAGTTGGTAAGCAATTAACTTTACATCAAGTAAGCTCTTGCCAGGCCGTGAGCTGAAAAACGTAAAATGAAATGACGTATTGTTTGAAGAAGAATTTAAACTTTTTTTTCTTTCATTCTCGATACGGAGTTCGTTATTCCCCACAATGGGTTTGTTAATCCTCAATAAAATGCTATAGAAATATACATCATTATTTAATTCACCGAAATCGTGGTTTGTGAAATTTTAAACATTGTTTATTTTTAGTGGCTTTTGTATTAATTATCAATAAAATGTAGAAATTAACGGAGATTTATCATTATTTCAAATTAATCCATAAACGTCCTTAAAATAATTAAGGTAGGAAGTGTTATGTAAATGTCAGGGACAAACTGACAGAATCTTTCTTGATAAAAACAGATGTGAAACTAATAAGTCCGATGTCTTTCATATTGTTTACGACTGTAATCAATTGGTTAATGAAAAAGATTATTGAAGATAAAAAGAAAGGTCTCTAACAGAGTTTCACATCGGCGTTAGAAAACATGTACTTAGCAGACGACATTGTCCTTTTGTCCTTAAGGCTGGTATGTACTAACCCCATTGGATTCGCTCACCTCAGTGTTAACCTATGGAGAAAATTTGTCCACGGATTGCCGACTTGGATTCAAAGATTTTTTTTTTTAATTGTACTCCGTCATAGAGAAAGAAATTTTACATTTACGTACATTTGTGGTTTTTTTAATGCAATTAATATTTTAAAATATAAATTATTCGAGGAAAAATCTGGTATAGTGTGTTCTAAACGCTCATAAATTCCTTCGGTGGACGAAATTTATAAAATGAATCCTGTAACGCTTTGCAGAAAAGTTCAGGCTATCTGACAATACCAATTTTATTTGATTATCAGGATTTATGTACCTGTAAATAGTTGACAAAAATATATTTTAAATAAAAAAATTGGGGGCAGCGCTTAACCCCTCAATAGAGAGAGAGCCATTACAGTCCCTCAAAATGTCAATCCTAAGCGGGTGGAATTCTCTAACTGTCAACTGGATTCCTCTCACCACAAGAGTCTGCAGGAAGAGGAAAAGGGAAATGCGATTTTTTTCTTAGTACATAGCAGCCTTAAATTTGATGATTTCCAACAAATACGTATTTGACCGTTATTAAAAGACAGTGGGTCTTCATTTTACCAGAAATATAACAAAAGGGTTGCGAATAAATGAATAATATCAGACAATATTGAGTTAAATTATGATAAATTCGAAGATATTAATATTTTTTCTTTCTTCGGACACTAATAAAGATATTAGAAGTTGTGTAAAAAAATAAGAATAACAACACTCGGAAAAGTTTCCATTGGAACACTGTGCAGAACCTACAATGATAATTTGAATAAAAATTCACTTATTTTCGTCAATCAGTCCGAAATGTTCTACTATATGATTTTGAAAACCGGAAATCAATCTTGATATTGAAACAAAAAATGCTTTGCATTACAGGTGCATTAGAATAGTTGACATTTTTTTACAAAGCAATATCTTATGAGTATTCACATATTACAAACCATAAAATCAATAGAATAAGATATAAGGTAAAGAAGGGGGAAGCACACAAATGACCGCACACAAAAACCATGCAGAATGATAATTCTGTTGAGGCATTTTCCTGGGCACGCGGGGGAAGATGCTGTCTGTGACTTCAATGAACAAGAATGATGGAGATAGAGTTGCCGACTGGTATCGCTTTAAGTGACCTCAAATACCTGAGGCCTTATGTGCCCCAAGACGCAGGGAGGCATGATGATGATAAATATACGGTACTACTTCCTAAAAAGGGACCCGATGGGGTAGGACATTTTGTGAAATAAATAAAGATGTCTTTTCGTAGGTGATTCATTTATATTTATGAGATAAGAAAAATATTTAACTTTGTTTTATATAGAATAATACACTGAAGTGCCACTGAATTAGGGATAGCAAAGCCTATGCAAATTGTGTAGCGCTGCGCATCATGTATGCGCAAGTGAGGGCGCTGTGGTAACTGCATATATAGCGCGTACTGTGGTTGTTCTGAATTAGTTGTTGGAATTGACAGTATGGGTAAACTGCCTGATTTAGACGCCTTCGATCGCGGACAAATCGTAGGTGCGCTACGCATGGGCCATTCAATTGCTGAAATCATCAGACAGCTAGGATTTTTAAGGTCAACAGTGTCAAGAGTATACCAAGAATACATGGATGGTGGAAAAAAACTAGCGATCGGGCAAACTGCAAAGGACAATTAGCCTTGACAGTGCGTGGTGAGAGACGGCTCAGGCGTATTGTACGTAGCCAGCGAAGCCAAACATTAGCTCAAATTACCACCTAGTTTAATGAGGGTGCAGTCGTACAGTCAGTAAACGGACTGTGCAACGCTGGCTTCACCGTATGCGTTTCGGGAGACGTCGACCTACGAGAGTACCATTGCTCTATTCACGCCATCGGGCTGCACGTCTTGCCTGGGCAAGAGAGCACAGAGAATGGAGTGTAGAGGACTGGAAACGAGTAGCATGGAGTGATGAGTCTCGATTCCGAGTACTTAACGCCGACGGGAGGCTGAGAATATGGCGTCAGGCTCATGAAGCCATGGATCCTGCATGCCTGGCTGGAACTGTACAAGGGCATGGTGGTTCAATCATGGTCTGGAGTGTTTTTTCTTGGCACAGTTTGGGATCTTCAGAGCGTGTACCAACCTCCCTCAATACAATTCGGTACGTAGAGTTGCTGGGTGATCACCTCAATCCGTTTATGCTGTTCTGTTATCCGCACGGTAATGGAGTTTTCCAGCAAGACAACTGTACCTCTCACAAGTCCCGGTTGGCTACTGGCTGGTTGGATGAGCATTCCTCTGACTTCTCTGTCATGAATTGGCCACCTAGAAGCCCAGACTTAAATCCTATTAAGCATTTTTGGGATGTTTTGGAACAAGGCGTGAAAGGCCATCACACAGCACCAAAGAACCTTACTGAATTATGGACAGCTTTAGCCAATATTTGGCAAGCCATTCCCGTGGAACGTTTCCAGAAACTTGTTGAATCTATGCCTCGTCGTGTGGCAGCCGTTATCAAGGCCAGAGGAGGCTCAACTCGTTACTAGGTAGGTATCCCTAATTCAGGGGCACTTCAGTGTATTAAATAATATTCTATAATAACGAGTTTTAAAAGTAGACAAAAATTCAATGCTCTTAATATTTTCGTTAATAGTATGCACTCTAATTTTAGAAGAATAAGTGAAGTATAATTAAACATTTACTAAATGAAACAAAATTAAAATTGATTGTCTGGAAAATATTGCTTAAGTTTTACTAAAAATAGTCTGTCAAAAGATTCTTTTGATTTCTTTTATTTCATAACATTTTTATATTTACTAATTAAAGTATGCCCGACACTGTCACCTACATTAAAAAAAAAATTTTGCAAGTGTTTAGTGTATTTCACGGCTTTCTAGGAGTTTATTTTGGCACACTTATACCCTTCCTTTTCATCAGTTTCAAAATCCTTTTTTATGACCGTACTCCAAAATGTATGACAGACATGATCTCCTGTCTACAATATTTTGCCAGAAAGTTGATCTTCAAACATTCTGGGATTGATGTACCCCGCCTTATCTCTTATTCCTGGCCCAAAAACTACATCACTGCCTGAAACAATGGCTGAAAACAATGTTAGAATATATAGAATTTTCAGGACAAGAAATTTCTGATATTTTAAGTGAAAAAAAGCCGTTTAAATAAATTCTGAATTTCTTTCAATTTCTCTCAGAATAATTGCTTATTATGTCACTAAGGCAAGTAAGTGATGTCGGACAATGAATAAATTCTAATTCGTTAAGTTCAATTAGAAAATTACGGTTCAGAGAGAGAGGTTTGATATAAACTTTTCGGTATAAAACAGCATCTGAACATTGTTCGGGCTCAGATTTAAATGTTATCGTTTTATGTATATCTACTTGCATGAAGTCACTTCCTAAAACTTTTTTTTTTGTAAAACCAATGACAAGCTGAAAGCTACATCATGTGATAAATATTTGGTTGCTCCAATAATCATTCCTTGTTTGGATGTAAATATATAAATATCCTTGTACCAAGATACTGGGCCTGGAAATCTTACCTTTACTTTGCGTTATATATATTACGCGAAATATTACTACATTTATACGAGAAACAAATTATTGTATTTCTATCTGTCTGTCAGTCTGACTGTCCTCTCTGCCGGAAGATGGTCGAAAGACTTCGGCCCTGGCACACGATACCAGAGTCTGTGGGTTCGGGTCCCACTCTTCGTATGGATATTTGTAGCTGTTCGTAATCAATTTTAAGCAGTAGGTCTCGGTCTGATAAGCCCTCGTGTAGCTGGAAAAAAATAAATAAATGATCGTAGCTCTCTGAGCCAAATCAAACCTATCTCTCTCTCGCAGATGAATAAGCCAGAATATTGCCATGATGGAAAAGAACCTTTTTTTCGCTAAATTGGTTTTTTTTGTCTTAATTTTACAGTTTAAACAATCCAATAAATACGCACAGTACTCTGGTGATTATTCTAACATTCACCAAAATGTAAATGAAGATTATACCATGAGCATCCCCAAACACGGTGGCCATAACCTTTTCCACTTTCTTTGATGCAGACTCGATTGATTGAATCTAATGTCAACTTCACTCGTTCACGTTATTGATCGATTGTTAGCAAACGCTTAACTAAGTTTGCTGAAAACATTCTCATATCCAAGTATTTAAGAAAAATATTATATACATGCTCTAGCATGCATCTATATATATAAAACACGTAGGTAGGCGACACAAAAATCGACGATATTTCTATACTCCGAATGTCAACGGCTGCAACTACCAAATGTAAACATTAGCGGCCATCCGCAATTTGCAACCGCGTATCAACAGGGATTGACGCACTGAAATCAGTAATGCTCGAAAGCAAGCTGTACTATCAAATGAAAATCGGGAACAGTCTCAAGAAAGAAAGCGAAGAAGAAATAATTCATTGAGACAGGCGTAAAAGAGAGAGCATAAATGATCGTGAGTTTAGGCTTAACTGTCGCCGACATAGCAACCGATAGCCAGTAATACTTAATTTTGTACACTTTCAGTACTTTCAGTACTTCCTGAATTTTTACTCCATTTTATAAGGGAAGAAATTTTCCCAACAATTTATTATTTGATATGATTAAGTGTAGATATCTGAATTGTGAACAATAATACATACAGAGAGTGGTGAATCCACACTATATTTTAGTATTTGCTGAATTTTTACTCCATTTTTTCAAGTGAAGAATTTTTGCCCCAACAGTTTCTTATTTGACGTAATGATAAAATATAGATATCTTAATTTTGAAAAATAGTACATACAGAGAGGGATGTAATTTTTTAAAATCATTGGTGTTGGGTTTCTCAGTCTGATCTTTAACTCTGTTCTAAAGTAATAGAAATTCACATTTTTTAATCACGATGTTTTAGAATCAGCCTTATAGAGAATACCCCTTAACAACGTATATTTATGATGACAGGTAATAGTTACATTCCTTGCATATGTTAATTTCAGTTAGTTGCTTTGCAAAAGAAAATATAAAACTAAAAGCGACCATGCTGGTCGCGCAGCGGCTAGTTCTTTCAAAATTGTTTGTACAGATGAGATTCAAAAATTGGATATTGTTGTTGTTGTTGTTGTTGTTCTTTTTGTTTCTAACGCCCTCTACATTTACATTAACAAAAAAACTAAATATTTTGTAATATTTGCTAATTATTACTACAGAAACGTGGAAATACTAATAACAAACCAGAATGCGATAGACAAATAAATGTGGTTACTAAACAGTGTTGTTGTTATTATTTCTAATGCTCCCAGACCAGAATCATATTCCACACCAGGTCCGTATAGGCTAGCGGGATGACGGGTGCGGCTCCTGTTTAGAATGGCATAACAAGGGCCGGAGTCCCATTTAGCCAGGTGCCACCTCAAATTTCGCCGAGAACTCACACGAGTGACATCTGGGGTGATCGTAAGCTCTCCCAGCCTCTCTGACCTCATAGAGGGACTTTCAGATCTACAGATATAACGAGCCCATATCTGGCCTAAATATAGAGATATTTAATGGCGCTTGTCGGGATTCGATTCGAGCACCCTCAGCACAGAAATCCAACGCGCTACCACTAGACTACCTTAAGGTAAAAAAAGTAATTATGTTCAGTACTGGGAAAACATTTTATTACTTTTTTAGAAAATATAGAAGTTATCTATACAAATTCTGGAAAGTGTAAAATAAGGTTTGAATTTATATTTCTATCATAAAACGATTGGTTTAAGAGTTATTTTATAAATCTTGGTTAATTAATTCGAATTTAATCATGTGAAATAAGTTCTAATGTTTTTCAATTCGAGTTAGCTTGTGAAATGTCTTTTTTTATTTATAAAACGAACAACACTTTTTATGAAAGTGACTTTATAATCGTATGCTTTTATGATTAGCATTCGGTATCATAGAAAAATATTTTTGAATTCCAGGGAAGTTTAAACAACTGCATTTTAATTATTAAAAACACATCTTGTTAATTAAATTTATGTTTACCCATGCAGATAGCGTAATTGCCTCTCTTTACACACAGACATAAATTTGTCGCATTATGTTACAAAGCATGATGTTATATTTCTTGATTCATTTTTTCATTTATTCCTTTGCACGAGAAATATATCTTATCATTTAGGGTTACAACTTTATAAAAAGATGATTACATGTACCAGATATTTTATACATCTAACAAAAAAGAACCCTCAAGTTTCTTCAATCCAAATAGTATAAAATATGAACTCTATTTTCCTTAAGAGGATTACCCTCTGCTTTTCTCAGTGAATACTTCATATTTTATTTTACAAGCATGAAATACCTTATATTTTGAGGGAGAAAAAAAGCCTTGGAAATCGAGAACGTCGTTAGCAATGGAACATTTGAAATAAAAACTCGGATATACCATGGATCAGCATGTATTATATCCTACCAAAAGATAAAATAGTCTTTCTATTTAAAAATAAACTCTTTTTAGGATTTTCATGCATTTTAAATCCTTTTAAACTTTTTTTTTCAATCTCCTTAAATTTCTAGTATTATAATAATAAATTATAAAATACCTTAAAAATATATAAGTGTGTTTTACACTCAGTACATGTTATTTATATTTCTATTTTTAATAAAAGTTTGTACTTTTATCATACATTCATTATTAAAATTTAATTCATTATTAAATATTAATGAGTGACCGACCATTTGCAGTGATTTATTCATTAATCGCAGTATATTCATTTAAAGCATGTTTATTTGAATGCTTACAAATTGTTATAAAGTAAAGACATATTGAGTTTCTCTCGTAGTTAAGAAAAGAAACTGAATCCATCTGTTGTGGTTAGAGGGATTTAACACCATAATCAAGACTATTGTGGATGCTTTTAGGCTCCTTTATTGGAGGTCATTCCTTTTAGTTATAAAGATATATGAAATCATCTCTGTCTCTTGTAAATTGCTAGCTATAAATAAGTATTTTACAAGGAATGTACTCTCAATTGACTCTTGTTTCCTTCTGAGTAAAAAAAAATATTTTTTTCTAAAAAAAGAGAACAAAAACAATTTTGATTTTTAAACGATTTAGAAATTTTTGTAAAAATATAAATATTTTTTTATTAGAAACTTTTATTAAAACCACATGAAAATGTGGTTTTTTAACCAAACTATTGACTCCGTTGGCGACATCGGATTGGCAAGTTTACAAGAATATCGGATAAAAAACTAAAATTTTAAAAACAATTTCTAATATATTAATATTTTGCAATATATTTTTAATTTAACAAAAAATATAAGAAAAATTATGTTGTATAAATATTAACATTGAGAGAAAATTAATATAAACTTTGTAATCACGATATTAGTATTATTATTGTGTTTTAAATAATATAGTAACATGCCGTAAAATAATATTAATGGTATTAGAAAATATTATAAATATCATAATATAACATATTAATATTATGAATTTTACACTACTTATATTACTTATAATCTAAAAATATTATATTAATATTATTTATATTGTTAATTGTATGATAAAGAATGCGTTAAAATGACAGACAGTCAAAAATATTAATTTGCCTAAATATTTTCACAGACAAGATAATACTGTACCTGTTTGGAAAACACTTAAATTATTTAATTTTACTAATAATAAGGAAAAAAATCAGTGAGTAGAAATTTGTATACGAAATGTTACATATCCTTAACTTGAGGAATACGCATAATTGAATTATACAAATTCTTAAACACTGTAATAAAACTGATAAGTAGTTACACTGATAAGTAGTGATGACACTGATAAGTACACTGCTGGCCACTGTAAATGCAACACCCTGAAGGAAACATGCAAATAACATGAAATTTACAACATGAAATAGCGGAGGTGAGATATGCAAATGATTAGAATTTCAGCGAAGACGCACATCACGAGCGCCTGTGGCGCCACTTCAAAGCGCTATTTAAGCCTTGGAGATTTCGACGATTTCAAGTTCGGCAATTGTGTTTTTCTTGTGGTTTTTTTCAAAAAAACGATCAATTATGCCTCGCCGAAAACAGCGATCATCTTTTGATCAAGTATCCGAGTTCGACAGAGGAAGGATAGTAGCCTACCGAGATTGTGGATTATCTTTCAGGGAAATCGGTAGTCGTGTTGGACGAAACCAAACAACTGTAATGCGGATATGGGACCGTTGGATGCAGGAGGGTACGACGGACCGGCGTGTTCGATCGCATCCACCTCAGCGCACCACTTCACGTGATGACAGGAAAATTGTGCGCATGGCAGTGACGGATGGCTCAGTCACACCACGAACCATAGCACAGCACATGCAGTCTGTAACGCATCATCCAGTGTCTGCGCGTACCATTCGACGCAGTTTACAGCAGAGTGGTCTGTCCGCAAGACGTCCATTGCTTTGTCTACCCTTGAAGCAGAATCACAGACGTCTCCGCCGCCAATGGTGCGATGACAGAAGGATGTGGACGGCAGAATGGAATGAAATTGTCTTTACTGACGAGTCCCGCTTCTGTCTGCAACACCACGATGGTCGCATTCGAGTCTGGAGACACCGTGAAGAGAGAATGCTGAACAGCTGCGTTATGCACCGCCACACTGGTCCTGCACCGAGTATTATAGTATGGGGCGGTATTGGATATCACTCTCGCACACCTCTAGTACGCATTGCCGGTACTTTAAACAGCCAGCGCTACATCTCCGAGGTGTTGAGGCCAGTTGTCCTTCCTTACCTTCAGGGCTTGCCCACAGCCATATTTCAACAGGATAAGGTGCGACCACACGTGGCACGCATTGTCCAACGGTTCTTCGTCAATCGCCAGATTGAATTGCTTCCCTGGCCGCCTCGCTCTCCGGATCTTTCGCCGATAGAAAACATGTGGTCCATGGTTGCTCTACGATTGACCCAGATTCCATCCCCAGCTGCCACAGCAGATCAACTTTGGCAACGTGTGGAAGCTGCTTGGTCTGCTGTACCCCAAGAACCCATCCAAAGTCTCTTTGAATCAATGCCGAGGCGTGTGGCAGCGGTGATCTCCAACAATGGCGGCTACTCTGGCTACTGATTTTGGCAGGAACCACACTTCACAGAAGTCTATAAATTTAATCATTTGATACTTGGTCAACATGTTATCTACAAAATAAATTTTGTTGTGATATCTCTTGTTTTTCTTGGTGTTGCAATTTGGGTGGCCAGCAGTGTAGTATCAAATTATTATTATAATTGTTCATCGGGAAGAGAAACATTAGATGCGACTGTCTAACTGAATTTTTAACTGTACATAAAATTGTCACAACTAGTGATCCGCGGTTTGATGAAGAACTATATTGATAAGTTTGAAAATAGTAGATATTATTCTTTTACTGAGGATTTTGTGAAGCTCAGTCATCCTATTATACTTAAATGATATAGTGTTTTCAGTAAATGTATGATGTTCTCTGGTCAACAGTGGATCAGGATGTATAGGAATTATCAAAAAAAGAGCAAGTAGCTGACTTGAACTGTAAGCTCTTTTACTTCCGTTTTACATATCTATCTGCGATTCCACTAGGGAAGTGTTTCCCAACCCGTGGAAGGCTTTTCTGTGGGCTTTTTACGGCTTTATTGAATTAAAGTAACTGTTTAGCGAATTTCACGGAAAAAGTGTCCAATATTCATTTACCATTGTTCGTGAGATAATGAAGAATACCTACCAGTTATTTATTATCTACTGTGTACAAATTATAATCCGGAAAACAAGTAGCGAGGCTAAACGCACACTGTTTATTAACAGTACAAGGCCTATACTGTAGTATTTTGCAACTTTATATTTTTGCGATTTTGTTGTTGTTATTGTTGTTGTTGTTGTGCAGTTTCGTAGATAATTTTGTTGATAGTAATCAAAATAATAAAATTTCTTTCCATAGCAATCTGAAGTAACATTTGGGAATTTTCGATACGTTTTCACATCGTCATCATATTTGTTTGCTTAAAAATTCAGATTGTTTTTAAGATATTATATTGTTTAAATCTCTTTTAATTCACTTTTTAAGTGAAATACTAATTTGACTTTCCACATTCTTGAGCAACTTAAGATAGTTTAAAATGTGAAATTGACATGGAACGTTAGCGAGGCACCAGAGAGAAGACGTCCATTCCCTCGTTAATGATAATTTTTGTGGCTGTATTTTCGTTCTCAGGATTAACCCAAGTAACACAAGACCGTTGGTAAGTCGTTGGCCAACTATTCTGGGGCGTAGTTGACCAACGATGGGATTTGGCCGTTGACGCGATGTTGATCCAACGGTTGGCTTTCAGTTGGTTCAACGGTTGGCGTTCAGTTGTCCTAACCGCTGGATTTTCAGGTCTGCCAACAGTAGGCTTTCAGTTGGCCCAATTGTCGGTAGAACAGTTCAAACAGTTAGCTGGAAGTTGGGCCAACAGTTAATATTGCAGGTAAGCCTACATTAAATTTAGTTTAACCTATTATGCATTTTTTCAACCCAGGAAACAACTCTTTGTCCATTGGGCCAATGGTCAAACTATCCCAGGGTCAATAGTTTGAGATTTTGCTATTTTTCAGCAGACCGTTTACAAAGAGGTTTTCCCCTTTTTAAACAGTTTATTAAGCGTCAAATAGTAGCTTTATATAGCGCAATGCGCTTTACAGTAATTGGTAGCAGTTGGGAGAACTTCCTTTTTGCACCTATTGGCCGACGGCACTTATTTACAGTTGGACCACCCATATTTAGTAATTGTTGGCCCGACAGTTTGTATTTGCAGTTGAGCCAACAATATTTTGTAATTGTTGACCCAACAACATTTTGCAGTTGGTCCATCTTAATTTCTGAAATTTCTGCCAACGGTAACCATTCCCCAACGATGTAACAAAAATTTGCTGTTAGGCCAACGGTGTGTGTTACTTGGGGAAAGGAAAAGCATTGAAGCTGAATGTAAAAAAAATAACAATAAAATACAGTAGAACCCACTTAATTCAAGGACGATTTATACGATATCATGGGTAGACGTATAAATTGTTTTGAAATAATAGTTTTTAATCTATATAAATAAAAGAAAAACTTTGTCTGTCGGCCGGTCGGGAAACAATTCCGGGTAGAACGTTTCCGATATGGCACCCGTTGTGAAATTCGGCCATGTTTGAAAATGTCGAAATCGATGCATTTTTTTTCATGAAAATACACAAATGTTACATATTTGGAAAGAGCTTTAAAAACTGATTGTTTTTTCTGTGTTTACTTATTCTGTTACTTTATAGTTTTAGAGATATTTCGATTCTAAATGCATACTCCACCTATATAAAACCTAACAGCCCTGTTTTAAAAGTTAAAATCAATGTATTTTTTTTTTTAAGAAAGTACATAAATTTTACATATTTAGAAAGAGCTTTAAAAGTTGATTGTTTTTTCTGCGTACACATATTCTGTTATTTTAATATATTTCAATATATTTTAGATGTATTTCAATTCTAAATGCTTACTCCACCGAAAAAAACGTAACCTCCATGTTTTGCAATTTAAACAGCGGGATTTATTCACATTATTTATTAGTGATTCTCACTAAAAATGAATCACTGAAAAGAAATGTTTCATCGTGTGTCTTATTTTTAATTATTTTTCTATTTTTCATATTATTAATTCAAACTTTTGAATCATAAATAGATCATTTGAAGATGTACTGATTTTTTGGCAATTAAAAGTAAAAAAAAAAATTAATTCAAGTGAACTGTGATTCGAGTGTCAAGTGATTCGATAGCAGGGCGAAGCCCCGCTAGTGTGCAATAATGCAAAATTCTACACGAGGACCTTCATGGATGTTACGAGAGCTGAAAAATCTAAATTTACTAAATATTTTCAAAAATGCAATTAATATTTCTTGAATTTGTATTTAAAAAATATTGTCCTTTGAAATTTAAGAGGCAATTAAATGTTTTAAAGGTAAAAGTTAACGATCGGTTATTAGGGAATTCCAGATTTAAAAGGGCGTGCTACACAGAACGTCCTTCCTCGGTGGTTCAGGATCCGCAGCCTGTTCAGTTAATCAGCTATACATTGGATTCCCCGAGCCCACAAAGGGCTCAGGATTTTCATGAGGCTAAAGTAGCTGAAATTTATGACCGTGAAGCTAAAGTAGCTGAAATGGAGGCGGAAAAATACTTGAAACTTAAAGCTATCTATAAAAAGTGGTAGCTTAAATATTTGGGGAAAACTACCAGGAATTTGCGAGATCCATATTTCTGTCAGAAAAAAGTGATAACAACATCCAAACTAAAATGTCAGGGGAGACTTTTTAAATTGACCAAGAGCCAAGTTATCAATAAAGACAAGTCAGGAAAAATACTTCATGATGTCAGGTAATTGTCGAGCCCTAGTACGTTAGCACCTCTAGGATTCAGCCTAGGCCAGCATCTCGGTACTGTTCGCGATGAACGGATAAAAATATTTATAATGCATGGTGGGGGGGGGGCGAGATGAGCGGATAAAAATATTTTTAATGCAAAATCAATATTCATAATGCAATTTCTATTTCTTTGGCCCTCCCCCCCCCCCCCTGGGTGCGCCACTGATTCATGTATCAATTAGTGTACAGAAATAACGATCTTTTCAGGTTACAAAATTAACTACATAGTGATTAAATTTGTCAGTTGGCGGCTCTTTGCACATGGTGCAATATCAACTCGCCATTGTAGAGGGCTTATAACCATATCAGATTTCCTTCACAATTCTTTCGTTTTATTGCATTTCATTTGCCTACCTTAGCCGTTAACAATTCTGAGGAAGAATATGTAAAGACTTTTCATTTGTCAGATGCATGTTATTTTTTGTTTGAATACATGTGTTCAAAGGCTGCAGCTTTAAATGAAGTAGCAAAAAAGATAATTCAAAGAAACATTTAAAATGATAAATGACCCCTTTTTTAGTGAAATAGGAAAATTTATAGTTATTGTTCAGTTGAAGATTGTTGTCCAGAGATGATTACTTTTTAGTATCTCTTTTTATAGTTCTTTTAATATTGATATTTAATTACTTTTCGAATATGATCTTATATTATTATCGCCGGTGGTTATTCGACGATTTTTAGCTGATATTACCAGCTTTAAAATATTAATGAAAAATAATCTAGTTAAATGTACACTGAAGCATGTGATGTATTTTGTCTCATCTATATGTATATAGTGTGTGGAAGTTTAGCTTTTTTTTCCACGTAAACGAAAATTAGCCTTTTAAAGAAATTTTGAATGACTGATTTCTTTATTATGCAGAATAACAGACTAATAAAAGAAAAATATGCACTCGAAAAAATCACTTGTTTAAACCTGAAAAAAAATGAAATAACTCATGTAAATTGTAAGATTTCGTTTTCTTGGCAGGAAAGTAGGCGAGCAGCAATCTCTAAGCCCCGCCTTCTATTACAAAGATTTCTGTCAGTGTTCACCTGGAAAATTAAAACGATAGTTAAACTTCTTACACCTTCAAAATAGGATTACAGTAAAACCTCGTTTATCCGGATCTCCGGATAACCCGGATCAGATTTGTAGGCATTTTTGTTTTTTTATTTAATGTTCACATTAGATAATAATTTTTAACAATGTTAGCAAGAAAGTAACTATGATTATGTCAAATACTCGCCTTTTAGTTTAATTCAATGTAGGTTCCTACATAGATTGTACAGTAAATTATAGTAATAAAATGCTATTTGTTGAGTTTAACCTTCCTGTTGTATTCGGGTTCATTTTGACCCAAAAGCTATTTAATTTTGCAGCAAAATTAAAAATAAAATGGATATTAGGTTGTTGCTTCATGAATTTGCTCATTTTGCTATTAGATGAAATATACTCATTTTTTGTTTTGATTGCAACTTAAGCCTATTTGTCAAAAAAAGTTTACGTACACTATATTTGGGTCCATTTGGACCCTTATGCTAAAATGCATATATTATTTTTAAAAATTAGCAGAATTATCTTATTTATAGTAAGTACAGTGTATATATGAATGAATAATATATACTTAATAATATATAGACGATGAAATAAAAAATGAATTTTCGAAGAGCACATATTTATCAAAAGATAAGATGATTCAGTATAGAATTGACCCGCTGAAAGCAGGTAAACGTACCTCTATGGATATTTTGAACCCGACACCAGGACTTACTAGATAAGCTACTTTAAGAATTCACGACGAACTGTCTGCTTTTCGATTGTTTATTACAGAAAACATCGAGGAAATTGTCATCAAGAACTCAAATTTAGAAGAGGCATGTGTGTTTGGAGATAAGTGGAAAGAAATCGACATTTTTGAATTCAGTGCCTATATCGGTTGGATTTTATTTGCTGGAGTATTCAAATCCTGCAATTAATGTACAGAAATTTTGTGGGATTCAGAGAAAGACAGACCTATTTTTAGGGCAATTATGAGGTTGCAAATATTGTTTCATATATCAACAGTTTATAGATTCGATGATCGAGGAACACTTTCCTATAGGAGACAAAATGATAAATTTGCAGCCAGTCGTGATATGGGATACATGGGTGGGGATATTTCAAAACTTTTTAACCCCAGTGCATATGTGACAGTGATGAACAGTTGGTTTCTTTCAGATGAAACTGCCCATTCCGACTGGAGATTAAGACTTTGAGCGAGGCGACATCGCCAATAGATGGCACTACTTCCCGATAGGAAATCAAAAAAAGAACTCTAAAATCGGGCTTTTCTTCTGTTGTGATGTAAGAGACATTCTTCTATTCTATTGTAAAAAACATAAAACTGAAGTGATGTGATTCGTTTTTTCGGCATGATACTTTGTGCCTTTCTGAAGTCGTATAGGCTCTACATAGCTGGAATTCGTTGTAAAAATAAATGTCTAGTAATGAGTAATATTCGTTTTAAATCATAGTTTTTTGTTATTTGAGAATTAGCTATGGTGGTCTCTGTCTTTGGTTTCTGGCGGAAAATGAGGGAGAGAGCAAAGGTAAGCTAGTTTTGTTTTTCTTATTATGTAATTGTCATTCCGGTAAATCTTAAGTCGTTAATTCGAATTCGTATATCCATGTGTTGGTCCATTGTTCGCCGGAACCCCCTTGGGTTTTAAGCATTCCACGCGGTAGTTTTGTTTTGGTTTTTGTTATTCGGAGTAGGAATTCGTAGTTTTCGCTTTGTTGTGGGAAGGCATAATTTATTCGATTTTGTTTTAATAAAGTTGTGAGTAGTGATTTTATAATTCGTGAGGACATGGCACCTAAGATTGCTAAGGAGTTATTGCAATTTGAACAATGGTGTAAGGAGGTGGATTGTTTTTGTAACAAGGTTAAATCGTCGAAGGATATTGATCAAACGCGTGTTAATGTTTTCGAATCGAAACTAGAGGAATATGAACAGAAATTATCAGATAGTTTCTCAAATCTTTCAATCAAAGATAGTGATGACAACTTTGATATTTATATGAAATATAAGGACAGTATTCTTGAACTCACGTTAGAAATTAAGAGGAAAAAGACTGTAAGTAGAGAGGCAAATACGCATTCTGCTGAATCCAAACCGATAGCAACTAAACTGCCTCAATTTGACATTGTGCATTTCTATGGAGATTCGGAATAGTGGATAACTTTTAAGGAGTTATTTAAATCATCAGTGCTAGAGAATAAACAATTGTCAGATGTAGAAAAAATTGCAGTATTTACAAGTGTCAGTAAAAGGGAACGCTTCGAAACTGATTAGAGGATTTGCAATTCAGGATAAAAATTTAAATCAATGTTGGGAAACATTATGTCAAAGATATGAAAATAAGCGTCAATTGGCAGTAAGCCAAATTAGTTAAATCTTTTCGGTGAAAGTAACGAAAGCGAATAATTCAAATGCTTTGTTAGAATTGTTAGATACGACTAATGAAGCTCTACGCAATTTACAGACGTTAGGGTTAGAATCTAATGCTTTTAGCGAGTTGATGATGATTAATTTCATGCTCTCGAAACTAGATGAAACTTTTAAAAAACAATGGGAAACAAGTCTTGAAAGTGATCAAATACCAGATTTGGAGATGTTTAGGTTTGGTTTGGAGCGCTACGGTCATTTTTTGCTACACGAGGGCTAATTAGACCGGGACCTACAGCTTAAAGCCGATTCCGAACGGCTACAAACGTCCATGCCAAGAATGGGATTCGAACCCACAGACTCTGGTTCCGAAAGCCAGCGCCCTAGCCATTCGGCCATCCTCCGGCAGGAGATGTTTAGGAAATTCATAGAGAAGGAAGCACGTGGGTAAGCGAATTGAATCACGTTAGAAGCGAAAGTAGACTGGCACGTTAGAAGCGAAAGTTTTGGTAGAAGGCCAGGTGATGCAAATGGTGTTAAGAAATCATTTGATAATAATTACAGTAAGAAGCATGTTGTAAATAGTGCTGTTGTATATAAATTGAATTTGTGTATTGTATGTTATACTGAGAATCATCCCTTGTAAAAATGTGTTAAATTTAATAATATGCCGGTAAATCAGCGTTGGGATCATGTTAGGAAGCATAAGTTATGTAAGAATTGTTTAAGATCCAATCATTATTCAGATCAATGTAAGATTAGTGTCAGATGTAAAAACTATTCTGAAAATCATCATACTTTGTTGCATGGGTACGCGAAGGTTGCAGAAGATAAGGAAAACCCAGACTCTTCGAGTTCGGTGAGTGCTCAACTTGCGACTATTTCGTATGGTACTCAGTCTCATTCTAGTAACGTTTTATTGTCAACTGCGGATATTAAGGTGCAAGATAGTGAAGGAAACTTTATTTGATGTAGGGCGTTACTGGATAACGCGAGTCAGAGTTCGTTAATTTCAGCAAGTTGCGTAAGTCGGCTTAAATTACATTAAAAAAAATATTTATGGACATCGCTTAGTAGGGATTGGAGGTGCAGTGGCTGAAACTTCGTTTCATGAAGTCGATGTAAAATCCACTCCACATATTTCGTCAGAAATCTTTTCGGTTAAGGCTTTTGTTGTAAATGAGGTCACTTGCTCTCTCCCAAATTTTTGGTTGTGCCAACGTCAGTGGCCACACCCTGAGATCCAGGTATTAGCTGATCCAGACTTCGCGTCCATAGCAAAAATCGACATTTTGCTTGGAGCGGACATTTTCGCCGTGCTTTTGACAGGTGGCCCCAGCCTTTGACCACCAGGGTCTCCAGCCTTGTTTCCGTCTAAAATCGGTCACTTTCTTTCAGGCCAAGTAGAGGGTGATAAATAAAATGAAAGTGCTACAAGTGTAGTATGCCATGCAGTAGCAAACGAGCTAAAGCCGTTGAAACATTTATTCGAATCCGAATCGATACCTAAAATAGAATATTTCAATGTTGAAGACGAACTGTGCGAAAATTTATACGAGAAAACTGTGAAGCGAGATACCGAGGGTAGATATAAAGTCAAACTTCCATTTAAGAACAAGAGAGTGCAAGGAGACATCAAGTCAAGTGCTTTAAAACGTTTTTAGGCTTTAGAAAAGAAATTGGTCCAAAATCCAGAATTAAAATTAAAGTATGGGGAGTTTTTGGAGGAGTACAAAAGGTTAGGTCACATGACCCAAATATCAATTAAGGAAGAGTATTGTCAATATAATTATTTTTTGCCTCATCATGGTGTAATTAATGAAAATAGCTCCACGTCCAAACTTCGTGTCGTGTTTGACGCTTCCCATCAAACCACTAACGGAAAATCCCTGAATGATGTTTTACTAAAAGGACAAAAATTGCAAACTAGTATCTTTGAAAATTTAATGAAATTTAGGTCATATAAAATCGCGTTAACAGCCGATATCGAAAAGATGTTCAGGCAGATTCGTGTGGCTGACGAAGATCGCCCATTCCAACTAATCTACTAGCGTAAAAAAACTCATAAAGCCATACGTATTTACAATTTTGAACACCGTAACTTACGGCACTGCATGTGCTCCCTTTTTAGCGCTACGCACCATTCAACAGCTCTGTACAGACGAATTTGACCGCTATCCCATTGCAGCACAAATCGCTAAAACTCATTTTTACGTGGACGATTTACTTTGTGGTACAGATTCACTGGAATCTGCTAAGTCTTTGGTGGATCAAATGAATCAACTGTTGAGTGCAGGTGGTTTTTCATTACGAAAATTGTCATCTAATGACCTAAACGCCATACCTCATTTGGAAGAATCTCTTAGAGCCGACAGCCTGACTCACTCATTCGAACACGAAACCTCACAGAGAATCTTAGGATTAGATGGAACCTAAAATCGGATTCACTTCACGTTAAAGTTGCGGAGAGAAAAACCATAAGCACTAAAAGAGAACTGTTATCTTGTCTGGCTTGTATTTATGATCCTCTCCGTTTTCTATCTCCATCGATATTGATTCTCAAGCTATTACTACAGGAAATTTTGAAAATAGGAGGAAATTGGGACGATCCCCTTCCGTCACGGATTGTTGAAAAATTTAAAAAGTTCAATGAAGAAATCAAGTACTTCGATGACCTGGACATTCCTCGTTTTATGCATGTGAGCTCAGACACAAAACTTAAGCTCCTTGGGTTCTGCGATGCTTCAACCCAAGCTGAGGCCTGTGTAGTGTACTTACGATTCATTACCGAAACTGTCTCGGTATCACTAGTGGCCTCTAAGACTAAAACTGCTCCAATTAACCCAATTACCCTGCCGAGGCTGGAAATGAGTGCTGCTCTTCTTTTCGCTGAACTCATCGAGTCGATTAGAAGGACACTCCATAACCTAACATTCGATATTCGATTATTCACTAATTCCACCATTACTTTGGGTTGGATTTTAAATCCACCCATAAAGGGAAATCAATTTGTCCTACACAGGGCAAACAAAATTCGCGCTTTAACATCCCCAAACATGTGGTTTCACATACTCGGCAAACAAAATCCAGCAGATTGTGCTACGCGGAACTTACTCTTCCCAGGGACTCTTTTTTTGGGGACTCTTTCCCAAACAACTTAAGAACAATAAGGACTGGTGGACTGGGCCTACCTGGCTCTTGGAGTTGGGTGCCATTCCTACGCAGGAGAAGTCTACTGATCTTCCGGGGATTGTTATCCAAACAACTACGGGGGAACAGGGTTCAATTGCCCACTCGGATCATGAATTCGATATATTGTCTAAAGTTTTCATCCTATACTACCCTGATTCGGGTTATCGCCTGGATTCATAGGTCTGCAAAAAACGCCCAATCAGGGGTGAGAATCAAAGGTCAGCTCACAGCTATAGATTTAGAAGGTGCATGTAAGACTGTAGTTAAGTTGTTGTAGCATGCAACTTTTGCTGCTGAAATCGCCACATTCGAGAAACACCAACCTCTACCCAAGAGTAGCAAGCTAATTTCGTTGAATGTTTATTTGGACCCGGAAAAGATTCTTCGTGTGGTGTTACGGAATTTTAATTGTGGAATTAAAATTGTGGAGGATAACAAAGTTAAGAATTAAACAATGGGAAAATAGTAATTGCTATTGTGAATTAATAATTAGGTTGAGTGACTTACACGACACTTACATTACTATTGAGGGGAGTAGATAAACTGATGCATGTAAATTAAATTAGATACAACAGGATTACAAAGTAACCTGAAGCATGCGGCCATGTGCCAAAATTAGACAAATGCTAACGTGCATAATAAGAAAAACTATGAAAATAATAAATCATGAAATTGCACAAGATGGTAAAGAGTATAGTGGAAATTAAGCGTTGTGTAGATTAGAGTAAGTGATATATCTATCTAGAATAAAATACATATCCTGAAACAATTTAACAAAGAAAAGAATGGCCTGACTCACTGAATAGTTTATAAAATAGATTTATTAAAATTAGCATTTAAAAAACACAAAAGTAATATCGGTATGTTCAAATGGTAATGATAAAAAAATACTCACATATTACACATATTCAAGATCTTGTTCCTTCCCCACATGGAAAATTCATAGGCTTGGCCTAGGAACAGTTACCTCGACACACCTCACGAGAGAGAAAAAAAAGTCACTGACTCTGTGCTGGAACCTGTCCTAGCGCCTATTGTATCGCGCCCACTTGGCGCGATGGTTAGCTTGGGCCAACGCCAAAGGCTACCATATTAGTGGTTGATCGCAATTCAGACTATTTTATAATTATCACCTTACTTATAGTTACAAAAAAAGGGGGCTTGTATTAATATGAATCTAATTAATAGGTAGAATGAAAGTTACGAATAACTATTCGTGACATCCTCCCCATTAACGAGAGAAAAAAAAATTACTTCCTACAGACCTGTAGTTAGGTTGCGCAGGCCTAACCACAAGTTGGCAAGAACAAGTTTAAATTAATCATTATAAAACAAAAGCTAGTACCTTTGGTTGTTTGGCCCAGTATCGTCAAGATACAGAAATCAGCTTAGGTCTACTGTATAGAAAATAGGTGTGTGAGTATTCCACAAAAACTTTTGCTCGACATATGAGCATATTACAAATATTGATCAAAATTTTGACAATGGTCAAAATATATTATACATAAGCCTTACTCAATTAAAATTTGAACACACCATGCAGTGACAGTAAAATGTTTGCATGATATTAAAAGTTAGGGAGTTGCTGCAGAAGCCTAGTGTGACAATAGTCAACACAACAAGGTCAGTCAATTACATGACATGTTAACCATAAAGCAGAACAGTGCTGCACTCCATAAATGAAAAGGTGAAGTGAGTACCCGTGCACTGGCACACACTAATGGAGCAAACAAATTGGTTAACTTAAGGTATTCTTAATTACCAGAATGCATTTAAGCATTTACAGCATTTCTCTATATATCTCCCATAATAAAGATAGGTGGCCAGCCTACTTATTAAATTATTGTGAATCAAGGTCACAAAAATGTGCAATATTGGCACAGAGTATTGGCTCATAGGTAAGGCAAAAAGTCAAATTGATTTAAAAGAATGTTTCATACAAAATTGTCCATCAAGGGATTAAAAATTAAACATATGTACTTACAAAAAAAAACAATTGACCATACACATAAATAATAATAGAATTGACCATACACATAAATAATAATAGAAATGACCATACACATCAATAATGAGAGCAATTGTGCCTGTACAAAATTATGTAAAGCAAACAAGACAAACAGAAAGGCACATAATGAGTGTATAGATATCCAGTTGCACATAATAATACTTGTAACCTGAGTGATTATCATCTGGTGAGTAACAGGAACTATTAAGTAGCTTAACAATAAAAAGGACTTGTGAGGATTATGAGGAGACAATCTTCCCACGGGGACGCAAGTTGTATCTCCGGGGTGGCGAGGCAACAGGTACCACAGGAACATCATCACTTATATCTGCTACATATTGACTTTGGTGAGCTGGAAGCGTTTCACGCTGTTCAACCACAGGAGAGACATCAGGATCCTGTTCTTGGATAGTAGATTCTGGAAGAGGTGAGACCAAAGGACTCGAACAATAATTATCGCACAAGTTAACATTATTAGTCTGTCTGGGTGGAGCACAGAAAAGAAGGTTTATGTGTCTCCTTAGTAGAGGTGCATTAGGATTTTCACATTCCTGAATAAGCATAACAATTTTAGAAATAACCTTTTTTACAATATATGGACCCTTATATTTTGAATTGAACTTATTTGGCGACTTAAGGTATACTGTGTCACCAACAGAAAACTTACGTAGATGCCTTTTGGCATTAACTTTAGTATTTTGGCTATTTTGGGCAGATTTTAAATTTTCAAAGGCTTGCTGCATCAATGTTGCAGTGGTATCACACAAGTTCTGGACATAATGAGATACATCAAGATGAGGCATATTACAATCAAAGTTAAATGTATCAGTTATTAAAGGAAGTGGCCTTCCAAAATGCACAAGATTAGGTGATGCCTTAGTGGCAGGGTGAATTGAAGAATTATATATTGCACAATGTAAGGCGAGAGCATGTCTTAGTGACACTCCAGATTTTTGTAAGGCATAAATGGTGTTTTTAATGGATCTGTTTACCCTTTCTGAAATTGCATTTGCTTCAGGGTGATAAACAGTTGAATGCTTTAACTGAATGCCAAACTTTTCAGTGAAGGTATTAAATACAGCAGAGGTAAATTGAGTACCATTATCAGTTAACAATGTCTCAGGACGACAAAAAATATTGATGTAATTAAATAAAGCTTCTACCACATCATTTGCCTTGATCCTGCTTAGGGGATACAGTTGAAGATGGCGAGAAAAATGATCCACAATATTAAGCACAAACACATTATTTTCAAATGGGCCTAGGATATCCATGGATACTATCTGCAAAGGCCTTTCAGGAATGGGACTAGCCTGAAGTGGAGCTTTATGTATGTTTAAATTCTTGGTGGTAGCACAAGTTGAACAATTTCTGATAAATTGCTTGACCTTCTGAAACAGACCAGGAAAGAAATATCTTTTGGAAACAAGCTGGAATGTTTTTGCAACACCTAAATGAATAGTGTGAGCAATTCCAATGGCGTTATTAAGTAAGGACTCAGGTAGACAAATCCTCTCCCCATGGTGACCATCCTTTGTAGTCATGAGGACCATAGAGTCTTTGTCGATTACAAACTGTCTGTCATCAGAACCTCCATGATTTATAATCTTATTATAAATGGGACCAAGCTTTTTATCTTTAATTTGTGAAGACAATACCTCGCCTGGTGTTATTTCCTTTAATAGACTATTTTGCACAGTTGTCAACCTTAAGACCTTTACAAAAACTATTTGCTTATTCAGTGTGCCCTGGTTATCATTTACACTATTATCAATATAAAACACATTATTAGATTTACTTAAAAAAGATGGTAAAAACTTGTGAGTTTCTTCTTTACCATGACCATACCTATTAACAGGCTCAACCAAGGAATTATTTACAGAATTATGATTACCACATTGCACCACATTACAATTAGAGCTCTTATTCACAGTATGAGTATTAATGGATTCATGATTTATACAAGGCAAAATTTCATTTCATTGTAAGATTTCAGGATGAGATTCAAGTGTTTGAGTGACAACATTAGGTTCTCTGGATAAATAATCAGGCATAAAATTTTGTTTACCAGGTATATGGGAAAAAGTGAAAGTGTACTCACTTAAAGTCATTAACCACCTAGTTATGAGGTTGGCAGGAGAACTAGTCTTCCTGTAATGCTTGAGAGGTTTGGAGTCAGACAAAATATGGAAATGACGGTTATAAAGGTAGTGTCGAAAGGCTTCACAAGCTTTCACAATTGCCATTAACTCCAGTTTAATTGCTGGATAATTAGATTCGGCTTTATTCAAAGTCTTGCTGAAGTATGAGATTGTGTGGAACTGGTTATTTACTTTCTGAAGCAAAACAGCAGAAATTGCTTGCTTAGAAGCATCAGTATTGATATAAAAACTGGCACTCCAGTCTGGCTGGATAACAAAAGGTGCCTTGAAAAAAATGGCTTGGAGCTGTTGAAAAGCCTGTAGTTCCTCAGGATCCCATTTGAGGGGAACAGATGGTGAAGTCATCACATTTAATGGGTACATGAGCTGAGCATATTTAGGTATTAAAAGTCGATAATATCCACATAACCCAATAAAGCGTTTAAGATGTTTCTTGGTTTTAGGAGGTTCAAAAGCAGTGATTTTTTGGATATTGGCAGACACTGGAAAAATTCTACCATGAGCTATTTTGAAACCTAGATAATTAATTTCTTCTGTGTGAAAAGTACATTTCTGAGGACAAGCAGTTAAGTCATATTTAATGAACAGATTGAATAAGGTTTTAAGCTTAAGAGAAGTTTCCTCAAAAGAATTACTACAAATGACAATATCATCTTGGTATGCAAACACACCAGACAATTTGGATTCTTCTATTACAGAATCAATTAGTGCCTGGAAAATTGAAGCTGCAGTCTTCAACCCAAACACCAATCTTTTGTAACGAAAGGATTCCCACATTGTAGTGAAGGTTAAATTATCATGATATTCCTGAGGTAAATTAATTTGATGATAAGCATTCTTAAGATCAACAGAAGAAAAATAATTAAACTGAGCCATGGCTGAAATTATATCCTGGTATTTAGGTAGAGGGTAAGACGAGTTCTGGATAATTTGGCTAATTAGTCTCAGATCTAAAGCTAATCTGAATGCAACATGACCAGAAGAGTCAGGCTTCTTCTTGACCAGAAGCATGGGACAAGCCCACTCAGATACACACCTCTCTATGATTCCAGCTGCCTGAAGTTCCTCTAATTGCCTCTTTGCTTCAGTTTGGAAAGATTGGGGAATTGGGAATGGGAGAGTTTTGACAGGGAAATCATGAGAAAAGTTCAATTTAGGAATTATTTTATCGGTGTGACCAAGAGTGATGAGAGATGCAGAAAAAGCTGCAAAATTATCACTTAACATGGTGGACAGAGATTGTCTTTGACACTGTGATAAATGATTTAAATCAAAATTAGTAACAGAAAATTCTTTACGTCTAGCCTCTAACATTTCACCAGATGGTTGAATTACATTAACTGATTTATAAGTATCATTAGTATTATACATGAGATTACATTGTTCAGAAGTATTTGAATTTGTGCATAACAACGGACACTCATGTTTGTTTAAATTAGATACATGATCATTTTCAATCAGTGCATCCTGCAGTCTGCCAACTGCCATATTTTTATTGAGATGTACTGAGGCATTATACACATTAGTTATACATATAAAAAAATTGAAATCTTTGCCTTGATTAATATACTCATGAACTGATGGATATACAATAATATTATTATGGGTTGAAGGTTCAAACATAAAGTAGTTGTTGACATTATCATTACTATGTATCTTAGCACCCACCTGTACATATTTACATTCATTAGGTGGTACAATGATTTTTCGAATTAATTTTACAGTATTATCAGGTAATGTATTAGATGAGCTGGTCGCAATACAGTTTTTTACACAATGTACAGAATTACTACAGTTATTTTCACAGTTAGCATTGTTATAATTCATTTCAGACACCACATTTTGCTGATTTTCGGGTAATAAAGGTACAGTAATATCATTAATTTTTACAGATTTTACAAGGGTATCTAAGATAACCCTATTAGCATTAATGAAGTCATAGCCAAGCAAGAATGAAAATTGTTTGTCCTGAATATCAGTCACAAAGAAAGACTGTTTGAAAAATTTGTTTTGAATTTTAAATGTTAAGATTATACAAGCAGAGAAATGGATTTTAGAGTTAAGTGTTGATATGACAACACTTCTAGAAATATTTTTATAATGTAAACTGTCCTTGTTTTTGTAAAAGAATTCACTATCGATTAAAGAGATGGAAGATCCTGTGTCTATTAATGCATTAATTGAATTAAAAATGCTGTTAATTTTTAATTCAATTAATGGAAGTACAGGATTCCTAGTTGACACATTAAAATTAAGATGCAAGGTATTACCATTATTAGAAGCTTCACTAAACTCAGTCTGTGTATTAGCATGACTCTGCACCCTAATTACACAGTTGGTTTGAGTAGCAACAGTTTTAGCTATTATAGGTTCACTCTGAGGGTTTACATTATAATCAAAGGAGTCATTAACTGATGGATGAGGCAAAAGTTGAGAACTGACACCATCAGGTACATCAGCTCTCATTGAGAGTTTAAAGAATTACCATTATAGGAAGCAGCATTTGGATTAAGATCAGAAATATAATTACTGCGATTATGACTTCTATATGAATTAGGTCTGCCATTATTATTTACATTATTTCTTCGAGGGTAATTATTAGGCTGATTTTGCAAGGCATGCTTTAGTTTAAAACAATTCTTGGCAGTATGCCCTGCCTTCTAGCAAAATTGACAGATCATTCTCTGCTTAGGCTTGAACTTACTATTATTAGCATTATTGTGACGTACCCTGTTATATTTATAGCTTACGTTATTATTTTTTACATAATTACATTTTTGTTGGCTTACACTAGAAACTATCTGCGAGTCATTTTTTGTACACTGGGAACTTGATCCCTGGTCTAAAACCTGAAGTTTTTGCTTCAGAGCTGACATTTCCTGCTTTAACAAAAAGACTTCAGCACTACTATCCACCGCTTCAGAATTTGAAGCACCAGTTACATGAGAGTCTATGGATTGAAGTGTTTGAGCTCTCCTTACAGCAATAGAAAACTCCTTTACATCCTCTTTTAAAAGCTGAGTTTTAAATGAAGAGGGTAAAGCAGCCATCAATTGTACAAATTTCAATGAATCGATGGTATTCCTATCCTTGATTTGTGGATAGAGTTTAGTTATGTGCTGCGACAGTCTATAAGAAAAGTTTTTTATTGATTCACCTGGTAGCAAATTCAACGTCGCACATGCATAATTAGTGCTCTCCTCCTCATTCAGAAAAAAATCACTGAGTTCATTAAGCACTACGTTTGGGTCATCAGACTGCAACAGTTCTTGGGATGAGCTCACAAACTTTAATGCAGCACCGATCAGTTTGGATTTTATAAATGCAGCGGTGTGTGTTGCCGACCACTTATTTAAGTCAGAGACTTGAGTTACTTGATGTTTAAACAAATTAAATGTTTCATGGTCGCCATCCCATGGAGCAATATTAATTTGAAAAGGATGTGAATTAGCCATCATACTATTATTTGATCTAGGCATAAGGCTAAAACAAGTTATGACTAACACAGGCGAGGGAATAAAATATGTCAGCGGTGAAACAAACAAAAAAAACGGTAGGTTTAGCTTTCTTCAAGTAATATTTTAAATATTAAAATAACACATCATGCGACAAATAAAAATGATAGGTGACATGTGCATATACTTGTGAAAAATACGACACTTACTAGTTACAAGCAAAATAGATTCGAAATGCATACATAATTACACACACTATAATAAATATGAATTCAATAAATAGGTAAAATGACTCACAGATACTAAAACACTGGTTGAGCGTGTTAACAAAATTTAATAAACATTTCCAATTTAGTATAGATACAAATTTACAGAAACCAAAAAAAAAAAAACATACTATTCTTGAGTCAGGGAACCACACCAAACATAAATTACTATTTGCAATTAACTCAGAGCTGGTAACACGGCTCCATATGTTACGGAATATTAATTGTGGAATTAAAATTGTGGAGGATAACAAAGTTAAGAATTAAACAATGGGAAAATAATTGCTATTGTGAATTAATAATTAGGTTGAGTGACTTACACTACACTTACATTACTATTGAGGGGAGTAGATAAACTGATGCATGTAAATTAAATTAGATGCAACAGGATTACAAAGTAACCTGAAGCATGCGGCCATGTGCCAAAATTAGAGAAATGCTAACGTGCATAATAAGAAAAACTATGAAAATAATAAATCATGAAATTGCACAAGATGGCAAACATTATAGTGGAAATTAAGCGTTGTGTAGATTAGAGTAAGTGATAGATCTATCTAGAATAAAATACATATCCTGAAACAATTTAACAAAGAAAAGAATGGCCTGACTCACTGAATAGTTTAAAAAATAGATTTATTAAAATTAGCATTAAAAAAACACAAAAGTAATATCGGTATGGTCAAATGGTAATGATAAAAAAATACTCACATATTACACATATTCAAGATCTTGTTCCTTCCCCACATGGGAAATTCTTAGGCTTGGCCTAGGAACAGTTACCTCGACACACCTCACGAGAGAGAAAAAAAAGTCACTGACTCTGTGCTGGAACCTGTCCTAGCGCCTATTGTATCGCGCCCACTTGGCGCGATGGTTAGCTTGGGCCAACGCCAAAGGCTACCATATTAGTGGTTGATCGCAATTCAGGCTATTTTATAATTATTACCTTATTTATAGTTACAAAAAAGGGGGCTTGCATTAATATGAATCTAATTAATAGGTAGAATGAAAGTTACGAATAACTATTCGTGACATGTGGGCGGACGCTTACGGAACCATCCAAATATGACTTTTAACACAAAACATCCCATAATTCTTCCTAAAAAGCATCCTGCTACTTCAACAATCATAAACCATTTTCATCTTACCAGCTTACACTCTGGTCCTGAATTTGTCTTGTCTCTTATTCGTCTGAAATTTTGGATCCCAGTTGGACGATCTGTGGTTAAAAAGAGATCAGAAAGGGCATTAGGTGCGCCCGTATGTCAGCACAACCCATGAAACAAATAATGGGAGACTTACCCCAATCAAGAAAGTGTTCGAGCCGACCCTTTGAACAGATCGGCTTCGATTTTGTGGGGCATATTAACACGAAATGTGTTCATAAACGGAAATCTACCATTTCTAAATCATACATTTGCCTATTCGTATGTATGGGCACTAAGGCAGTCCACATAGAAGTAGTATCGGATCTCACAACTGAGTCATTTCTCTTCACCTTCAAAAGATTTATTTATAGGCGAGGTGATCCAAGTAATATTTATTCCGATAACGGAAAAACCTACGTGGGAGCTGCTGCCCATCTCAAGACTATCGTTGCACGTCTAAAGGATGCAAGTATACAGGACTTTTGCGCAGAAAATCAAATTATGTGGCATTTCTTTCCACCATATGCACCAAATTTCGGAGGTCTATGGGAATCTTCTATAAAATTAGCGAAACGAAACTTTGTAAAAGTTACCCAGGGCACTCTTCTAACATTCGAAGCCTTTACCAACTTAAAGTCCCAGATTGAAGTGTGTATTAATTCACGCCCACTCGTCCCGCTGTCCACGGATCCGACTGATCTTGCCGCTTTGACACCCGGACATTTTATAATCGGTTGCCCTTTGACCTCATTACCTGAACCTTTCACTACTAATCCACAGTCATTTAGTTATCTTTCTAGGTGGAAAGGAGTCTCAAGAGCACGTGCTGAATTCTGGAAACACCGGAGCAAAATTATTTGCAATCCTTGAATGAACGAAAAAGGTGGAAGACTGGCAACCAGGAGTTACAACTTGATCAACTGATTTTGCTCAAACTATCATCCCCCATGCCTGGTCAGTGGCCTTTAGCCAAAATCGTCGATGTGCATCCGGGAAGGGACAACGTTGTGTGTGTAGTCACCGTAAGAACTACAGAAGGGATAAAAAAGAGATCCATTCATCAAGTTGCGTTGCTTCCCAACATCCCTTCCGCCCCTCCCCCCCCCCGGGAGCTTATGGAGATTAAGACTTGAGCGAGACGAAATCGCCAATAGATGGCGCTACTTCCCGACAGGAAATCAAAAGAAAAGAACTCTAAAATCGGGCTTTTCTTCTGTTGTGATGAAAGAGACATTCTTCTATTCTAAGATATTGTAAAAAACATTGTCTATTGTAAAAAACATAAAACTGAAGTAATGTGATTCGTTGTTTCCGGATGATACTTTGTGCCTTTCTGAAGTCGTATAGGCTCTACATAGCTAGAATTGGTTGTAAAAATAAATCTCTAGTAATGAGTAATATTCGTTTTAAATCGTAGTTTTCTGTTATTTCAGAATTAGCAGTGGTGGTCTCTGTCTTTGGTTTCTGGCGGAAAATGAGGGAGAGCGCAAAGGTAAGCTAGTTTTGTTTTTCTTATTATGTATTTGTTATTCGGTAAAACTTAAGTCGTTAATTCGAATTCGTATATCCACCGACAATACATGCCTAAGAAACCCTCAATATATGGCATGAAATTTTGGGTTCTCTGTGACAATGAAATCAGTTAATTTTGGAATATTCAACCATATCTTGGAAGGCTAACAAACCAACTACACGAGAAAGATCAGGGACTTCGGTTTGTTTTTGATTTGTCTAAAAGGACATAATATAACATGCGAGAACATTTTTTTTCGTCTTAAAAACGTAGACAGATGTTACTGAAAAGAAATATATTAATGATTGTAACAATGAAAAAAAACAAAACTTCCATTCCTCCTGAATTGCTTCAAACAAAAAATCACACACACACACGCACATGTGCACGCGCATGTGCTTGTGTGTGTGTGTGTGTGTGTGTGTGAGTGTGTGTGTGTGTGAGTGATCTAAATAAAAATACGATGTTGTTTTCAATGTAAAAATTTAAATAATTTTATTAGCTCAATATGCTGCTCCATATAACAAATTCATAATTATTTTATTTAAGGGAAAAAATTTCAATAGAAATATTTTATGTTTAGAATTATCTAGTATTAGTTCTGAATCATTAACATATTTAACTCAATAAAGCATTTTTTAAATAAGGAAACAAAAAACAAGATTGTATTTAAAAGATTAAATTTTCTTTAGCATATGCATTTCTTGGAAACTAATCTTTTAAACTAAAACACAGTACGTAATAGAATATATATGAAACAGAACAATTTATACGAACAAAATTTCTGAATGAAAAATTAATACAAATATTTATATTTTTCCCAACGCATGAATGTATATAGCTCACGCACAGTAATAATGCACACTACATTTACTTGAAAAAAGCTACAATTCTATGAATTTGAATAATTTTCTTTCTATTTCATGCAGCATAACGTTTCCGTCAATCTGTGGTGAAATAACCTACATACTCAGAAAAAAATTTATAAAACAACGGTTTATACATAATTTAGTATATGTTTGCTACGACCTAGGAAAGCAATTATAGGACATATTTTGGGTAAGAAAATGTAGGGAAAACGACATGTAACATCTGAAATCATAAGATTACCGTATTTTTTGGACCATAAGACGTACCTCAATATTTTTAATTTCTTATAATTTCTTACTTAATTTTTATTTCTCATTTAATAAATATATATAATAAATATAATAAATAATATATATAAAATATATATAATGTATATAATATATATTTATAATACTATATGTAATAGACTATTCGTTTTATTTTACTGTTACTTTCGGACCATAAGGCGCACCCCAATTTTAAATCGATTTTTTTATGTAAAAAGATGCGTTTTATGGCCCGAAAAATACGGTAAGTTGCAAGATAGAATGATAGAACATAAGTATGATGAATCCATAAATCCTTTCAAAAACAGAACGACTGTCTAAGAACTTACCTTGTAATATGTCACATTGTACATAGTTTCTTATTTTCATGAATGGAATAACGAGTTATTTCATGAATGGAATAACAAGTCATAGGAAAAAAGTTAAAATAAAGTTTTAAAAGTCACTATATCTTGACTCAATAATCTCAGGTTAATCTCTGTCGGAAGCTCCTGCACAGGAATTATTCAGTAGAGACGCATGAGTACCGAGACAAATAACAATATAATCTGAAAATACGTCAGAATTTAAAAAGCTTAAGTAATCGGATCAAGGGAAGGTTGAACGGTATTATTTCTCGTTCTATTTAATCTACGGTAGTGTAAAGGAGAACATAAATTCTTTCTTTCAAATTACCATTCTAAAACATATTTGTAGTTTTTTGTTTTTTAATTATAATAGTTACCAGAAAACTTTTTTTTTCTTTAAACATACTATTAAGTTTTATATTTAATATATCAAATTGATGTAAAGCTACACGAACGAGGATAGTTTAATGAAGAATGCAGACTGATATCACAAAGATTATTAAAAAGTAAACCAAAGAAATAAACAAAATTAAAATTCAAGCATAGACTGCTAAATCACTATAACATAAAACATATCCTGCAAAGAAAACATTTTCAATAGAGGATATCGCAGAAGCTTCATATCCCCATAATGAAAAAACAAATAAATAATCCAACAGATATAGATAAAAAAAATATACTAAAATAGACAAAAAACAAGCAGAAATCAAGCACTCTGGGCATCCACGCACCAACGGCAAGATTCTGTGTAAGAGCCGGAACTGAACCATAAAACGACAGAGGTAATCGACAGGTCACGTCATCAGGGGGCCTAACCATGTCAATTACCTCAAGGGGAACTTTCTGAATAGGATGCAGGTAAGCCCAAAAGACATCCCAAGGCCCCGAGTCCCCCAAAGAAGCAATTAGTCAAGAAGAAAATGAAAAGACAAACACAACTTACTGTATGGGCTCAACGCACCTTACAAGCAAGCACAGAAAAACCCTAATGCAATATAATCGGTGCCTCCACACCCCAATTCCGTAAGTGACGGTTATGGCGAAACAGCAGCCAGTTCTATCCTAAAGGTTACGTCATTGTAACATTACTATAGATCCACCCCCCATTACAACTTAACCAAAACACAAATACTATTCTAAACAACATTAAAAATTCCTGAGTTTAAATGCCATTTTTTTAAAACTTTTAAATTACCGAAATTTTTAGGGAAATCGTTTTTACTGGTTACAAACACGTCGTTTACTGGTTACAAACCCGTCGGACAGGTTTGTAACCAGTTGCGTCGTGTGCGTGGCTCCATTCAATTACATAGGTTGCGACTCATCACGGACTGGTTTGTGATTTGAGTCAGTTATCAGTTTCTTTTGAGTTGCCCCGTGTGCAGACGGCCTTAAATGTAGTACATTTCGTTTAAAATCTGTGAGATCAGTAATCAACTATTTCATTAATTTGTCAATTGATAAATACTAAACTTAATCAATAAATATTTCTTAAATTCTTGTAGCTGCTTTGGAGGAATATAATTTTTTTTATTCTGTTGTTTAATTGAGAGTTACAAAATATAATTTAACTCCATCAACGTAACATAATAATTCCTTTAAAACCCTTCTTTCTCAGAATCCTTAGACGTTTACCATATCTAAGTACTAGTAGTTTTACTTCGGAATATAAAAACACATCGCATAGCGAAATGTAATATTTCAATTACATTTTTTAATCAGAATTAACATTATTTTGCTGCCAATGAAAATCCTCTTAATATTTGAAAAGATTACTATTTTTCTAAACGAAATACTTGGTCGTTTCCAAGGTTTATGCGAATATATTTTCATGTAAACTCAATGATATGAAGAGAAAGAGAGAGAATAAAACAAGTGTTTCACTACTCTAGATGCACATAAAATAATGCTGTCGTGACAACCTCCTTCATATTTGTCGGACACCTAGGATGCCTTAAGATGGCACTTAATTTCGTCTTGGCATTTTAAAATTATCGGGAATGTATTGCTTTTCCTGATTTATCCCTGGGACTGCCAGGGAAAGGAGAGGTCTGGAGCTAGAAGGCTTTTCGCTGCGTCTGGGGATCAACGCATTTCTGCCTTTTCTGTATAGGTTGGGGAAATTCCCACAAATACTATTTAATCATCGAAGTAAACCCCAACCAATGACATCATACCGCTTGTTTTGGAGGACGTTTGCAAAACACATATTTAAAGTCTTTATGTTCTTTAAAAGTCTGTTAAAAATCTGTATATAAGGGGCTATAAATTTTTAATAAACTGTAGAAAAAAAACCTGAAGTCACAGTATAAAAGTCACAGACAAGGGAATCCAACTTTTATACCATGTGTTGATACTTCCCTCATACTTAAAGATACTGCGCCTAAAGAAATATGGTAGTCAAATCTTTTACTATACACCATCCTTGATGCATACAAAAAACCAATAAATTCAAACATATCACTGCATTTTACTAGATATTCTATCCTAGAAATGTCGTTAATATTTTATAGTTACAATTTTAAAAGTTAGTCAGTAAGTAGATAAATAAATGTAATTAAAGTTCCGTAGTTTATTTCTGACGTTAGGAAAAAATTTCATTTTAATGTTCTCTATTTTGAAACTAGAACTTTTTTTATGATTGCCTTTAAATATGACGCTGTCTGCAATTTATGTGATATATTTAAAATAGTTGTATTATTTTAAAATATTCTAGCTAGTAACTTGCGACTACACAGGATATTTATAACCAGATCACATCCCAAATTTAAAATTATATTAAATACAATAAAGTAAAATTTGCCCAAACAGACTACCATTCGCAACCCACTTTTCATAAAAAATCTTTCTAACTAAGATTCAGTAGATTCAGGATTTTAATAAATTAAACCCCAAAAGGAAATTTTTAAAAAATTGCTATTGGAAGTCAAAACTTATCAAGAAAAGGAAAACGATAGTAAAATTTTTTGCAGACAAAATAAATTAAAGAAGACTTACTTTCAAAACTTCCTTATTTTGTTTTTAGAAATCATTTTTTGAGAAGAAAGTATCTGCATTTAATCAGACCAATTTATTTGAAGAATAAGAATATACTCTACAGAAAAATTGAGAGCTTTATAATTTTCAATTTATGTTACTAAATATATTACAAATCAAATTGAGATTAAAACTTTCAATTCCTGGTGTCTTTTTTATCTAAAATGTTATGTAACTTTAATACCTTTTATAAATGCTATAGCTTTCATGAAACCTTTATATACAATTTTTTTCAGTTTGTAGGCATGAGATTTTATAATTCATAATATTGGGAAAAAAATAATAAAACTCTACCCAAATATTTACTGCATAGATAACATTGTATGCTGATGTGTTAGCACTATTTTTTTCCAACGTTGACATTTTCACCTTGATTGAGATTTACATTCTAACAACCTGTTTTGCATGTGTAACTACCTGTATATATTCATTCTTATAGAATGTCGTATACCAATGTAATGACCACCTTACGAAGTTCAAATTCACGTTTCCGATCAAACCTCTCAGCTTTCTACCAATCACACCACTACGGCGTTGTGAGGAAGTGTTAATTCAAAAGATTTTACCTCAGAAACTTTCGTTAATAGCAGGAAATAACACTTCAGTTTCAGTAAAAATATTCATCTTCATGCAACAAAAATTAAGTAACTTATTACAAAAAGAATATTTTTTAAACATACTTGCTAAACAGAAAGAAAAATTAATATGTTTTTCACATATATCTGACTAATAAGGGTTTATTGAAAAAGATAAATCAATGCTGATACAACAACCTATCATTTGCTGTTGCATAAGCCCTTATTGATTTTTTCATAAATCAAACTTCGTAAAACAATACACCATATCTATGCATACCTCTCTGAAAACCGACTATAATTTTACACTTCCACGTATTTTCCATTAGAGTACGAAAATAAGACGGACAGATGATTAAGAGCCCTTCTTTTCTCACAAAATTACAGCATCATACTAGTGAACTCCAGGATGCTCTCATGTTGATGAATAACCCTCTTGCAGCATTTTGCTTTGAAGATAACACTATTTGTCACAACAATGTTTTGACGTTCCCAGTCAAGGCAGCGTAATTTTCATGACAAATAATGCGCAGATTTGGCTTATACTGTTCGGATCATTCTCATTAAAGTATACTTTTTCCAGTTAATAAACTAGAAATGTGCATCGTATTTATGTAATGAGTTAAAAAAGTTTGCAGGGAGAAAAATTATGTCTGACCTAGTGGATATTTTCATTATTAAAATCTTATTTTAAATAAAAATATTTTTCCTGAGCATATTTAATACACTTAATTCTAAATATGTACTAAATTCAGAAATAAAGACAGTACAGTCCCCCTCTCTCTCTCTCTCTCTCTCTCTCTATATATATATATATATATATATATATATATATATATACAATTCTCTTTTTGCACGCTTTTTTTATGCGGTTTTGAAATAGCACGGTCTAAGAGAAGAACCGATTATTTTTTTATACGGAGTTTTTTCACCTCGGTTTAAAAATGTAATAGGAATAAAAGTATTCCTTTGCACTGTAGCTTATCTTGCTTGCAATTTTATCAGAGAGTATTTTAGTGAATTTAGTGCCCGTTAGTTTATACTAGCAATGATGAAGGAGTGGTTCCAGTAACTGCAAGTGTAATGCTGGAAGGCCTCCAACTGACGAATAAACTTGGAAATCCTTTTCCTACAAATGATGAGAATGTTGAACGAGATGTGCCATTCCAACTTGAGTTAAAAATGATAATGGCACTTTTTGAAGAATCATATAAAGAACTAACAAAAACAAAATCACTGCTTCTGATAACCGAATTCGTATTCTAAACCGATGAAACAAAAGAAACACTAGATGTTAATTTTATTTTAGATACACCTGTAGATGTATCGCCATTCAATATTTCCATTGAGGAGAGGGATTTTTCGCAATTGTTAAACGACAGGAAAAGGACTCTTTTATTGTCTAGAAGTGACACTGAATGACTGAATGATTATGTTATATGTAAGTACGTATAAAAAAACCATTTCAATTTTAGTAACCACTTGTGACTGCCGCAATTTTTCAATTTAAAATTTAACCCTATAAACATAAATAAACTAAGATTTGCGGGTAATCTATATATATAAAACAGTTCCGTAACTGACTCACTGACTGACTCACTGACTTACAACGCACAGACCAAACCGCTGGACCTAAAGGGCTGAAATTTTGCATGGCGATTCTTCTTATGGTGTAGGGGTGCACTAAGAGAGATTTTTGAAAAATTCTTCTTAGATTTTTTAGAATTAAATTTTTAAGCTGTTTTTGTAACTTTTTTTTAAGTTTGCATTTAGAATAATAGGGGTTATAAAATTTGAGTAAATATTCTATTGAGTAAAATTCTCGTAACATAAATTTGAATAAAATTTATATTACGAGACAGACCATAAAAAATCCTTTAAAATTAAATCTTTTTCGAATCTTTACCTCAATTTTCTGATTTTTGGTGAATTTTTAAAGATTAATTTTTAGAATTGAATTTATTAAATGCTGATCACGTAATTTCTTTTTCTGATACTTTAAATAAATTTATCGTCACGTGCATAACAACTAAATAGACAAAAAATTTTTTTTCTTTCTAATGCAGCAGACGATTGGATATTATCCAAAAAAAAATAAATATCCCTTACTATTTTTTTATTAATATATATATATATATATATATATATATATTTGGCATTAATTGCATACATTGACTGTTGTATTTAATTTGAATGTACTCCGTAGCGAAGCGCGGGTTTTCAGCTAGTTAAGTATATATGGATGGAACCTATCTCCAATTTTTATGTGTTCACTGCATCTTATTTTACACGCGTTTTTTTTTCTTGCACGGTAGACTCTGGGACGTATACTCTGTGCAAAAAGAGTATAGGGTGCATATATATATATATATATATATATATATATATATATTCTTATTCATATGCATAATTATTTATGACATGATCCATGAATCATGTCCATGGACCATGGGACTCGAACCTACAGATTCTTTTACCTGATCCCTAGCTATTCGGCCACCGTCCATCCTATGTTCGAAATATCTGTATAATGTACACATATTTCCCTTGAATCTATATGTTCAGAAGTATTACATAATATAATATATAAATATGTACTAATTAAGAAAACTACGATAAAAAATAAAGTTTCATATTTTGCTTAAAATACGAAAATTAGATTTTTTATACGTTATAAAAGTAGATATTTCCTATAAGAGTTCAAAGTTTGCTCTGTATTTTTCAATAAATTTCAGTATTTTGAAATAGCTATAAATATATAATTATGCACTTGTTCATTGAGTTAACAGATTGTTCCTCGAAGTTCCAAATTAGATGCCTGGAACGTGTGTGAACAATAAAAAAAGGATAAATTGCGTTAACATCACGTACTCGCGTTATGGCATGATAACGGCGGTTTCTTTGAGAAAATTCCCCATTTTGACAGCTGCGCAAAGCACGTAAATTCTTTATCAGAATCAAGGAGGAAAGACAAAAAAAATCAGGAAAAAATTGATAAATAACTATAGTGGATTGATGACACTAGATGTGCCAGCCCTCAGAAATCTGATGCAAGCAAAAACGTCTGAATAATAAAAGTATAAAAGGTCATTTATCTGTCACGCCACATAGGAAATCAATGCATTTTTATGTGAAAAATATAGTTTCTTTGACATACAAAATTAAATAAATAGTTTCACTTTTATGTTGATTATCATTAATATTTTGACTACTACCATTATTTAAGTGTGCTCACATTATGTAGCTGCGTATAAAAAAATGACAGACACTTAAATTGGAACATGATTCAGCTGTAAACATATACGTATATATATTATTGATGAGACTTTGTAGTAAGTGCTTAAGTTTTACATTGATATTATATATTTGTACATTGATAATTATATATTTATAGAAATGTCTACAATATTAAACTTAAGTAAAATATGGAGCAAACTCTGTGCTGTTATATGAAATATCTCCTTTTATGATGTATAAAAAAGATCTAATTTTCGTACGATGCTCAAAATATGTTACTTAGATTTTTAAAGTAGTCTACTGTAAGAGTTAAGTAGCATTGTAACCAACTGGTTTAAACAGGGCATCATTACGTAAAAACTCTCATATGTGTAGCCCCACAAACTGTGTACTATCACTAACTGATTCCCAAAAACTCTTTTGATGCTCTAACAGTATAAACCGGCCTAGCAAACAGCAGCCGGGATCGTAAGAAGCAATCCCTAAAACTCTCTCTGACTCCGTGGACGGAAACAACTACTAGCGTTTGTGCCGAGACCCTCTGAACTCTGCTTGCTGAGAAAGGATGTTTGTTAGTCGATCCAATGTTTTCCTAGATGGTTGCAGCATAATTTCGTGTGTGCCTATAAACTTGTTCAAATTGTGTAATTCTTTAAGTAATTGTTATGTTTTCATTAAATTAGTGAAAATGTCACCTAGGGTTTCATTTTTTTACTGTCGGGATCTAGTTTACTTTCTCCCTGAAGTCAACAGGTCTCGTTTGTTATGTGCCTGTTCCAGAAATGGCCACATAAATGGCGCCCAACACGCGGGAAGTCCTGTTTTCACAGGTAAAAAGATTTTTATTAGTTGTCGGTAGCTAAAAATAGCACCCAGCTATTTTATTTTGTTTTGAATACATTGGATCGCCTCGGTATTTTTTTTAGCTTCTACTCAACCTAGTGAAGCGAATACCTGCACTTATCGTCTGGTTCGTCGCGACAGCGTTTGGTCAGAAATAAGTATCTTTTGTATTTTGTATATGTATTTTTAGTATGTATGTATAATCATTGAAATCGGTGTTCTAAAGGTAGCCCTAGGTGGCATTTGAAACCGATAGTAATAAAGCAATCCTTGATATATGAGAACCAACAGCGTTCTAACATTAAATTCTGACTTTGTAATATAGAATTTTGTTTAGTTTATAAAATTTTGATTATTGTTGTATTTTCTTGTTAAAACCCGTTTTCAAGTAATAGGGGCTGAATTTTTTTTTTTTTTTTTATTTAGTTTTGATTTTGATTTTTGGTTGAATCTATCTTAATGTAAATTCTGTTTTGTTTTAAATACTTAAATTTAAAATTGATTTTGGTTTAGAATTCTTTAATTCCAATTCAGTTTTTTATTTCAATTCTTTAATTCTAACTTGGTTCTGGTTTAAAATTTAATTTTGGTTTACATTTTCCTTTTGTTTAAATTTAAGCTTGATTTGAAATTCTGAATTGTAAACTTTGTTTTGGATTTGAATTTTTATTTTTATTTTGTTTTAGAAATTGAATTTTGTTTTAATTCCCAATTACAAACTTTTGAATTTAATTTTGTTAGATATTTTGTTTAAAATTCTGGTTTTAAAATTCATTTAGAATTTTAGTTGATTCATCGCTATTATTGTTTCGATTTTGTAAGAATTCTATTGCTACAGGATTGGCATGGTACTGTGTTCAAAGCTTAATTGATTTAATTGTGTAAACCATTCATTGTTGAATAATTTAAAAGAAAATTTTTTTAACTTTAAGAATATTTAGTAACTTTTGATTTTGTTTTGTTTAAAAGAGAAAGTAGGCATATTGTTTTGTATTCACTCCCTATATTCTGTTTATGTTCTACCGATCTTGTATTACTAATATTTTATTTCAGCTTACACAATTTATACGTCAGTTTAATAAGATATTGTTTAGGACTGTTACACCCAATTAGGACCTAATTTTGCCAGGACTCTATACCATAAGAGTTGTCATAGATTTCTCAGTGCCACACTGTTAGGACGGTATTTTTTCGTCCACAAAATTTCGTTGGAACTCCCCTTCTCCCCAATCCCCCCTCAGGCAACAATGGCTTTCCTTGCGCGTGGAAAGAAGGAGGATCTGATGATCCTGGCTCAAGATTTTGGCGTCGATGTCGCTTCTGACATAACAGTCATCGAATTGCAGAATCTCATCGTCAAATCTTATCAGTATAATGAAGATTTTGCTAAAGAAAGATTGGCTACTATCATTGAAGATAGAAAAGCCGAAGAAGCCGAAATGGAACGACAAGCAGCCCTTGGCCTTGCCGAAAACAAAAACGAAAGAGAACAAGATGAACGCTATGAATTGGAAAAGCTGAGACTACAGTTAGAAGCTCAGAAAATTTCTGCAGGCTCCGGAGCCCATGCTTCCGAAGGTGATGTTGACTTACCCAAGTTCGAGTTAAAAAAGTTGATTCCCTACTTCAACCCCAAGCAGGATGATATGAGATTATTCTTAAACATCTTTGAGAGACAGTTGAGGTTCATGAAGATTCCATAGGCCAAATGGTTCGCCTACTTGATCGGTGTCCTACCAGCCGATGTGGCTAAGTTGATAGCAAGGGAGCCTGAAGAGATGGCTCAAGAGTATTCCCACGTGAAGGATGTCCTGCTGAAGCGGTTCAAGCTAACCGGCGAACGCTTCCGACAACTTTTTAGACAGCATCGAAAAAACCCTGAGAGTACCTGGCGCGACGTCTACTTTGAAATTTGCAGTTACCTGGAAGGATGGCTAGAAGATCTGAATGTCACCAACTTTGACCAGCTAAAGGACCTGATTTGGCCGACCGACTGAAAAGGAAAACCCCACCAAAGACCCGTGAACATTTCCTGGATGACTGGCATACATGGAATTCCCCTGAGAACTGGCTGACAAACTGGATGCGTATTACAACCAACGCTCCACCTCTAGAAAAGATTCAGCTTACAAGAAAAGAAATTTTGAAAGGCCTAAAGAAGACGCAACCCGTCTTAACCCACCTAAAAAGACTTTTCCTTTCCATGGAAATAGAACGGACGAATATTTTGAATAACTATATATATATAAATATATAGTTATTCAAAAGAAGGATGAAAGTTCCCTATTTTATTGCGGAACTTTATTACCTTTTTTTATTGGTGCAATTCCCTTTATTTAATTTCTATATGTGTATTTAAGTAGTTCTCTCGGGGGAGTTTACATTTTGCACGCATGTTCCCACCCATCCGGAGTTATGAGATGCTGTAGCTGTTGATGTAAAAATTAAAACAGATTTTTCTTTCTACTGATTAATACACTTTCTTTACTTCTATACTCTTCCCTGGCAGCCTAGATATATTATACATAACATGTGCGGGTTTCAGCGCATGTAATGGATTTTTCAAAGGATTAGGACGCTAACGGTTTGAGCCGTGATTTGCCTTATGACTCAGGGTAGAGGAAACGAGAAAATAAATTGGTTTGTATGAGTTAAAATAAAATGAATAGTTAAAATAAAATAAAACTCCCACTCTGGCCATAACTTCTACATTGAACAACGATACATTTTGCACGATACATCTCCGTAGAGTATCGGATTTGCGAACTTGTTCAATCGATAGCATGCTCAGGATTCGAACTCATAGATTGCATTTTTTTTTCAATATACATATAATTCATCTAAGTCGTTATTGTAAGATTATTCTTTCTTTCATATGTCTAGGTAATTCAAGATTAAAAACTTCACTCATTCTCGAAACCTTGTTTGTATTTTCCAAAACAACCAACACTGAATGTTTGCTGTTACATTCTGAAACACAAAATATAATAGTCACTTTTACAAAATTCTCAGAATTCTAATACGAACACATATGTTCAAGCTAATTAAGCTATCTCAGAAATCTTCATACTATAGCGCGCAACGATGACTCTGTAGAAATCGATCTCCATTCAAATTTCAGTGAAGATTATTCTATATATTTTAATCTTTACTACTAATATTTTATTAATGTTTAACATAAGATCAGCAGGATAAAAACAGAAGTCCTTAAATAAATTAATAGAATATTATTTTTAAAAATGAAGGTAAAACTGAAGTGTAGAAATTAGAAAAAGAAAAATGCTTGTCTTAATTATGTATTTTTTACTAAGATTTGATAAAAACTAAGGATTAAAAACCTAAAGCTAACAATAAAATTTCCTTTAAAATCCCGTTAGTACAATTAGACAAAATCTTGTACTTTGTGAAAATAACAATGCATTTGATAAATGAATATACCTAAAAAAAGCATTGTAAAAGTGCGCATTCTCTTTTCATTTTCTCCAACTAAAGTAAGATTTATAAAACACTCCAAGCGTAGTGAAGCCATCAATTAAAATTTGCTTCAATTTGGGAGAAAATAACAGAGATAAAAGCATCTCTTAAAATGGCTTAACCCCTTTTCTGTCCAACATGTCTATAAAATCACACTCTAATAACTCAAACTCAGTTATATTTTTTGTACCATGCCTGCGAGTAACAAAGAGAAAATGTTTCATGGCTTACTTGTTAAAGACATCCGTTTTATAAAAAGGATACCTTTAACGGGAATTAAAACTTTTTTATCGAACACCGAGAAGACAGAGTCAATTATTATATAGAAATTTCTCATTAAAGATTTTGATTACCAATTTCAATAACCCTTAACTTTCCCCTTGATTTTCAAAAAAAGAATTTCATAAAATTATTATTTACTAGCTGTACCCGGCCACGCGTTGCTGTGGCTCAGTCAGGTTAAATGGAAAAGAAAGAAAAGAGAAAGCAAGTTTCTAATATGTTTAATTTATAAAGGCTGCAAAGCTGTTACTCATTTAGCACTACCCAGGGGGCACGTGTAGCTTAAAGTATGCTACGGACGCGAGTAACGTTACCCATCAACATATTTTATAGTTCAGTTTTTAGTACTTGCTTGTTTTATGTAATATCTTGGCGAAAGAATTGAGTTCCCCTTCGCCCGCTGCATTGAAAATAAAAAAAATTAAAAAAAGTTTAATTTTACAATACTTGTGGGTATACAATATGTTTTTTCTCATTGTCTGTGCAGATATAAGATTGTCTTGTTTTCCGACTCTAGAACACGCAACATATAATTGTCCAAGTGAGAAACAATCCGTGTCTAAATCTAACCCGCACAATTGTAAAGATTGGCCCTGAGCTTTATTGATGGTGATTGCAAACGCCAATCGAATTGGGAATTGCAATCTCTTAAATTTAAATGGCATATCCGTTGGAATCATGGGAATGCGAGGAGTGAGGACATCTTCACCTTTGAATAGTCCTGTCAATATCGTTCCATCTACGTCGTTGCTCAGTAATTTTTTTACTGCAAGCCGCGTGCCGTTGCATAGCTTTGGTTGGTTGATATTTCGCAATATTATAATTGGCAAGCCGATTTTCAATTGCAGTACGTGCGATGGCAGCCCTGGCAAATCGAGTGAATTCAAAAATTATGTTGGATAATGAACCGCTTCATCTGCTTCCACAACAGTGTCGACGGACATGTATATGACTGCCTCGCTTGGAATGTTATACTGAATGATATTGTTAAGTTCGTAGACGTCTTTGTTCTTGGCAAGAATAGCTCGTTCACTCATCGTCATTCTTATAATTGTTTTGAATATTGGGAAATACTTATTCAACCAATTCTTCTTTTGACGATACTAAATTGCAGAAGTTATGATGCAATGAAATTCGTCCTGATGTCAGATCAACCGGCACCTTTCCGTTCTCAATTTCCAGCAATTGATGTGAGAATAATTCAGATGATCGAACGTTTTGCAGATGGACACGCATATTTGTAGATAATTTCAACGTCTTTGCGTGTCGACACAAAGTAGAGTTTTTCAAGCAAGCATTTATTTCATCCGCTGGTGTCGATCGAGGAATTATAGGTAATGTTTGCCTGAAATCTCCTGCAAACAATATTAATGCGTTCCCAAATGGTCTGATGTTTCCACGCAAGTCTTTCAATGATCGATCAAGAGCCTCGAGCGATTTTTTGTGTGCCATTGTACATTCATCCTGAAAAATAAGTTTGCCTTTCTGCATACTTTTCCCATGCCGGATGCTTTGGAAATGTTGCATGTGGGAGTTTCAATGAATTGTATGTTCAATGGCGATTTCAAAGCGGAATGTGCAGTTCTTCCACCTGGTAGCAATGTCGCAGCAATTCCGGATGATGCAAGAGCTAAGGCTTTGTCATTTTGGGATGGAATTGCTGCCAGAATAAATCTTATTAAGAACGTTTTACCAGTTCCTCCTGGCGCATCTAAGAAGATTTCTCCAACCTCGTTATTGACAGTTTGCAATATTTGATCGTAAATGCCTTTTTACTCAATCGTTAGCTTAGGAATATTTGATTGCACATACGACAAAAATCACCCATGTTGTAATTTTGTTCACGACAACCTTTCTACATCGAACGAAGCATCAGCAGATCGATTCGGTGATGGCATTCCCAATTGATTTAGAACTTTGTTCGTGATTTCTAAGCACAAATCTTCAATTATTATCAACGCTTCGTTGAAATTTCTGCTGTGAAATCCATGTTCATATTTGAATTTTCCTCGCGTATTCGACGGAAAATATCTTGAGCCATGTGCGTTCTCTTATCTCTTCGATCGTCGTTTATTGTCTAGAACGATCCCTGAGTACTTTATGACCTGTGGGGACTGCTGATAATGGGGTCGCACCCCACCGTGACAAATTTCTGTTCTGAGGGGAAAGGGAAAGACATCTCTTGTTTGCCGAAAAATATTTAGTATAGCGTGTGTTAAAAAAAAGTATTTTTATACCTGTCTCAGGTGCGGCATCTATATAATAGATATATAAAAACACTCAAGTATTTGATTGCAACGTTGTGTCAAAAATTCAAAGAAATCGGTGAAGAACTTTCGGAGATTTGAGGTTTTGAACAAACGAGCATTTACATTTTTATTTATATAGATTATAGAAGTATAGATACACATTGGTATCCCAAAGTTAGAATAAGAGAAGAAATAAAAATACAAATATAAAAAAGGATTTTAAGAAAAGAATGTTTTTTTAATTATTTTAAACACCTAAAATAGTATTCAAATTAATAGAAAGAGGTTAAGAGATGAAATAAAAATACAAAAATAAAGAATTTTAAGTAAAGAATGTTTTTTTTTAAATAATATTCCTAAAATAATATTCAAATTAATATTACCTTAGTTAATAATTAAAGAAATTTTTTTTAAATAAAAAGGCGTACCGGAGAGCGGCTAGGTTCGAACCGCTAACGTCAGAGCAGAAGCCCACAGCAATAGCACCACGTTAAGGATCGTTGAAGTCTTCGGCACAAAAAGCGGTAGAGGACAGTAGCGGTAACAATGGAGATTGTTAGGATTAAGCTCCTAACTTTATTTCTACTGATCAGATATACATAATATATAGCCTGTGTTGATCTGGAATAATGTACCTTTCAAAGAGTGAAAGAATTTTTCAAATAGGTGCAGTGGTTCTGGAGATTACACTCCACATACAAAATCGCTCTCTCTTTATATATAAGTATAGATATAGATAATATTTTCTGTTTTCTTTACAAACTTAAGATTGCATATTTATAGTGTAAGAGAAAACATTATTTCACGTGCATGCCAACTACGTTTCTAATGGAAAATTCAACCTATTTATCAAGTGTTTTCTATGCAGGGCACGATTTAGAAAATTCTTGACTATAGGCACAACTCGGGATGGGGGCCCCCTAACACTGATGTGCGCGTAAAATTTCCAAAATTCACACACAAAATATAATCATGAATCATTGTAAAAATGCCATTTTACCAAGAATTGGCTATTTGAAGCGTAGAAGCCTAGAACATTATCAAATGACAAAAAGCAATACAGCATATTAACTTCATCATTGAAACACCAATACAATGCAACCAGAAAAACTTATTAATCCCTTAAACACACTATAACATACGTATGAGGAACCAATCAATCAAATTTGAAAAGATATTTTATAAAGGTAAAATTAAAAGAAAATATTTGAATTGAGAATTTTTCTTTTTAAATAAAAGTTTTGGGGGGACCACCAACATTTGAGGGCCCCTAGGCCCGGGCCTAATGGAAAATCAGGGCCTGTTTCTATGTTATTCTTCCTGTAACGAATTGTGTCGAGTTCACGAAATCGCATTAAAAAACGTTCGACACAAATTATTCCCAAGAAACCAGAGACATGGTTGTTATTTTGCTTGGGGCGTATTTGCCTTGGGATGTACGAGATCACGTATAGGGCCATATGTTCGTGCCTCATCTATAACTTCCTTTTCAGAAGCACGAAGTGTGTTGAAATAGAAAACTCCATAACGAATGTACCTACATATTTCACATTTTTATCCAAGCAGTTAGGGAGATGGATTTATTTTGAATGTGTACGTACGTATACAAATCAGTCGGTAGAAAAATTGCGAATTGAACCTTGACTACCATTCATTGAGGTTTCAATTCTGGTGCTCTCTACCATGTATAACTGGGTAATCCTGACTACAATGAGAGGTTTACCTTACCATGACCATGTAGACATCAACTGAATGGATTTATCAACAAACTGACTGGCACAATATTGGATTCTTTCTATCAGCGTTTACTTGAATTAGGATTATCATTTTTTCAGCTTAGTATTTTCCGTTTGTCCAAACAATTCCAGTTATATCTCACTCGCAACCATCAGTCTTTTTATTTAGATGTTTTCTATATTACTTTTTAGTGTTTGAGGCAATGTTCTATTTCACAACTGATTATAATTTTTGATATCATTCTTCTCGCCATATGTACAGCTTCTGCGGCTTTACAAACCGTGCCTCCCTCTAAATACACTGATCATGTCTTTGCAAAACTTACTCTGGAATTCAGGTAGTTCTGAGAATTCTTACCTAGAACCCTCAGAAGTTCTAAGTAAGTATTACAAAGACACATCACAAAGACGCGTCCCTGGGGAGACGTCCCGAAACTTCCACTAGCCGCGACGAATAAATTACAACCTACTTCTTCCTATAAAACAACTCTCGCGTAGATAACTTCGCTCTTTCGAAGTAAGAACAGCCTTATTTCGTGCCTGCTCTCAAGATGTTTTCGTTATTTCTTCCCACTCTTTCTGTTTGAAAGCGTACACTAATATTTATATGGAAAATACCAGGTGTGTACAGTAAGGTGAGACATACAATTAAAAATATGATACTTTTTACATCTTGCTAAGAATACCTTCTGTATTCTTAACAAGAGTACTCAAATTTTTGATGTTATCATCACTGACATTCTGCCAAAAAGTAAAATGAAAACGAAAGAAAAGTAACATAACGTAATAACATTTTTTTTGACATGGAGGAAAATAAGCCTCAGAAAATTATGATGTATTGAAACAAGTATTTTATTATTTCAACTTATAATATCCTTCTTTGCTCTACAATTTTAAGATGGTTCAAATAATTTGGATAAGACATGGATTTGTAAAATTTTGTATAAGAATCCATGAATTGTTTTATACAAGAATTAGGTGATCCTATCCAATAAACATCTATGGAACCATCATAACTACTGAGCAAAAATTGTGGAATCAAAATTTCCTTAATTTTATCTTCCTTGTGAGAATGTTGAATGTGTCCGTACGTATACACATCAGTGTACATATCTGGTTGTTTTTGGCAGGGTGCCGAACTGCTGTAGAATAGTTAGAAGAACAATAGTCTCCTTGTTTACTTTCCCTGTATTTCATTCGAAAAAGTTTGATTCCGATTATTTCTTCTGTTTTCAATTCATTGCAATTGTGTAACAAATTCTCGAGAGATAAGATTTGAATAAATCAAATTCCTCATAATTTACCTGTTTCTCTAGAATAGTGTATATATTAAATTATTCCTTTCCCCTCTCAAACCATAATACCATCATTCGTTCAAACATGTCTTCCACAACATTGGCTCAAATATTAGAAAGCTAAGATATTTCAAAAAACGCATAAATATATCCTCTTAAGTGTAGAATAAAACACATCCTCTTACAGCATAAAATTCATTTTCCTAATGAAAGTGATATTAATAGAATAATGATATACCAGTGCACTCACGGAAAACAAAACATTACTCAAAATTCATATCTTAAGAAGGAAATCAATATTCGGGAGGCAGAAAATTCCTAATATTTGAATTTGTCTTTTTTACAACGGCATGTTTTATGTACTTGAGTTACATGCTTTGTTTATTTACAAATCATCAAAGTTTTTTTAGCACTCCAAAAGAAATAGAGCGAGCAGAATTTTAAGTTAAATATCCTTTACAAATTAGCGTTTTAATGGTTGATTATGCAATCCTTTTTTTACTTTCAGCTTCCTCAAAAAACAAATTTTAGTTGTGTAGAAGACTAGAAAACAAATTAAGTTTTTTCTTCTCGTTTTCGTAAAGAAAATCCTTTAAGAAGATTATTCCAGAAAATACATTATTTATTAAACTCTATGTATCTTTGCGCATGTTTTAAATTGACTTGCAGATTACAAGTACTGTCTGTTGCATATTCTGAATAAGCGGATACAATATATATATATATATATATATATATATATATATACAGTGGAATCTCGATCGATCGTTTTCGGATCCATCGTTTTTCCGTATGTGTCGTTCATTTTATCCAGTCCCAACGATCATATTGCTTTGTTATGTTTCCGCATCTATCGTTTTCCCGCATTTATCGTTCATTTCAATCGGTCCCTTGAAAAACGATAGATCGAAATTCCACTGTATATATATATATATATATATATATATATATATATATATATATACACACAGATATGTGTTTGTGTGTAAGTGAGTAATAATAACGCCCCACCGTTTTTAATTGCATTTGAAAAGATAACGCGTATTCTAAATTCCTTTCATCCTCTCAATAAAACACAGCTCCTATTTCAAATTATGACCTAGGAATAAATGAATTAACTAACTAGTTTGTCCCTTAATGCAAGCTTCGAAAGCCTTGCGACTATGATTCAGAACCTTTTTGTCATACAAAGCGAGTGTTCTCTTTTGGCTCATAACCACGTGACTTTGACACTATGTCCAACGTGGTTTGCCCGAACCAATTAAAAGAATTCTAAGCCTAGTGGCAAAATCAGTTAACACCTAGTATAAAAACGTTGAGCAGCGATTTTCCCCCTTTTCTTGCTTCTCCTCTCTTTTTACCATGTTTTTATTAACTTGCTTTCTTGTTTGTGTGTTTGTGAAGTACAAATCTTGCAATCGATTTTTAACTAACTTCCCGACTAGATAGACATTTGAAACTTTCAGAACACGATGACAATGCATTTTTTAATACTTTTAGCCATCTTTAAGCAGAATTAAATTATTTTTCAGTTATTTTCAGTTAATTTTGTTTTGTAGACTGGTGCAGCCATCTATTGGCTGGAGCGTTTTGTAAACTGGAGAAGCCATCTATTGGCCGGGAAGGGAATGAAAAATTATATGAAAGTTAACTTCCAATTAACTTCATTTTCTTTCAAGTTGATGGGATAATTCATCAAAAAAATTTTTAAAAAGTATTTATTAATACATCGAATTGTCAAGTGTATATGATTCAACAGAAAATTTTAAAACATGGTAAATAAAAAGTTATTTTTATATTGTAATTATTACTCTTGTCCTATCTTCGCGCTTCTCTGCGACTCTACAGTGTGACGTTCTGTACTTTCACTGCCCACCCAGCCGGTCCGATGGCTGTAATTGCCATTTAATGTTCCTCCAGCAAATCATATATCAAACTTTTACGCCAAACCTTCGTTGATGTCTGCAAAGCTACCCTATAGTAATGTGCAAAATAATGTTTTCATTGTGTTCCTTGAATAAATCAGTTCTATGGATATCAAGTATGTTTGTGTTATTATGGATATCAATAATTATGTTTATGTGAATCCATCCCCTGTGCCTGTCCGTTAATGTTATTCGTGCGTGTAAAGTCATTTCATTATATATAAACAAAGGAATATATATATATATATATATATATACAGAGGCTGTTCACACATTTTTTAGACGATGTATATTGTATTCACAAAACTAAATTACATAAAATTCTTGTTTTAAATGTTCTATTTGACATCCCTTATTCTGAACTATCTTTCGACACCGCAATTTCCAGGATAATAATGCCTTTTGAAGTGTCAGAAGAGGTATTCAGAGAGGCTTTGAAGTGTCAGAAGAGGTTCCTCCTGAACAGCTTTCCAGAGTCCTGTAAGGGTTTTGGGACGACGTTTGGATAATGCAGATTTTAAAAGTCCGAAAGCACAAAAATCCATAGGTGATACATCGGGAGATTTAGTAGGGATATCAGTAAAGGGTATGGCCTTGATACCAGTTTTTTGTTCCATTTCCTTTAGGAAATTTACAGTGGATTTTGATGTGTGACTGCTAGCTTTGTCCTGATGGAGTCTCACAGATTGATGGCACAGTGGGTAAAGCGATGGTATTTCATTCAGAAAAATTGGCGATGAAATATGTTCCTGATACTATTTGGAGTTAATCTTGACATTATTTTCCCCTCTCTTTATTTTTAACTTACCATTATAAGAAAAACCAGCAACAATCATGAATCCCTTAGAAAAACTTTCTTTCGATTCTTTGAACCATGTACTTAAATTTTTTTCTCCCCTTTTATGATAATAAATGGCTCTTTTTTTGTTGCAATCATTTAAGTACACCCATGATTCATATATTGTGACAATTGCTTTCCATTTTTCTTTGGATAAGTGTTTCTCATATAGAATTCTGCAGCGTGTCCTGCTTTCAGCGATATGATTTGGAAGAAGACGATGCACATTGCGTTTTTTCGCTTTCTTAAGATTTAAATCAACGTTTATCATTTTGTTTACAGTGGACGCCGAGCATTTTAATGATTTTGCAACTGTCCTTTGACTAGGGGGAGTCCCAAGAAGCTGACGAGTATATAGAAACCATTAAAAAATTATTGGAAGATGGTAAGACAATAAATTTTATTTTGAAGAACAATGTGCTATATAAAATTGTAAACGAATCAGAAGTTTTGGTAGTACCGCAAATGATGCAGACCGAGGTTGTTAGAAACGCTCATCAGTTAGGACATTTTGGCATAGCAAAAACCGAGGATGTAGTTAAACGCGATTTTTATTCCCAACATTACAAAATGTGTTGAAAAGTCATAAATAACTGTGTTAAATGTATCTTAGTAAATAAGAAAACAGGAAAAGCAGAAGGCTGGTTAAGTCCGATAACTAAAGAAGACGTGCCTTTGTCTACTTACCATGTTGATTTTATTGGTCCACTTCCTACCACAAACAAAAATTACAATGACATCTTTAGCGTGATAGATGCTTTCACAAAGTTTGTGTGGTTATATCCAGTAAAGACTTTATCCGCCCAAGAAGCCAAATCGAGGTTAAAACAACAGCAAGCGATATTTGGAAATCCTCACCGTATTATCTCTGATCGTGGTGGAGCATTTATTTCCAAGGAATTTCAAGACTATTGTGAGCACGAAAATATTGAACACATCAAAGTTACCCAGGGAGTTCCACGAGGAAACGGACAGGTAGAGCGATTACATGCAACGTTGATCCCAGTTCTCTCCAAATTATCATTAGACGATCCAACCAAGTGGTAGAAACATGTAGATATATTGCAAAGAACGATCAATTCAACAGTATCGAGAAGTACCAGAAAGACACCATTCGAATTGTTACCATGAGTCAAGATGAGAAGCAGAGAGGAATCCAGAATTTTAGAAATTTTAGAAGAAGAAAGAATCAACTTTATGATGAATAACCTTAAAGAGATCCGCGAGGAGGCGAAGAAGAATATTTTAAAGATACAAGAAGAATACCGAAGAGGATTTGACAAGAAAAGGAAAAAAATCCCATGTCTATAAAGAAGGAGATCTTGTGGCTATCCAACGTACTCAATTCGGTAGTGGAATGAAGTTAAGGCCAAAATTTCTTGGACCTTACGAAGTGATCCGTGTAAAAAGCCCAAGGACAGATATGAAGTTAAGAAACTAGGAGAACAGGAAGGTCCAAACCTGACCAATACTTCGGTTGATCTGTTAAAACCGTGGATTAACTAACCTTTCCACACACTTCTTTGTAAATACCCTCTCTCTCCCCCTGTTTTATTCTTTTTTTTCAGATTTGTTCCCGTGCTGCGAGGACTCTACAGATCTGATGGCCGAGCGATATAGGATGAAATATCCACCAGCTGACGCTGTACGCAGCAACCAGAGAGAACGTCTACACATCTGGACATTCGGTGAGTGGAAGCTGTCGTATGCGGACATAGCGGGCCGTATACCAAAGCTAGAACTATATCAGTGTTCGAGTTCTCTCTCTCTCTCTCTCTCTATATATATATATATATATATATAGAGAGAGAGAGAGAGAGACAGAGAAATAGATATATAGCTATATAGCTATATATATATATATATATAAATATCTATTATATAGATATATAGATAGATATATATATAGATAGATAGATAGATTCATTCTTAGGCCCGTTTTCTTGGGATACATGCTATCCCACCCTGTAAGGATAAGGTTAAGTGGACAAATCCTCGACGGAAATATTGATGAACGGCAATAGAAATCACGTGTTCCACACATGTGCTTTTGTCAATGCAATACAGAAAACACTTGCTTCTGTCAAGGCAAAACACGTGTTTTTTTTCTCCAACACAACACACAATACACCTGTTTCTGCCAACAGAATAGACGTGTTTCTGTTATAACGATAATAAATAATATTAATGCTTTAAACAGTGAAACAGACATACAAACTCTTATTCTTAAAATAGTATAAATTCATCTGTCTGATGAAACATTTTGATACTATGCTCGTCGCATGTTTCCAGCCATCAAGAATGAGTTATTTCTGAAGAGGAAAATCCTTCATATATGTCACGTTTAAATTATTACATCTCACACAGTGTCATTTACGTGACAGTGCCTTAAACATGTATATGATGATAGCATATATATGCAGCATTTACATCTAGTTACACAAACGTATTCTATAGTTTCCAGTTGATTCCCAGTTTCAAATAGATTTTGCAATAGTTTTCAGCATTTATCCCAAAATAGTTAAAAGACAAAGCGAACGAAATCACCAGTTAACTAAGAGATTTCAGTATCTGAGCTTAAATATTTTTTTAGCGTTCATAAGATGATCTGGCTTGTAATTTCTTGAACTTATAATATTACTTAGGAATCTCAGACTAATACGATCTCATGAGGTTTATATTCATTCGCTCATCTTATGAGACTCGTACTCAAGCGCATATGTTATTGCACTTATTTTGATTTATCAATGAACTTTAATGGGAATACATGACTGTTGTAGTATGTGAATTAGAATTACATTACTAGATTACTACTCGGTAAAAGTTTTTAACCCGCCATATATCAATCATTGACCCATTTAACCAATCAGCGCCAACGGAATCTTTAACGCTAACGCTAACAGATTCTATGTGAGCAGGCCCTATAGTTCAACGTCAATGAATAACTTTTTACTCTATCCTCTATCTGCCGGTAGTTAAACCATACACTTGGTTCTGTCTCTTTTAGTTAAAGTTTGCATCTACTCCTAACTGAAATCCTGCATGTAAACCTTCTTAATCGGCCTGGATCTTCCCTGCCAAGTATCCAAAGAGATTTATTTTGCTCACTACCTATATCAATAAATACTTCTTTCTGTTCCTGCGTCATACTTCCAAATAAAAATACCATTGATAACTTTTTCTCACTTATGCTTAATAAAAGCATTTTAATTATCAAATGTTTAACTTCTGAATAAACTTCAAGGTCTTACGTTGCCTTCATACATTGCATGTGCCCGGTAAAATGTTAATTTTTTTACTATTTTATAGCTGTTATAACTACTGTAGAAATGAAATAAAATGTAATTCATATCTACAGAAAAATTAATCCTATATGAATTTACAATGTAGCGTATTTTAAAATAATCATTCTGAAACAAACCTTTCATTTTCATATTTTTAAACAAAGCATGAAGGACAAAAAGTAATTCATGAACATATAGTCATTAGTCATATTAGTACTGCTTGACTGTTAAATTCAATTTTAAATTTCAATAATAGTAAAATTGGAAAAAAGTTAAATTTTTACCTTTTATTTAAGAATATATTTTTAATGCAATTAAACTTTTATGAAATATTAATTATTTCAATATATTTAAAATAATAAAATTATAAACTTAAGTTTATTTTTTTTATAAAGTTTACTGATTGAAAAGACTAATTACCTCCCAGCTAAGTCTATTCCTTTACCCTAATGAACTGAATAATTTCAGAGCAATAACAATTTTGAAATCTTGTTGATACATCGAGAACACATAATTAGTTTAACTACAGCAAAAACCTTTCAGCATTTGCATTATTGATCGGTACATTGACGTAATTCTCTGACGGAGTAAGATATATTCTTTTACATTTATATGCTTTTGCAAGGTAAAAAAGATAATTATTTCGATGCATTTTATATCAGGAATGCGGAAATTGAAACTAAGAATAATAAGAAATTCCATAGTTCTCTTCATAAAATATAAAGATATTTGAATTAAGTTCTGTCTCTCAAACTTGAAATGTAAAAAAAAAATCGAAATAACATTTGCATGACATTCTTTTTTCTAAATAGGAAGCTATCACCTACAAAATACTATTTTCATCACGACTTATCACATTTGTGCAAAAGAAAATATGATAGAAGTCGAAATGGTTTTTTTTTATTCTTGTAAACACTTACTTGTCTCATTGCCTTTCGTGAGTTTATCACATGATTTGGAATATAAATTTACTTTCCTTCTGTCTTAAAAAAATAAAAGCCTACAATAGCGGATGATTGAACCTCTACAGTCAGACATTTCTTGAAATTACTGTTTTTGGTTTACATCCAGGTATATCAGAAATGGTTGAAATTTTACTAACAGTTTAATACATACCATCTCAACTAAACATTGGGGCGATGGCCCAGTTGGCGAGGACAGCAGGCCAGTGATCTAAACGTTTCTGGTTTGATGCCCATCTCTGTAAATCCATCTCCATCTACAATAATTGCGGCTGGTGCACGTAAAATCCGTCGTGGCTTCAAAGGGCTCTAAGTTCTCAAATTTACCTCTAGAGGTACGTGGTTAAGTGTTCCGGTCTCAGTACTTGACTCAGTTCTAAATTATGGGACCGGCTTGTAGGGGGTAATGCTGGCCACCTATACGGTGCCCCCTTAAATGAATGGCCAGCAGTCACGGCTTCAAGTGTAATGGTTTGAGTTCCAAAATTGCCATATGTAACAACAACATCTCAACTAAACATGAGAGTTTTGGACAGGAGAGACAATTTTGGTTTCGAATATGAACAGATTAATGTAGTATGTGGCTTGGGAGGGATTTTAGGAAGCATACTAGATAAAAAAAAACTAATAATTATTTTGTGTTATTTTTATTTAATTTATTATAAATTTTTTTATAGAAATTTTGCTTAACTGGCTATATCATTCCATGGCTAATAATTGATTTCAGTAAAATAATTGACTTATCATTTATTTATCATTACAGGAGTGACTTTTTAGGTAAGCACTTTACGTCTGGAAAACTTTGTATTCGTACATACAGAAGGTCGTTCGCACTTTATGGAAACGATTTTGTAATTTATTTTTTTCGTTTGCATTTTGAAATAAAAAGTTGACAATTTCAGAACAATCTTCTGCTACTGTCTTCTTTTGATTGGAATGTAAAATAGAATATTTATTTTGAAAATGGCTCCTAAAATTGATAGAAGGCTCGAAGGTTACGTAACTGCGCTTTCCGAGAAGAAATATTCGTATCAACAAATTATAAAGCGGTGTAAAAATCGCGGGTATGATGTTTTATAAAAAGATATTTATAAGATATATTAAATTTGAAAGGAAAAAAGTGTCTAATTGAAAGTAAAAAGGAAAACATGACCGCGAAACCTCATCCTAAGACTGTTCGAACGCAGGTAAATATCAAGAATGTGAAGTCTCTGATACAAAAAGAAAATCCGCCGACTCAAAGATATATTGCATCGAAACTAAGAATGTCTTATGCCACTGTCAGTAAAATCATTCATAAAGATTTGAAGTTACAAAAGTTGTTTAAATCTAAAGTTCATCTGTTTTTTCCAAAGCATATTGCTGAAAGAAAAACAAATTGTAGAAAATTATAGGAAAAACACCTAGCTGCTGAAAAGTGGAAATTTGTGGTAACACTCGATGAGGCATGGGTATATTTAAGTGACTGTAATAAAAAAAGATCAATTTTCTATTGCAGAACTGACGGGAATGACCGTACGAAATGGCTTCGCCAGTGTACAAAAAATTTACCTAAGGTGTTTATTATAGTTGCAATATTTTGTTACAACGACAAGTTAAAAATCAAAAAAGTCTCAAGTAAAGCCAAAATTAATTCACTCTACTATCAGAAGAAAATTTTAGAACCAATTTTTGAAGAAGAAATTCCACCCTTTTATGGTTAGGGCATTGATAAAGTTGAGCTTCATATGGACAAATTCACACGTCTAATTTACTGACGCTTATTTAGCAAAGAAAGAATCACAAACAGGAATAAAGTGTATCCTATTTAATGAAATACCTGTAAAATCATCTGACGCATCTCCAATGAATTTTTACGCTTTTGGTTTATTTAAACGAGCATTAGAAAAACGGAATCCAAGAACACTGGACCGACTGTGGAAAACGGTCCAAGAGGAATGGGGTAAAATTGACATGACAGTTCAAAGGAAAAATTTACTTCCATGGAAAATTCAAGCAAGAACTATGGGTATCAGATAGCAGTAAATCGCCTCGCAAAATGCTGCATTTATACATAAAACTTAACTATCGAAATCGTTTCCATAAAGTGTGAACGACCTTCTGTATTACCGATAACTTACCGCTGCTAGTTTTCTGAATTTATAGTGGTTAGTGTTCTGAACTGCAACGTAGTGAGCTTGGGTTCAAATCCCGAATAATGCTTCGTCGTGTTCGTGTAGTCCCCCTCATAGGGAGCAATGCTGGCTCACTAATTGGTGCACCCATAATAAAGTAGTCAGCAAAATTACGAGGGTTTTCATGGGCCAGTGTCAGAAAAGAAGTACCTATCGTAAGTGCCTGTCCCATTGGAAAAAAAAAAGTTTTCTGAATTCCTCCCATATGTTGCTATACTGGATGAAATCATATATCAGTGCTTATTTGAGGGAAAAAAAGCTTAATGTTTTTGTGTTGTTGGAAAACAAAATCTCATTTTACTTTAACAACAGAGGGCCCCGGCTTGCCAAATTTGGTTGGCAGATCTGTGCTGTCAGTCCGGCACCCAGGCCCATATGAAACATAAACCGAACAGGGGAAATCAAACCTCGGCTGAGTTTGCAGGTTTTGCTACGCAGCTTCCGGTCTTCAGATTTTTCATGGCCGATACGCACTAGTGGAGGGGGCCGAGGTGGTTAGGCAATTAACTTATACAACAGATTACGCTCTTCAAGACATATGCAACATTACCATGCGAGACCTCCAAGTTATATTCTCTGCATGCTGCAAAATAATACAGAATTAGCATTACTCAAACCGAAAACTAAATTGCACCTGAAATAAATAGTTTTTCATCCATATTCTTCATATTACTAAAGACTGGTACTATTATCAAGCTGTGGGAACGTTGATCAGCTGGTCCTCGAACAAATTTAGAGATAAAGGCCACGAGTAGTGTTATCGTCTTTCAACTAAATCATAGGTAAATGCGCTCTTAAGTTAATGCCATACTCAACGGGCGTTGTTTCCCCCGCATAAATTTCTCCCGTGCAGCTTAAGCATTAGTATGGGAATTTCCTAAATGTCAGGAATGAAAGCTGTTAAATATTACTGCACTGTAAAGTAACATTAGTCATAACTATAACTTACTGAAATACAAGTAAATTTGTACTACTTTGATCATTTAGCGATATGATATCGCCATGAAACAGGGTAAAGTTCTCAATCTTAAATTTTATAGTTATTAATTTGCATTAACTTGAATGTTAAAATAGACACACGCACACACACAGTATGCCCACTAAAGTCCCTTCCCACCCTCTTAACTTCGGAACGGCTGCTGCTATATTCATAAAAGTGGTGTCTGCGTATAGTAAAGTAGCCATGTGCTACTGAATGAAACTACCTACCGCGCCACCTAGAGGAAAACTGTGGAGTTAGCATTCCTATCTCGAAAATGAAACGAGATAGAGAAAAAAAGTGATTTACAAAGTTGTAGAAAATCATCGATTTAGTACGTAAAGATACCTTGTGGACATTAATGCAAAGAATAGAACGGTTAAAACGCGCATTTGTTTATTCGTGATTTCCTACACTGTGACGTGACAAAAGGATCAGAGAAAGAAAAAAAACAACTAATTTTAACAATATACCTTTATTTGAGATGTTCAAACTTCTCACCGTCAGCTGCAATACACATTTGGATCCTCGTTTGAATCTCACGTTGCACACGTTGGAGTATAGAGCGTGACACGTTGGCAGAAGCGTCCGTAATGCGTCGTTTAAGGTCCTGCAATGTTTGCGGAGGGGTCGCATACACCTGCGGTTTCAGGTATCTCCACAGAAAAAAGTCCAGTGGAGTCAGATCAGGCGAACGTGGAGGCCACTCTTCGAAACTGCCATTCTCAATTATTTGGTCCCCGAATTCCTTGACGAGGTACTGCTTCACTGGAGATCTCAGCTTTGGAATACTCAGCCATGACCACAAGCATCAACATACTACAACTCCAAGAATATGTCTCTTTTATAGCTGTCTCAGGTGAACAGGCGTGACGGTTCTTACGTATTTGCATACTGCAAAAATTTCGAACACCAAGCGCAAGTTGCGTTGAGTTGATGCGACACTATTTTACATGATCAACGTATTGTCTACTCTGTTTATAAAGGCAATCAGTACAAGGATGAAACCCTCGAGGTTTGAACCGCGGTCCTTTTGATTGGGGATCAAAAACGATATACCATTGTGCACATTGCGGTGTCGTGTTTTGCCAGAAAGATAATCATTTCTCCTTTCGTTCAAGTTTCGTGAAATCACAGAGTAGAAAATCACGAAAAAAAAAATGCACTCTATTCTTTGCATTAATGTCCACAAGGTATCTTTTCGTACTAAATCGATTATTTTCCACAACTTTGTAAATCACTTTTTTTCCCTATATCGTTCCATTTTCGACTCCTCAGTATTCCACCAAGTGGCACGGTAGGTGGTTTCATTCAGTAGTGCATGGCTACTTTACTATACCTAGACACCACTTTTATGAATATAGCAGCAGTCGTTCCGAAGTTAAGAGGATGGGAAGGGACTTTAGTGGGCATACTGTATATATATATATATATATATATATATATATATATATATATATATATATATATATATAAAAGTTTAGACATTATGAAACACAAGAGATTTTAAAGATATGCAGCTTCACATGGTTAATAGATACGTAATTCCTTCTCGCAGGGAAAACAAAAATAAAGTCTTAGTTAAATAAAATTAGTTTATTACAAGAATTAAGCAATTAAATTACTTTCTAGTTCAATTTAACCTTAACCTAAATAATTCTACTTTCTTTGTAAATGCCTCCATGCGACTTTCACAAATTCTTTCAAATATATTTTTTCTTCGAGGTAATATTTTTCCTGGCTAGCAAACTCTCTAGTTATCAGTTGAATATTGTATAGTTAACAATTCGCGAGGAAACAAAATCTCTCTCTCTTTTATCAGCTTCCTGAAAGCCAGCTAGAGTTTCAAAACAATGCGATCCTTTCTAAAGAATAATTTATTGCTCCAAACATGGATATTTTGGAAATGGGAACAGAGTGTCGTATATTATCGTGAAGAATGATCACAGAAATCGATCTGCATTGCTGGATCCTTTGTTTATACAGGCTATTTTAGTTACGATTGCAAGTCGTTTGGAATTTGAATAATTACTTTCTAAAGAATATGAGAGCTAATGTAGGGTTAAGAAAGCATTATGAACGTTACGCATAAAGAATTGTTTGGAAATAGTTTTATTTGAGACTGATTTTTCCTTTTAGTAAGGTTGCTTTATTTGAGACAGATGTTTCCTTTTAGTAAGGCAACTTTTGCATTTAGTTCATGCACAAATAATTATTTTCATGACTGAAGATGAAGCAATTGTAAAGGTTCAAAGATGTTTTCTCATAGTCACTTCAATGTAAAAGACATTTTAAGTTTGAATAATACAGAGGCTGTTCACACATTTTTTAGACGATGTATATTGTATTCACAAAACTAAATTACATAAAATTCTTGTGTTTTAAATGTTCTATTTGACATCCCTTATTCTGAACTATCTTTCGACACCGCAATTTCCAGGATAATAATGCCTTTTGAAGTGTCAGAAGAGGTATTCTGTCCCATTCCTCCTGAACACCATTCCAGAGTCCTGTAAGGGTTTTGGGACGACGTTTGGATAATGCCGATTTTAAAAGTCCGAAAGCACAAAAATCCATAGGTGATACATCGGGAGATTTAGTAGGGATATCAGTGAAGGGTATGACCTTGATACCAGTTTTTTCTTCCATTTCTTTTAGGAAATTTACAGTGGATTTTGATGTGTGACTTCTAGCTTTGTCCTGATGGAGTCTCACAGATTGATGGCACTGTGGGTAAAGCGATGGTATTTCATTCAACAAAATTGGAGATAAAATATGCTCCTAATAGTATTTGGAGTTAAACTTGACATTTTTTTCCACTCTCTTTATTTTTAACTTGCCATTATAAGAAAAACCAGCAACAATCATGAATCCCTTAGAAAAACTTTCTTTCGATTCTTTGAAACATGTACTTAAATTTTTTTCTCCCCTTTTATGATAATAAATGGCTCTTTTTTGTTGCAATCATTTAAATACACCCATGATTCATCTATTGTGACAATTGTTTTCCATTTTTCTTTGGATAAGTGTTTCTCATATAGAATTCTGCAGCGTGCCCTGCGTTCAGCGATATGATTTGGAAGAAGACGATGTACATTGCGTTTTTTCGCTTTCTTAAGATTTAAATCAACGTTTATCATTTTGTTTACAGTGAACACCGAGAATTTTAATCATTTTGCAACTGTCCTTTGACTAGGGGGATTTTCTTTTAACATTAAACAACGTACCTTTGCAATAGTCGAAGATGTCCGTTTTTTCCTTGGATACTTGTTTGGAAATTTTTTTCCCACTTGAGGCTCCAATTTGACGTTTTTTTCCTTTATTGTTGACGATATTACCTATCGACTCTTTAGATATCACAAAACCATGACTCTCACATCGTTTTTGGATAACGGAGTATGCACATTTCTCTTCGGAAAGAGCATAAATTTAGTCTTCGAACCACTGCTTTGTTAAAAACGCCATTTTGAATAAAAACAAAACTTTCAAGCCGGAGACGATAATTTTGACTTTTAAAAACATAGTACAATTGCAATTATTTTTTTGCAGCAAACGATTTTTTATTACAGCTTACCAAAATCGTCTAAAAAATGTGCGAACAGCCTCTGTATATAGTTCAAAATGATTTTAAAGAATTATTTACTATAAAATTTTAGGTTCTTTAAAAATATGGAAAAGCTAAATTCGTGTTGTTAAAAGAAATAATACTTGATTAATGAGAGGTTTGTTTTAGATGTAATAAAATTTATAAATTCGCATAAATTTTACGGTAACTAATATTCATACAAATGATTATGCCTTTTTAATACTTGAAGAAATTTGTCTAAATTAAAGAGAAATTTATTATTTTTCTCTTGAATTATAAACATTGTTCTTTATGCAATATAGAGTGGGAATTTATTGTTACAATGATCTCAGATTTATTAATAGCTAAGGCATTATACAAAAAATAATTTAATTCACTGAGATTTAACAGTGAATTATTTATTTTCTGAGGTAACATGAAAAGTTTGATTATGTGATTAAAAAGAAAACAAAATTATAGTTGAAATTACTCATATATACTATAATGGATATAGTGTGATGATTGAAGGCATTAATCAACAACATTTATAAGATTATAAAAAGGTAGACTTTCCACAAAAAATTATAACATTACATGTAGTAAAAATATTAGAGTAATAAATAGGATAAATTTAGACTTGATGTCAGATCATCTTACAAAATTATACTTTATGAAAAGATATACGTGAAAAATATAGAATATCGGATTTACATTAACAATTTTTAGCATTACCTAACTCCTGTAGGCAGTAAACTTCTGGAATTTTGTAGAAATTTCTCATGCTGTTAGAGTTAACGTTTAAACTTTCAGAATTTAATGCTTTTGTAGGCTTATAGGTGTAATATATTGAACTTATGAATAACTATCAAGTTATGATATTTATATTATCTAAGAGCTTTACATTTCATGGTTTATTCATATCAAATACAAAATATTAAAGTTTTACTCCTTTTAAAGATTTTACAGTTCTCACAGAAAATTAATACAGTGGCAAAAGTCTTGGTATACTTTATTTAATTTATTATGTGATATTTGAAATATCTCCGACTTATAAGTTGTATTTCGCTGATAAAATCTTGCTCTACCAAAGTTTTTTTAAACCCATATAAAAAATATCTGGATAAGAAAAAAACTTACAGAGCGTGTATTTAACATGATTTGTCCATCGAAGATGTCTTCTTCAATGCGTCAGCCACTATTGTGAATACCAAACTGACACTTTTTCCCCATAAACGGAATTTAACCCAAACACAAATCGGTTTTTTATAATACTTTATTATGGGAGCATTTAATAGGTGATCCAATGTCACTCCTAACTGCAATTTAGTTTAGAAACATGCATGCCATGCACGAGTGCATGGCATGTCATATACCCATTTGGCATAAACGCTTGCATGGAAAATACCCATGAGATAGTAACTTGCTTGGTTATCCACCAGTACTGGCCACAGTGTGGACAAAGTACCCGAGTCCCGAGGTGTACAGGTGACCAAGAAAAGGAAAAAATAAATAAAAGAAACTAAATAAAAACGAAAAATTCATAAACTAAATTTTATTTCATTTTATAAGCTTGACCTGAATATAAAGCTCTAAACACAGAACTGGCAATACTACGGTCACAACGCAATTGGGATCGTGGTAGCGAGAACTGTGAAAAAACAAACTAGGATTATTCGAAATCTTACTCGTTCCATTTTGTATACCCTGATATGGATAATATACTGACGTAACTATCCATATTTTGTTAATACGTTATGATGATTTTAATTTTAGTATTTTTACTACCCGTAATGCCGATCCTTAGACAATTCAAGCTGATTGGGGGAGAAATAGAATAAAGAGTCAAACAACCAGAGTCACGATTAAAATTGTTTTCGTTACTGCATAATAAATCTAATTGCAATGTAACTAAATCACTAATTCAAGTTCAGGTAACTTAAAAAAAATAGAAGATGAAGAAACTATTCAATTTGGCAATCAGACTGCAAAAATTGTGGGGGGGGGGGAATATTGAATTGTCTGAAGAAATGTAGAAGGAACTGCAAATCACGCTCACGTACAGTTTAAAAACAGATATATCAGCAACAGTGACTGGAGAGTATAATTGATCCAGATTTATGGCCAGGTGTTATAAATGATAAACTTAGAGTATTACGAGATAAAACTAGACCTAAGCAAGACAATCAACATAGTTTTAATACACTAAAATTTCTATGTTAGCATCTTATTATTTTAAAATTAGGACAAGTTGGTAGAAAGAGCTTCGCAGTTGTTACTTTTATTTGAAAGCTCTACACTCAATATGTTATTTCTAACGCGTATTTTGTGTGTGTGTGTGTGTGTGTATGTATATATATATATATATATATATATATATATATATATATATATATATATATACACAGAAAAATCGGAATTTTTTAAGCTTAATTGAATTAAAAAAATATGACTTTGTGCTAATAAATCATGTAAATATAATAAAAAAATTGGATAAAAAATTATGCGTCATTTCGTCCATAGATCACAGTAATTTATTGCGGCTTTAAATGATGAAATGGTTGATAAAATTAAAGCTGACATAAAAAGATTTACGTATGAGAGCATCGAAATGGATTGTTACCCTGATATTTCTCTCACAGAACAAACATAAGTAATAATTAGATACTAAAATTTTACGGACATGGAACTTATCATTAATGAATCATTTACGGGTTTATAGAAGCATCCAATGCAAATGGTGATGGATAAGCAATTATCCTTTAAAAAAATTAACTGAGCTTGATTTAGATTAATTGTTATTAATAGTAAAACACAATCTTACAGAAACGGGAACAATATGAAGGGTCAACACAGAGGTGTATAATTCTGAATGATTAATTTTGATCATCACTCAATTTATGGCCCTCGTTTATTTATGACTTAACTTTTAATTTGTCGATAGGCGATGCTGCTACCAGTAGTATAAACTATAAAAATTCGTTTGAATTATTGCAACTTTTACACTTGCTATTTTCTGCTCTCTCTCTCTCTCTCTCTCTCTCTATATATATATATATATATATATATATATATATATATATATTTATATTTATATGTCGGACTTGACTTCTACTCCCGTACTATTTAATATAAATCCGAACCTCTTTTGTATCATGATGCAGTCGGTGAACTGGTGGTGACGCTTATCCTCTAAATATTTCCATCAAACAGTGTTATGTCAACACAGTATCCTTAGAACAGTCCAATTGATTTTTCATACATCTTTTATTAACTTCCAATTAATTACTCAGCTCCATATCTAAAAGAAAGGGCGTCCGAATCCCATTAAAATCTGTGCGCCTTCGGCACACATCTTTACTTGATGCTATCTCTCCATGGCTCTGCCGATTTTCTTTGTTTCAACTATAAAACCAACGCTTAGTGACGCTCATTACTTATGCGTGATGTCATATTGTACATGTTCTTTTGCTAAACTAAGCATTTTCTTAGCGCCAAACTGCAAGGGTATACGTCTACCTAAAATTCTCCTCGGTTCTTCTGAGATTGAATCAAGTCGAAGACACTAATTCTATTTTCACTGCAGTGCCTTATGCCACTTATTTGAACTCCCAGACCTTTAAATTGTTAATCCTTTATTTTACTAACAAATATCCCGTTTTAATGTCACGTGATCACCCTCCCCCCATATTTTTAGCCTCACACACACACACACACACACACACACACACATATATATATATATATATATATATATATATATATATATATAATGATAATGGGGGCGATGAACAACAGGCCGATAAGCTCGTACTATTCCGTAATCCGGTGTTTAGTCGTGGCGGAGTTGCTAGGGAGGACTGAAAGGCAGGTAATCCAGTCAATGAACACAGACGTCCGAATTGTTGATTGAATCGTCTCTTTATTTTGGAATACTTCGATGGTTTAGTTACACTTCAGTAGAATCACAGTACAAATTTATTTCAGAACTATCATACCTCAAAATTGTCCTGAAGACTGTCGGAGCAGCACATGATAAAAAAAAAGAACTTAGAGCTAAAAGTTGTGCATGTTTCCCATTCAGTGACAGACACTCAAAAGCCCGGGAGAACGCTTAATCTCTCGCCCGAAATACGGGCGCATTAAATTTCTAATTGGCCAGTTCAAGACATCTGACCTCACACGTCATATGAAGTGATATTGCATCAGACGCCTGGAACATTCGATGTTATATAAGATCCACGTGTCGATAGCATCGACACGCGGATTAGGGGAAAATATAATCGATTACTTAGTTTATCTCTAGATCAAACTTTGAATTAAGGAACGATACTATATTGCGATAAAAGGAAAGGATTTCGAATAGGCGCTTTAATGAAAAAGAAAGTGAAAGGTTATTGTTTCAGTCCCTCCCCCCTCTGGAAAAGACTTGCGAGGAGCCGGACCAAAGCTCCCCGAGCAAGGCTATCCATCAGGTAAGAACCGCTTATACAAATGAAAGTTTAATTTAGGTATTTAAGTTTATAAATTTTGCCTAGGTACCACTTTTGTATGTCTGCACAAGTCATGAGAATATTATTTAACAATTACATTTTACAACCTTAATTATAAACACAATACAAAAAACAGGAACACTAGTTGTTGATATTATTAACTAATAATGTGACATATAATATACACAACAGACCTCAATACTTCCCCACTTAGTCCTTTTTATGCAATACGGATAGAGGTTCACAATTTATAACATAGAAAAACTATATAACATTTCACAAAATAAAATGATATGAAGAGTTTTAATACAATTAATTTATTATGTTAGGATGATCATGATAATACTTCAATATTCACAACAAAATTTAAATGGACACTTAAAATAGAATGTAAAATACAATATTTTATTATGCAGTACAATATATCACGACAATTGTTCTAAAAATAAGTACTTTAAAAGGTGTTGGTGTGTGTTTGTGTAGAAAAACTATAACCTTGCATAGTTCGGTCATTGGAAAACAACATTGGGTGAGTATAGTGCACAGGCCTCAAATTCCAGATTTTCGGGGGCTCAAAAGGAATTCAGTTGTCCATCACTGAATCCAGAAAAAGAAAAAGTTTAATACCCAAGCCAAACCAAGAGGAAAAAGTAATCTGTTCACTCATGAATTCCAATGGGAAATTATATGAAAATCACCTAGCTGCTGAAAAATGAACATTTGTGGTAACACTCGATAAGGCATGGGTGTATTTAAGTGACTGTAATAAAAAAAGATCAATTTTCTATTGCTCAACTGATGGGGATGACCGTACGAAATGGTCACGTAAGTGTACAGAAAAGTTCCCAAATGTATTCATGATAGCTGCAGGATTTTGTTACAACGGCAAATTTAAAATAAAAAAAAGTCTCAAGTAAAGCCAAAATTAATTCACTCTATTATCAGCAGAATATTTTAGAACCAATTTTTGAAGAAGCATTCCAGTATTACATGGAAAGGGCATTGATAAAGTTCAGCTTCATATGCGCAAAGCCTCACACCCGTAAGTCAACTGCCGCTTATTTAGCAAAGAAAGAATCAGAAACAGGAATAAAGTGTATCCGATTTAATGAAATGCCTGTAAAATCACCTGATGATTCTCCAAGGGACTTTTGCGTTTTCAGTTTATTAAAGCGAGCCTTGCGAAAACGGCATCCAAGAACACTGAACGGACTTTGGAAAACGGTCCAAGAGGAATGGTGTAAAATTGACATGCCAGTGCTAAGAAAAAGTTTACTTTCATGGGAAAATTCGTGCTAGAGCTATTGTCAAGAACCATGGCTATCAGATAGAAGCAAATCGCCGAAAAAATATGGCATTTATACATAAAACTATTAAAATCGTTTCCATAAAGTACGAACGACCTTCTGTCTACGTGTGTGTGTAAATAAAAATATCGCCACACCTGTTTTAATTATATTTCAGTCTTCTCTTTCACATCATATAACTAACTTCCACGTTCTTTTTATATGCGTCTGGATGTCCCCTGAGCCTGTGGCAACACGGTGGTCACTTGGAAAACAGAAACTATATGAATTAGGAAAATGAATTAGGAGCGTTATCGTTGAATTTTATTGTGTATCATAGAATTTTATCTTTGAATTTTATTTTAAATATATTTAATGAGCAGAATACAATGGACTATTTACAAATTCATTAACTCTAACTGAGTGTAGTAAGAATTTTCTTTACATTGCCTGTAACTATCATATGATAATGTTTATTTTTTTTCAATTATCATTGATATTATTATTTTCCTTTTCGTGAAAATATTCCCTTTCTTACATAAGTTGTTTGATGTCCCAAAATATTTCTTTTATCCGGCCCTCTTTCTAGAGCAATACGGCCCTGCTGACTCCTATACAATATGAGAGGCTTATATACAGAATATTTTTACACATTTTCGTTACTTTTTTTTAAATGTAATTACTGTTTTAGATAAAGGTTGCGTAGATGTATTTCTTAAATGTTTCCCTTCATAGCCCCCACTCGAGACTTCCAGACTGTGTCTAGACTTCTGAGTCAATCTTCATGTTTAAAGCAAGTAGTGGTAATTTACCCAACCTTTTTTCCACAGCCCACACATTGTTTAAGATTTATTAATTAAGTATTCTATTTCGGACATCAGTTCTTCGGGACCTCCCAAGATACCAAAAGGAATATGTTTAACAGTTTATATCTGCCACTTTTGCCATTTTTCAAAAAAACTTAACAATGTGTTATAATGTGTAACTGATACTCTTGTTTTGATGAAATTTTTTACTTTTTATAGGCTGTGTAAATAATGGAATGGTAAACTTTCTTTCAAAGGGATGATCAAAAAGTTATTAGACACAATACATAATTGTATTTTAAAATTCTACCCAATTCTTTTTCTTTACATTAATTTTTCACTACGCGAGAAACTATCAAGAATGATAAATTTTTATATATCTTACTTTAAATTCACTTAAAAACGTTTGGATGTAGTTTTCTCTATTTGTGATAGTAAATCTGTTTTTTTTTCATAAACATGCAAGTAGATTTATGCTTTATCAATAAAATATATATCCATGTATTGACTCAAATCTCAAACAATGCCTTGACACAAAAACCAAGTTCTTTTTTCTTTTCGGGAGGGAAAATTTTATGTTTCTTTTATTTTCATGATATGGTAAGTTGGGGTAACTAGTCTGATAGATTTTCAACTTTTATTACATACTATACTTTTAACACATTAAAATTATACTAACATGTATAATTTTCAAAAATTTTTACATTACATGCCTTTTAGTAAGTCTTAAGGAGTCTGTTTAAACTTTGATATTGATTTTTATTATATTATATATAAATATTGTATATATTTTTAAATACAGGTGGCCCCAGTAACCCTGATAAATGGGGTAAGTGGACCACCCAGTTCTATTCCTCATAAGAAATAACAGAATCTGTGACTGGGTAACTGGGTCCAATGCTTGTATATCTAGAAAATGAAAAAAAAATATGCACACATTTAAAAATAATTTTTCAAAGCAAATACCAATGTTGTAAGATAGATCGGTGTTCCCACAACAGAGTGGAATTAGTGATGCGACATCGATAACAAAACATCGATGTTTTGAAACATCGATATTCAATATTAAAACATCGATGCTAATAAAACATCGCCCAAAAACCATCGATGTTTTTAAACATCGATGTTTTAGAACATCCATTTTTTAAAACTGGTTTAGTAACCTCTAACATTAATGTTACTTCGGTTAGTCGTGGGGGGGGGGGGTTATTTAATTTTACTCTCTGATTGGGCTGACACAAATGACCAAAACTTGGTTGCTTTTGCATTGGGCTACATTGATGACTCAAAATTCTCGTTGTAAATATCGCCATGTTTTGCCTTCAAATGTCCAGATAAATTCGTGGTATTGCCAGAAGTTTTGAGGGTCTTCAGGCAAATATTGCATTTTGCCAATTTGTCAGAGGTTTTACAAAAATATTTCCAAACGGTACTTTTGGGAGGCATCTTACTAATAATATTAACGTCATCTTATATAAAACCAGAACAAAACAAATACTTAAATGGCTGCTCTCGTCTATATACTATTTGTAAAATAAAACCCCATGGAATGTTCTTGTGTGTCAGGAACATTCCAAGCGCTCTGATTGGTTCATTGGTTGTTGATTGCCATTTGTCTGTTTGCTAAGGAATCGTTCCCCTTTTGTATTCGTCCTTTTCAGAATTCAGACTTACATTTACTGAGTGTGAAAATTATGCTGCGTGGTAATTTTTTTTTTTTTTATTATGGTACTTTTTCATTAATAGAAAACATCGAGACAACGTAAAACATCGAGCACAAAACATCGATGTTAAAAAAACATCGGCTTCAATAAATCGATGTTTAAAACATCGATGTTTTTATCAAAACATCGATGTTTTGAAAACATCGACATCGATGTCGCATCCCTAAGTGGAATTCCCACCTAATACGTATGTAAAAGAAAAATCTGGTAGGGGATGGCCCAGTTACACCAACTTACCTTACAAGATAATCTGCTCAAGGATGGTTACACCTTTGTTCACAGTTAATCAAACTATACAGAAATGGGATATGTGTATTAAGGAGTTCTGGACACTTAAATTATCCCAGTATAGTGTGGAAATTTTTCAGAGCTGTATATTTATTTCAACTGAACAGTTCTATGTACAGTGGAATCTCGATCGATCGTTTTCGGATCCATCGTTTTCCCGTATGTGTGGTTCATTTTATCCAGTCCCAAAGATCATATTGCTTTGTTATGTTTCCGCATCTATCGTTTTCCCGCATTTATCGTTCATTTCAATCGGTCCCTTAAAAAACGATAGATCGATATTCCACTGTATTTTACTAAATGATGCTTGCAACTGGTTCAATTGAAAGTAGAGGAAAATCCTGAGAGTGATTCCCGATTTCTTGTGAAATTGTAATGAAAGTTAAATCTCAACTCCTCTTTATAACATATGTGGGCGACTTTTGGATTTAGAATCAAAATCTGAAAATCATAATTCTTCTTGATAGGCTTACGATTGTAATCTCTTGCAAAGATTCTGCTAAAAAAGTGAAACATTAATCGTCTATAGATTGGAATTACATATTTCTGCTATTTCTATACATACAAACAAACACACACACACACACACATATATATATATATATATATATATATGTGTGTGTGTGTGTGTGTGCGTGTTAGCTATTTTGTAATACATTCAATTATATTTTTTTATGGCGTAAACTGTAGATAAAAATTAGAAGTCGCTACTTATTTAATGTAAAAAAGAGCATTCAGAAACGTAAGCTGTTGAAGTTAGACGGCTACTAATTTATCAAATATAGGGTGAAGTTTGCTCAGATTTCAAATTTCAAAGAAATATTAAACCTCATTAGGCGAGTCACAATATATATGCAAATACAGTGCGAAAACTTTTTAATTAAACTTTTGAACAGAAACTTGAGAACATGAGGCATCTTTTCTGGACTTAAAATTGTATGTGGGCAAGAAAAAGGGTGGTTTAGGTGGTATTTTTCAACATTACTATGCGCAGAAATTTTTAATAAGAGCATTAAATCATTAGTATTGAAAATATTTAGCAGGTGTTGATAAGTATAATTTTGCTTTTCATTGTTGATATAATCATTCTTGATGAAGGATTATTTATACATCAAAAATATGTCTGTAGGAAGGATATATCTTTTCCTGAAACAGATATGACGCAGTATTCTTTTCATGGTATTTCATTCTTATATACTAAGTCCTTTAGGGTTGCAGTGTACTAACCCAATTGGATTCTCTCACCTCAGTGTAAACCTATGTAGAAAATGTGTCCAAGGATTGCCGACTTGGATTTAAAGTTTTTTTTTAAATTGTACTCCATAATAGAGAAAGAAATTTTTTACCTTGGGACATTTTCCTTTTAAAAAAATCCAATTCATATATTAAAATTTAACTTATTTGGGAGGGAGGAATCTGGTACAGTGTGTTTTAAACACTTATAAATTCCTTTGGTGGACGAAATTTATAAAATAAATCCTTGTAGCAAGGAGCAGAAAAGTTCAGGCTATATGAAAGTACCAATTTTATTTTATTTATGTAGCAGCATTTATGTTCCTGTAAATGTAGCTGTGTGTGTTACAGCATTTATGTCGCTGTTTTTTTCAAAATTGCATAAAGGATACTTTCTAATAGTATTTCAAAGAGTCAAAAGTTAAAATTTTAGAAAAATAGCCAATTAATAAAAATAATATGGACTTTTTTGAAAGTCCTTTTAAATCTATATCTTCAAAAATGCCCAAGGTATAATTTTTTTCCCTTACTGAAAAAAGAGGTATTTTAGAGATTGCTAATTTTGATTCTACACCACTCTATTCCTCGACAGCCTGAGGTAGCTCAATAATAAGAACATTCATATACAAATCAGAAGACCCACTTTTTAATTCCCAGACATAGAAGAAAAACTTTCATTTTTTATACAACGGTAGGAAAGAACGATATTGAACATTTGTATGTGTAAAGAAAAACATTTCTGATGAAAAATTGAGAAATATCGAAAAGACCGACATCAAATGTCATTGGTCGAAAGAAAAGAGAGGAATACGAGAGTAATGTTATTCAAATTAAGGTTTCCAACGAGCGTCAGTGTGCCTTAATGTTCGGAATTATAATTTGCATTTCATGATTTTCTTTTCTACTTCATTTGGTGTTTACACAACGTAGTTTTACGGGAAAAAACATCGGAAATGTACATCTTCATTATAGTTACAAAGAATTTAGAAATAATTTTGTATTTTTGTCTTGTAAAAAATGTTTTTGCTTGCAAATAGTTTCAAAAAGAATTCTTATTAAAAATAATATGTAAATATTAGAAGCAAATAGAAAATATAATGCTGAAGGGAAAAAAGGCATGAGATTGAATCTTTAGAAATAAAAATCCCATTCAAATATTTTTTTAACATGATATATTCAGGAAAATGTTGAATACTGTTCAATCATATTAAATTAAAAATGTGAAAAATTCTTCGTTTTCTAATTGTATCTTGATGAATTGTATCGTCATGAATGTTTTTATTTAATAGTTTTAAACCCATTTTTGCTTCTATCATTTTTGTTTCTTTTATATTAACTACCGGGAGCTAACAAATTCTCTATTTACATTTTAAGAGGAATATTTACATATATATTCAATAAACTGAAAAGGTGAGTATCTTTATAAAAACTCTCTTAAAGATTTATGACATTTCTCGTATATTTAAGTTTCAAAATCTGTTAGAAAACAGAAAAATTTTCTATGCAAAAGATGGAAATTCTGTTATCCGTGCCGGAGGCATGAAAAATCGTTTTTGAAAGATTCTAATTTAAATATTATAATCATTATAAATCTGGATTTGGTTCCAGAGTTGGTAAAATATTCTGTTTTATTAGATTATTTATGGTCTGAAACTGGTACTTGTTCACATGAAATTTGTGTATGACACTTGAAACGCGGGGTCAAAAAAAAACAGCTTTTCAAATTCTGCAATAAAAATTAAAGTGATTAATGACATTTTCCACAAAGACCACCACGCCCAGTGTCACATATAACCATACCAGAGGTATTTTTAGTTCGAAACTATTTGACATTTCAAATTTTTAACAAAATTTAAATGTACGTGTTAATATGTTTTTACTCTTTTATATTACTCTAGTAGATTCTTTCCTTCTTCCTATAACGAAATTCATTTGTACCGCGTTATATGGAAACGCGTTATATGAAAACCGCGTAATAGAAGGGTTTAATGTATTCATATTCTTTTCATTAATAGTAATGGTTAGAGTCTCCATCGTATTATTACATGACCTTCAGCAAAATTACCAAATGTGGAGACCAATATTGTACTTGACATGATCAGAGGTAGCCTAGCAGCAGCGCGTCGACTTTCAGCGCATGCATATATATATATATATATATATATATATATATATATACTAGCGGACCCAATAGACGATGTGGTGTTCAAACATTGTAAATTCAAAAATCATAAAATTATTTTAATAAACTATAATTTTTTTGGACCGTTTTGATGAAAAAGTATGTAAAAAAAATTATTTTTAAAAATCTTTACACCACCCCGCGTACAGTTATCACAACTCGACCTATCTTACAATTTGCAAGAATGTGGACGAAATTTCATTATTATGGCTATTAGTATGACTAATCAATGAGCTGTTCAATACTTCATAAGTTGCATAGAATCAAATGAGAATTGACAATTTAAATTTGTAGGTTAAGTTAATTGTTATTCAATGCACGTGTATACATCATTAAAATTCATGAAAATAAAAAAATAATTCTGAAACGTGATTGCAGCGCTGCCTACCGGATCCAATTATTGAATGCACGTGTATACATCATTAAAATTCATGAAAATTTTTAAAAAAATTCTGAAACGCGATTGCAGCGCTGCCTACCGGATCCAATTGTGTATCTATACTAACCAAAGATCAACAACAACACGTAAATAAATAAAGTAATTAAAAAAATATTCTATCGGATCAAATTGTGATTCTAAACCATTCTCGAATCAACTTAATCGCACACACAAAATTTCTTTAAAATCAGTCCAGCCGTTTAGGAGGAGTTCAGTGACATACACGGACAGAAGAAATATATATATATATATATATATATATATATATATATAAAATAAAAGTATATCACAAATTATACTTTCCTAAATCTACCGTTTATACCACCGTCTGTACCACCGCATATGTTGAAACAATACATCCTGATTTTCGAACGCGTCCACTTTCCCTTACCAACCTGTTCCTTAAGAAGGAAATTTTTTATCAAGGTATTGAAAAGGAATATCTTCCAACAAAAATTTTACAAAATGTAAGTTCTCCTATTCACAATAAAATAACCGCAAATGATGAACGATCAGAAATGCGTGGTAAATCTAAAATACAAGTACGACGGAGAACCATTCATCATCTCTTTGATAAACAGGAATTCTTTGTTGTGAGCACAAAGCATTTTATCCTACCGAAGGAGAAAGTCGATGCTGTGGATATTACGGATAAGACACAAAAGAATTTGAAACCTGGATTGTGAATTTTTGAATAACGGAGATCTGGAAATTCAGTTCAATATCAAGCACAATAATTTCCATGTTATTCAGGATTACTAGAGGGTAAAATCATATCAACGTTTCTATTTTCCCCTAATTACACCTATCCTTTGTCTCCTTTGTTACATTTATATTGTGGAAATACTAATGCTAAAGGCATAAAAAAAGATAATTGTATATATATATATATATATATATATATGTATATTATAACAGTAAAATCCTTATTTGAATAAACATATATTTTTTTCTGTTCTAGTTTTTATTTTCAGTTATACTTAGCTTATACTTTTTCTATTCTATTTATAACACCTGTTATATATATTTTTATGACATATATATTAATGTATATTAATTGGGGCAACTGGAGCAAAGTTCTTTAACCTGGTAATTTCACATCATATCCATAGCTTTTTGATCCTGGACGTGTTTACGAATAAAACAGCTACAAAGCGACGTAGTGTTTCAGATAAATTCCACAGCATATAGGCGCATATGATCAGATTTTTTTTCTCTGTTTATGGAAAGAATTTGGATTTAAACGCATTTTCTGCTGCAAAAATCTTGCCACTCCTGCATTAGTTAATATAGTTTTTTTTTTCACTATTGACTTCAGCTTAAGCTTCACACCCACTGGTGATATATTCAAGCATAAAAAAGCAAGAAATTATAAATTTAGTAATCACTGTGATGTTAAAGAAATAGAATAAGAATACTACATAGAGTAGTTTAAATAATTTTTCGGGAGTAGTTTAAGCAATTTTTCGGGAAACTATTTGATTTTTGTGGAAGATAGCGTTTTATTTCTTTCCCAAAACAGTTATCGACTAATTACATTACTCGATAATGCATCTTTTCCTTTAAAACACTATAACTTTCAATAAGTACCATCACAATCTTTCTTGGAACTTGTACCAAGTGTAAATACAGTCAGAAACAATATATTCAATAATAAATGAACTTCGTTTATTCTTTCATTTATGAGTAAGTGAATTTATTTAATTATGTGCTCTCTTTATCAAGCAGAAAGTAATTAATATATTTCTTTTAATTTGCGCCTTTTTCGAATTTGCTTTATTTTCATCATATAGCTTTTTAATTGATAATAAAAGTTAGAAATGTTTTTGTCGAAGGGCAAAGTTTTCGTTGAAATAAATATTTTCTTTGTGGGCATGCCTAGAAAAAGGCTTCGAAAAATACCCTTTTCATTATTATTTATTTACCTTTTTTCAAACACATATTTCTTCTTCCGTCAACGACATTGCAATTTTTGATGAATAGGGCTGTCCAATCCTTCTACACGAAGTGTTTTCTTCTAAAATTTCATCCATAAACTCTTGTATATAAATCGGTTTATAGAAATTTGACAGGCCATTCTTTTTTTTTACTATTCTAGAAATAACTTCTATTATTTCCTGTACGAAATTTTTCACGATGAAACATTTTCTAAAAAATACTCCTGTTATTGCCAGATTGTGCATAGGAAGTAAATGTTGCTAGAAATTGCGTATATGTTTGTTGTGTATAGCATTCAAAAAATGCTTTGGATGATACTTAATTCCCATCTAAAAATTGTCTTTTTTCCCTTTTGAAAGAATTTATCGTATCTGCAACTCATCCATTTTAGTGGATATTATAATAAGTAATGTTATAATATCCCGAAATGTCTAACATTCATTGGTTTCACTATTATATCCTTCAGAAGTTGAAGATCAAACTGACCCCAAACCTGGTGATTATAAAAATGCACTAGCATTTAAACTGAATGCATAGAATTTCGAAGAAATATTCGCAATATTATATTGGCATATAGTAGATCTGACACAAAATGTCAAACATGAAACATGACCTCAAAAACTGGGAAAGCAAATAACCGACCCTTTCCTTAACGGATCGGATTGAAATTATAGCATCTACCCTACTAATAGATAGGTGAAGCAAATCAAACTCATCGGTCAGTTTCCAACTGGCTTACCAATTGATTACAGCAATCTTCTCAGTTCGCACACTTACTTAGCTCACTGGTTAAATATGACATCATCTTCCCTACATAATGACGAATAGAAGTCTAGAGAAAGAATTGACATAAGGTTAAATAGTTACATAAAAACACGAGGGGGAAATACACTATATCAGGAACATGCTGTTGTCCCACTGCATGCACGTATTTGAATATAAAAGGGATTGTTTTTGAGAAGAATAGTTAAAACCTACTTTCGCCGTAAGTAGAAAGGTAAGACATTTTCAACTACTGTTATAAAATATTATTTGCCATTGAAAATCTGTACATAGAAGAAATTAATTTAACAACATAAAAGTTGTCCTCTGTTTTCAAAGCATTTGTAATTTTACTTCATTTCAGCTTTAATTACGTCCAGTATCACACTGCTTCATATAGGGCCGATTGTTTTTGCGTATGCCGTTAAAAAATTTTAAAATGGTTCTAAGCAAACCACAAGATGAAAAATGTTTAATTTTATAGAGAAGATTTTCCTCCGCAAGAGAAAAGTGACAGACAAAATTCATTTACCTGTTCGAAAAATGATATTAGGTAAAATACTCAACAAATCTCTTGCTATGTATCGCGACCTGATACATAATTATTTTGCGCTAGCTTCAATTCTTTACTTATATAGCAGTTACGTAATAATTCCTCCTGCGAGTCAATAAAGTGACTAATGCTCTGTTAATTCAATTGAAGTTGGGAGTGAGCAATGCGTCGTTAAGTTTCCAGTAGAGCGTTTCTCTCACGCTATTTATATGAAAGTGAGCATTTGGTCACGGCAGCACATTATAAGAGGAGTAATTATTATAAGCACCAGACTTAATTAACTCCCGTCACTAATAAAATGAATACGTTATCTTAAAGATCGTCTTAAATCGGAGCGGTAATAATAAACAGATTATTAGTATTCGTATTAATAACCAAATTTTCTTCAACGGCACATTTCCTGGAACATTTTATTCAAATGTTCTGGTAGACGTTTGTGAAAATAAGACTAGCGATCACAATAAATAAATATTAACACGAAATAGTAGAGATTGCAATGTTTTTAAGAATATCTAATTCTGATATGGAAATAGCAGAATGAATAGTTTCTGCTTAAAAAAATATCTATTTGAGCCCAAATTCCCTAAAAGTGTTTATCATTTGTAAATTTAGGTAGCTCTAGATTTTAAAAGTGTCTTGAAGGATCTTTTTGATGTGTAAGGCAACGTTAATCTTTTGCTAACATAAATCACACAAAAATCAGCACAATTTATGTTATTAAAACTTCAAACTGAACTTCTTATGTTGGGTAAATTATTATGATTAAGTCTGAAAAACGCCATAAATACAGACAAATATATTACTACAACATTTTCTCAATATATTATACACTCTTAGTAGAGCTTTATTAACTAATTTCATGTATTTTAAACTGATAGTCCATCAAAGATATATTAGGGCTAGACATTTACTTTTTTTATATGGATTTTACAATTATAATTCCTTTCTTACATACCTCGGTTTACAAACATTACATTAAGATTATAACACAGTTCTCTCAGTCACAAAACATCAAACATTTCTTAAAATGTTTATATACATGAAAACTAAATTAAAAAAATTATTCCCCAAACGGGGTTCTCTTTGCATTGGGATTTCATGAACTTCTTTTAAAAAATACTTATTTATTTAAGATAAAATTTACATAAAACACAGTGAACTGGAGATTAAACCTATATTCCTGCCTTAAGAACAAGGGGAGTTTTTAAAATCTTCACTTGGATGGATTCATTAATATAAATGTTTTCTGTTTTGTGCGAAAATTTCACTAAATTTTCTCAAATAGTTACTTTAACTAATTCCTTAATGAATTTCTAAAACGATTACCTCATGATATCCAATGTAGGAAGTAAAAATATAATTCTTTAAATTTTACCTGGAACCCAATGGCGGAATTTTTTTATAGCAAAATTTCGTAACCCATTCGCAATCAAAGTCTTACTGTTCACCTTTGTTTTTCATTTAAAGCAATTCTCATGCTGGCAGTGCTCAGACTTTGTTAAATTAATATTTTAAACCCTAATTAAAAAGTTTTCAAATATTTTAAAGTCCTAATAAAAAACCAACATTTAAAATACATTAGGCGACTCACTTCCCTTAAATCTTTAAAAGATTTGATTTTTTTAAAAATATATATGTTAAAGCTTGATCATTTCTGAACAAAATAAAGCAAACCGCATGAAAATATTCCGCTCAGTTCCAGAGATATTGATATTCTAAATATTTAATTACTGATCAAGTTTATGGTAAGAAAAATTTTAAATTAATTTTTCTCAAAATGTAATTTTGCATCATTCCGCAACTGATATCTCAAAAACTATGAAACATAATTCCATGAAATTTTTATCCCTGCATAATCATCTTATTTTATTGCGTCTGAACTAGAATTATTGCAATCACTACACATTTTGTTATTTTTTCAGGGGTAAATTAATGCAAAATTTTAAGGAAATTTTAAGTATATTTTGAGCATTTTTAAAAAAATTGAAATATATTTTAATGTTGAATGTGTTATGTTCAATTGTATTTTTAATTATTTATTTTAAATGTAAAACAGGAATTATACATTTAAGTGTAAAATTAATTTCATAGTTCTGCAGGCAAGCCAGTATACAATAAAAATGCTTAAAAAACAAGGTATATCTAAAGCATTTAGAAAAAAAAATTATTCAAAATTATTTTCAGAGTTGAAAATTTGTTTATTAAAATAAATATATCAATTTATCATATATATATAATTTGGAAAAATTGGGAGTAAATTGAAATAGTTACAAAGAGTCAAAAAGTATGAAAATATGCCTTATTTCCTCTACTTAAGAATCGTGAGTCCCCATAAGTTGAAATAAATAAAAGGACTCAAAATATTTATCATATAATGTTCTAGGTGGATAAACTTTTAATAGATTTAGGTATATTGAAAATATTTTATGCTCCAAGTAAAGCGATATATGTAGTGTGGCTTCAATCACTTGAGGTAAGGGGCACAGGCTAAATCTATGAAAACACTTTTAGCAGAAAAAACAAATGGCATATATTAAAACACATAATTAAAATTAAACTAGGGAAATAGTTTTGAACCAATCAATTTTTCCCTTCGGGTTTGGGAGTACTGTGTTATGATTGTCTCTATGGACAATTTGCATACATAATGGTTATTAAATTGCTTGATATGGGTAGAATGAACATTACGTGTTGAAAGAGGTGGAGGCATAAACGGATTTAAGAAAGGGGTACGTCAAACAGAATGGAAAAGTATCATTTTATTTCCTGAAGACTGTGCTTAGGAGTACACCAGAAAAAGAAAAAACAAATAATGAAATGTAGGGAAAATAACGGAAAAACCAAAACACGACGATGCAATAATAAAGTGGATTTCAGCCAGAAAAGAAATATAAGATATTATGATGCGAATTATGCGAAAGCAGCTAAATGGGATAATAGATACATATTTATAAGCATTTGTTAATGTATTTTTTTATTCTAGTAACCTGATAAGGATAACATACAGGGGTCATTGATTACCACTGAGGAGTTGTTAGAGATTGCAATGCTTTTAAGAAAATCTAATTCGGCTATGAAGATAGCAGAATGAATAATTTTAGCTTTAGAAAATTTGAATTTGAGCCCGAATTTTTTAAAAGTCTTTATTATTCTTAAAATCAGGTATTTCCAGTTTTTAGAACTAGAGATCTTTTTGGTCTGTAAGGCAACGTTAATTTGTGCTGACATAAGACACATAAAAATCACCACAAGTTATGTTATAAACACCTCAAACTGAACTTCTTATATTGGAAAAATTATTATGATGTATGATTTATTGTTTATAATTATATAGTATTCGTCATAAATATTAAATGACTATTTACTAGTTAGTCTTGACTCGAAACTCGTTGTCAGACGAAATAATTTCTTGTGTATTTTAAAAAGCTGTGTGTTTATTTTCTGCGGCCCCCCACAATTTTCAAATAAGTAACATTTCTCTAATAGTTTCCAAAAATGTTGAAAACTAAATATCAACATTATTTATTTTAATTAACTGACAAAACACATTTTATAAGAAGTGGACTGTACACGAATTTCACACACAAGAAATATTTATTTTAAATACTGCACTGAGCTGAGCGAACGCTCTGGTCGCCATTTTCCACACACACATACAAACATAAAAAAAACGTATCATTTTTCAGTTCGGCGTGGGGGAACGCTAACAGCCACACCACACATAAGTTGCGGCGTACATGAATTGAGCCCACATGAGTTGGGGCCTTAACAAACATTATAAAGTTAACCTTTACAATACACTTTACAATCACATATTAATTCTCACACATATAAAAGCACACTCATTTATTTACAGTTCTTTATACTAGCATACTCAAAAAACATCTTCCTATATGATGACATTTTATCCAAGACTTTTGCGGAAACAGATTAGTTTAATATGTTATCGTCATATCCAAGACATCATTCTTCCGTTCGTTAAAATCTTAGTTTCCCTCTCCCTGCTTGGTAAATTTATTTCTTGAAATAGGTTCTAAACGATTGAGTTCTGCATTAACTGATATTTGTAATTTATATATTGCATTATAGGGAATAATTTTCTTTATTCTATCACTAACGTTTAAACAAAATATATTGCGTTTAACTCAAAAAGAAATAATTTTGAGCATCTTTAATAATTATTTAAATAAGTTAAAAATATGTGCAGTAGTTCACGAATTCAGCTTGTTCGTCAAAACTTAATGCAGGGAAAAACGCTTACGATCGGGCGTAACAACAATACAATACTTCTTGTGTTAGCAGATATCTCATAAAAAAGTTCCGATAAAATTAGGCTACGGATTTCCGACGTCTTTAATTACACTTTGTAGTGTAGTCATAAGAAAATCTGTTTTAAACATAATGACATCGTTTCACATTCCATTATTGCTCATAGTTGCTTGAAAGATTTTTAAAGGTACAAAATTATTTTATATTCAAAAACGGTACTAATTTGAAAATGCGTGATTTAAGATGAATTTCTTATTCAGTTTCATTATTGGAAATTTTAGTGTTTTTTTTTGTATGATTGTAAAGCATACTTTCTCGGTATATCCTTATTTCGAGTTCGTTTTCCGTTCTGATCAACTGATTTTCATGGTGAAAGGTGAAAGCAAGAAACTCCGCAATGTATAAAACTCTCAAAAAATATAACCTGAATTGAACTGAATCTGAATTAAGCACTGAAAAATTCATCTCCCAAATTAATATACCGAGGAAAAGAAGTATAGAGCATTAGCCACACTCTCGAAGGTCTAAAAAACCATAAATTAATATTCTCCATAATGCACAAACAAATACAATCCTGACATTGTTTAGCGGTAAAATATAAATTCTTGCTTGCATTATAAATATTATATGAGGCCCACTAAACGGGATTATAAAGCCAGACTTAGAGCTGGGATGAAAAGAAATCCTTCAAGGGCACGTTCGATATATATGGGATTAATCAGCAATATAACCATTACATTAAACCAGGTAAATTACTTACACGTTGCACTGTATATAGAAACCTGCTAAATACATCCGGGGAGAGTAATTAATGTCGAAGGAGTGAAACCTAAAACGCTGCAAATTTGCAGCAAAGTGGCAAGTTTTCCAACTTATCGAGGTAACGTCTTGTAAAATCAACTTATCAAGGTAGCATCTTATAAAAATACTACCTGAATACCCGTGCTTCGCTACGGAGTAGATTTTAGGAAAATTACAATGAAAAAATAAAGGAAATTCTTTAGAGGATTTCCTTATAAACAATATTTTTTGTTTCTTCATTGGGCGAAAATAATATTTCCAGTCTCGTCCACAAACTTATGCGTGAGCAAGCGACGTAAGTCGTCTAACAACCTCGGTCCCCTCCGGTAGTGCGTATCGGCCATGAAAAACCTGAAGACCAGCGCTGCAAACATGCAAAATCAGCCGAGAGTTGATTTCCCCTGTTCGGTTTATGTTTCATATGGACCTGGGCGCCGGGCGGACAGTACAGATCTGCCGACCAATTTGGGCAACCCTAGGACCTGAGCAAGCTACGCAAAACTGACTGTGGTAAAAGCAATTTTCTCTTAAATCTACGCCACGGTATTTTAAAGCTTGGCCTTGAAACTTATTTATCGTAATTTGAGAGGAAATTGCAGTCTCTTAAAGTCAAAGGGAAGGTCCTTGTGTATTAGAGGAATGCGTAGAACGTACACTTTTTCTCCTTGAGCACACCCGTTTAAAATAATGGCTTCGATTAAATTTTTTGCAGGGCTCGTTGTCTAGGGCCATTACACAATTTCGGTGGTTTTAAATTCCTAAGGAGCATTACGGGTGTGCCCTTCCGCAAAGAGAGCTTATGGTATTGAAGACCCAGTGGTTTAAGGGGATTTAAAATCTCTACCGGATAGTTAACGGCATCATCTGAATTACAAACAGTGTCTATCGACTGTCAAAACTTCAGCCCTTTAGGTCCAACGGTGTGATCTGTGCTAGGTCTGTCAGTCAGTCACGGAACTCTTTTATATACAGGTTTAATTTAATATTCATAAAACATACTAATTTGAATTAAATTCTTAAAAACTTCCATCTTAATTAGTCTAATGGTTGCATTTTATCTTTAATTGTATTTTAATATTTTTTGTCAATTTATTTCGTTCTTATGCATGTTACGCATAATTAATTTAAAGGATCACAAAAAGAACAGAAGTTTCGTGATCAATATTCAATAAATTAAATTATAAAAATTAATCTTTAAAAATTCACCAAAAATCAGAAAATGGATTCGAAAAAGATTTCATTTTAAAGGTTTTTTATGATTTTTCTTGTGATATAAATTTTATAACCCTTACATTATTATTTTAAATGCAAACTTAAAAACAATTTACAAAAACAGATTAAAAATTTAATTTTGAAAAATCTAAGATGAATTTTTCAAAAATATTTCTTAGTGCACCTCTACACTATAAGAAGAATCGCCATGCAAAATTTCAGTCCTTTATCTCCAGCGGTTTGGTCTGTACGTTATCTGTCATTCATTCAGTCAGTCAAGTCATGGAACTGTTTTATATATATAGATGCTATATTTTTGACACCAGATTTGGACAATAGGATAACAAAATGTCTAGAGAAAGTTCTGCAGTACATAGAAATGTTAGCGAATGAAATCCTTTGCCGAAGAATATTAGATATTTGATAGCATGAAATGCAAGGGAGAGTATAAAATTTTTTATATATGTTTTTGGGGGAATGCTTATGCAAATGTAAGAAATACTTACAAATATATGCAAAATATCAGGCCTTGCTTGACATACATAAAGACTAACGATAGGACTTTTAAAAAAAATACAATATTTAAACTGTAAAAGCGTAGGTATTATATTTATGTATAAAATGGAAAAATTACGAACAGAGTTAAACTTGTTTAAAGATTTCGTTTTTAGAGAATTAGTATAAAATTTCCCTTACTTTATAATTGTTCCTCTTGTGAATTATACCATGAGAAAATAGACCTTTCAGGATATCCTCGACATGTTATGCTGTATATGAGTATGAAAGTTGTCAGTTAGGTAAGTGAGATAGCTCAGATTTGCAAATATAAAAGAAAAGCAATGCAAATATAGATCGAAAAGAGTTTATTTTGTTTCATAACGTTTAAACAGGTCTGGGATTAAATTCTTTCAGTTTTTTTCTTCAACTAATAAGACCGTCACTGTTGCTTTTAAAAGCTAATCCTAAAACTTCAAGTAAACAAAGAAATATTTATTTATGAAGACATACCAGTTTTCACTAGGCTGACAAAATAATTCCCCTTACGCAGTATGCCGCAAATTTATCTACATAAAAAATCCTTTTAACACGTGGCAATATATCGTGGCTTCTCCTTGGTAAAGGTTTAGTGTTTTACTATTTTCCTGATGAGCCTTGCAATATCTAAAACCTGACATTTTGGTTTCTTTCGAGGAAAATGACATGATCATCACCGAATCCCCTTTAAAAAAAAAAGACAACATTGTTCAGATATATTTGACAGCACAAACATTAGCATTCCAATATACACTACAATTTTTCATTTAAATCGAGAAAATAGTTGAAATAAATGATGATCTTTAGTTAAAAAATTATAATGGTTCAGAGGGAAATAGATAAAGCCATTTGTGTAACTGATGTATCCTATAGCTGGTTGAAATTACAATCATTAAGCTTATAAGATTTATGTCACGTTGTCAATATTTAGATTTATAAAACTTAAAAATAATCATAAGTGAATAATTATACACACTTAAACTTTTGGTATTTATCCATTAAATTTTACTCTTATAAAGTATTGTCATTTAACCCGACTTTTTTTAGATAACTAATACTTTTATTTATATTAAAAGTTCATAAATCAACATGACATTTTCATTTTTCTGAACTAATTATATGATGATACATAGCATATAATTCTACTAAACAATTTGAAATTTAAATTCAAAACATAAATAAAATCATCTAAATTCAAAACTTATCTGAGCTGTCAAAACTAACGGAAATTTTAATGGTTCTTACAAGAGTATTGTAATTAGTGATTTTAAAGAAGTTGGGCTGATACACCTTTATATATGCTTTGTTGAAAACTGTAATCTAATCTGCACCGAATAGCAAAGTATACTTACTCGAAAAATGCAATTTGATTCTCCTTAGAGTATTCCAAAAGTTTTTTAATCATATTTTTTTTCTATGCCGTGCAGTTTTTCGGTGGTAAAGTTTCACGTACTTTGTCGAAAATGAAGTACAGTTATTATCTAATGCAGGTTTCCCTTCCATGCTATGAAAATTGTTTTTTCTTTAAAACACTTGAGCATTAAATATAAGAATAGTTTTTGAAAAAAAATAGGAAAAAAATAAATGTATATGTCATTTTTACTAACATTAATAAAATTTATAAAAATTGTGCGATCAACTGTTTAATCTATACTTTTGTGATGAAAAAAGCATTACTTTTAAGGATTACGATGCATGATTATTTTCCTTTCTTGCTAAGCAAAGTAGTTATTGTTAGTTTTAAATAAACATTAAATATTAGAGAAGTTTCTGAAACGAATAGTGTAAAGTAAATGAATGTAGCATATTTATTTAAATTTAAAAAATTGCTTGAAAATGTGTGATCAGCTGGTTAAAACGGAAACTAGTGCTTAAAACTTAACAAAACTGTATTAAACCTATTCAAACTAATCGTTATTAACATTTAATCCCTGGTTTGTTTATCAATACCTTATAAATAATCGAATTTAAGACCATAAGACATACGAAGCAACAATTTTTGATGCTACAACATTTCTTTTCAAGATAGTATGCCCCTCCACATCCTTTTTATTAGGTTTTGCGTCAGACGAAATAAAAGTTCTCAATTTCTATGGTAATAGGCTAACTAAAACGTGAAATTTACAATAACATATTCACAAAAATACCTTATCCCAAACTCGAAAAATATTCTTTGTTTTCTAGTGTTAAAAATACAGACTAATTACTTTACTACAAGGAAGTACAATACATGAAAAACATCTTTATTCAAACATGATTTACATGGCATCCAATCATATTCAAATAATCTCAAAATAAGCATATTTTATGAAAAAAGCAGCTTTATTATTCACTGAACAATTATATTACACGAAACAATTTAATGGTTATATTTTATTAATTTGCTAGCGAGAGAATATTTGTTATGATAATTCCCCTCTTCACTTATTTTCCAGCGTTTCGGAGCGTAATTAACGGACCAGATGCTACTCTATCTGATAGATATGATTATCAGTTCTAACTGCGGCTCTCAACTGAAATTATAGTTAAGGGTACTCTTAAACGTGATTTCAATATTATGTTATGTTAACGGAGACAATTTCTCTTTTATTATATTAAATATATTACTAGTAGCTTCACATAACACCTAATTAAAAAGATTAAACCAAACTCTACTAAATGCAAATAGTGTTACTTTTTTGTAATATTTTAAATAACACAATAAGGAGAAATATCACTAAGGCTTGGAAAAATTGAATCGGCAGTTTAAAAAAGGGAACAAACGCCAAAAAATTTAAATTCGTTTTTTTGGGCTAAAATGTTGTTTACATATAGACCCTCCTTGTAAGCTGTAAAAGAGGAAAAAATAACACTCACATCTTGGTGTAATCGAGCCTCGCAATATTTATCAGTTTGAAGAAGGGAACATATCCCGGTTTTGTTACCTTCTACAAACTATTAATAACGTGCTTGACCAGACTGTCGCTGTTGTCGCGCTCTTTTACAGCTGGTATTTCAATCTGCTGTTCTGTTATTTCTTTATCCTTTTGTTTGTAGCTCATCACAGTTTTCTTTTTTTGTTTAATCAACGAAGGCTGCATTTACACGGTAATCCTCTTTTAAATGATCTGTGAAAACTGTAGTAGTTTTAAAAACATGTTAGTTTGGTATATATAATATGATGTCATGTTTTTTTTGTTTTGCCCTAATGTATTGTGGCTGCTAGGATTTATTTTCACGTGTTAAGGATAGTGCTGAAATGTCTTCATCCAGATCTGAAAGGGACATTGAAACTACTGGTGTAAAAAAGAAAGGGAATCGTCATCCAGAAAAATATAGTTATGAAGTGCAGTGAAATAAGACTTCGTGGTGAAGAGTATGTAAGTATTAGAACAGGTGACACAGTACCTGGTAAGTCAAATAATATTGCTGTTTGCTCTGCAATGAGAAAAATCCGACGAACAGATAGAATTTACACACCGGAACAATACGTTGATTTGATTCAATCCTCTAAGAAGAAAGGATTCAGTGTTAGTCAAATCTCCGGAGATAGTATACTAGCCTTCAAAAACTAGTGGCCTAAGTTCTACAAAAAAAAACAGGAAAGTGCTTGGAAAAGTCCAGATTTTCCATTTCCAAATACAGACAGTTGGAATACTTCTTAACAAACGATTATCTAACAGCATCTGAGCCCATTAATGGTTTGGTGAAACATACATTTTTGCTCATAAAGCCAAACATTGGAATACCTCAGATTCCAAAAGAAAAGCTTATAATGAAAGAAATTTAATACAAGACAAGAATATCCAGGATATTTGGCAAGATAGTTACTCACATTCCACATCAGTACAAACCATTTTATGAAGAAGTTTTGATGAGACCAACTACTGCAACCATTGCGTATTATGATGATGAAAGTGACGATTAGTAATGATTTTTATAATTCTTTACAACATTTTACAAACATATACTAAATTTTTATGAATATAAATATTTCTCATTCTTTAATTATTGATTTTTATGCCTATTTCATAATCAGTTTGAAGAAGGGAACAAATGCATGGTTTTTAGTACCGTATAGTTTATTTAAGGACAGTTCAACTGACCTGTCCAAGGTACTGGAATAGCGGGAAAATGTAAGGAATCTTATATAAAAGTTTAGTGAAGAAAAAATAATAAATAAGAAAAGTATGACTTTTTTTTAAATTTCCCACAAAAACAGTTTTTGGATTTGTTCCCTTCTTTAAACTGCCGATTCAATTAAGAAAAATCTGACTACGTTCTTTCAGAAACGTAATGTATTATTTTTACCTACTAAGTGGCTATTCATGGAAATTCATAAGCAAATAACTTATTTTTGCTTCTCAGTTAAGATATTTACTCCCCGTAACTGTTAGTGTTAGTCGTATGATTTTAACACCTTTTGGGCTATACATAAGTGTGATTTCATATGTGTTTTTGGGTGCAAGTGTGGGTGTCAAAATGGGTGTTCCTAGGCTTAAGAATATATGACTACTTGAGTTTATATATTAACGTTAAGTATTGGGATTTTAATAATCTGACTGAAAGAATAAAGGCGGGCAAAAAAACTAAATATTTTCAATTTCTTAATTCATATCACCTTTGATTCGAAAATTACTAACTTTAAAAAAAAATTGGGCCTAAACGTGGTGATTTATACACATAACAAAAGTAAAAATTTAGGCATCTGTGATACTGATTTGGCCACATCTGGGTCAGTTTTAGTTTGAAATCTACGGGACATTAATAACGAGAATATATATATATATATATATATATATATATATATATATATATATATATATATATATATATACAAAGGCTGTTCACACATTTTTTTAGACGATGTATATTGTGTATATTGTATTCACAAAACTAAATTACATAAAATTCTTGTGTTTTAAATGTTCTATTTGACATCCCTTATTCCGAACTATCTTTCGACACCGCAATTTCCAGGATAATAATGCCTTTTGAAGTGTCAGAGGAGGTATTCTATCCCATTCCTCCTGAACAGGTTTCCAGAGTCCTGTAAGAGTTTTGGGACGACGTTTGGATAATGCAGATTTTAAAAGTCCGAAAGCACAAAAATCCATAGGTGATACATCGGGAGATTTAGTAGGGATATCAGTGTAGGGTATGGCCTTGATACCAGTTTTTTGTTCCATTTCTTTTAGGAAATTTACAGTGGATTTTGATGTGTGACTGCTAGCTTTGTCCTGATGGAGTCTCACAGATTGATGGCACTATGGGTAAAGCGATGGTATTTCATTCAGAAAAATTGGTGATAAAATATGTTCCTGATAGTATTTGGAGTTAATCTTGACATTTTTTTCCACTCTCTTTATTTTTAACTTGCCATTATAAGAAAAACCAGCCACAATCATGAATCCCTTAGAAAAACTTTCTTTCGATTGTTTGAACCATGTACTTAATTTTTTTTCTCCCCTTTTACGATAATAAATGGCTCTTTTTTTGATGCAATCATTTAAATACACCCATGATTCATCTATTGTGACAATTGTTTTCCTTTTTTATTTGGATAAGTGTTTCTCATATAGAATTCTGCAGCGTGTCCTGCGTTCAGCGATATGATTTGGAAGAAGACGATGCACATTGCGTTTTTTCGCTTTCTTAAGATTTAAATCAACGTTTATCATTTTGTTTACAGTGGACACCGAGCATTATAATGATTTTGCAACTGTCCTTTGACTAGGGTTTTTTTCTTTTAACATTAAACAGCGTACCTTTGCAATAGTCGAAGATGTCCGTTTTTTCCTTGGATACTTGTTTGGAATTTTTGTCCCACTTGAGGCTCCAATTTGAAGTTTTTTTCCTTTCTTGTTGACGATATTAACTATCGACGCTTTAGATATCACAAAACCATGACTGTCACATCGTTTTTGGATAACGGAGTATGCATATTTCTCTTCGGAAAGAGCATGAATGTAGCCTTCGAACCACTGCTTTGTTAAAAACGCCATTTTTAATAAAAACAAAACTAACAAGCCGCAGACGATAATTTTGACTTTTAAATACATAGTACAATTACAGTTATTTCTTTTGCAGCAAACGATTTTTTATTACCGCTTACCAAAATCGTCTAAAAAATGTGCGAACAGCCTCTGTATATATATATATATATATATATATATATATATATATATATATATATACAGTTTCCGGACAAAATATTAGGAACACCTGTGAAAGAATGTAAATTTTTCATTTGTAGGGGATTTGCCCCCCCCCCTTGGCCTTCATTACAGCTTGTATCCGACGTAGAATTGGCAAATAAAGGTCTTGCACAAAGTTCAAGGGAATTCGCCCCCATTTCTCATGCAGAGCGCACTCCAGATCAGGTGGTGTGCGTGGAAGAGAAAACCGAACACGGGCTTTGTTCTCTAAAAACCCACAAATGGTCATAGATGTTGAGGTTAGGGGAATGAGGACACCACATGAGATGTTCCACTTCATCATTATGCTTATCTAACCATGTTTGATCTGAGACATGTGAACACAGGCTCTGTCCTCTTGGAGCACAGGATGTCCTCCAAGAAACAAAGTCTGAAGCATAGGATGGAAATGATGTGCGGAAATACTGCGATAATGCTTGCATGCGATCTCTCCCCTCATGTCTGAGAGTAGCCCCAAGCCACGCCACGATATCGAACCCCATACCATCACAAAGCCCTTTCCATGCTTCACGGTAGGAAGCAGACAGTCAACATGGAATGCTTCCGCCGGTGTCCGCCAGATGAACACACGTCCGATGGTCTCAAGTAATGTAAATGAGAATTCGTCAGACCAGATGACATGTTCCCATTGCTGTTGTGTCCAGTTTTGGTGGTCTAGGAACCACTGTCGTTGCTTAATAGATTCCGAAGCGACACTAATGGTCTTGGAATATACACTCTGCTATAAATTGTCTCAACATTCAACCCCCGTTGAATAGTTTTCGTGGATACGGGGTTCTGGAGATGGGTGTTTATCTCGGAGGTTATCTGCGACAATGTAGTCTTACGTTTTCAGGCTACTATCCTCTTCAACAATCGTCTATCCCGGTCGGTCAACTTCGACATTCGCCCAATGTTATGCTTCACAGAAGACACATTTCCCAGGTTTGTGTAGGCTGGCATAATCGTTGACACTGTGGCCCTTTAAACACCCACAAAATGTTCAGGAGCGTGAGGAGGCATTTTCCGCTTTAGTTGGTCTGCAACCAAAAGTTCCTTCAAATCTTCAAATATTTTGACTTCTAAACCAGTAATCCACTCTTCAAAATAAGTTTTAAGTTCAAAAGCGAAATCGCGCCAAGAGGCGACCGATTCCTTCTTGTGCTGAACAAATTTTTGTCTAAACTGTTCTGGGGTCAGCCTAAAGCGTTTCAAAAGTAACTTCTTAACATGGTCATACTCATTAGCCGACGGATCTGGTTCTCGAGCGACAATGTTTATAATCTCTAACGGCAATTGGAGAAAATACCTGACCCAATCTTCTTTAGGAATTTCAATTCGACTGATCTGCTTTTCAAATAATCTCAAATAAACACCTATATCACCGGACATATCATAACGTGTAATTAGTTTCAACAAATTATGTTTTTTAAAAACAGGTGGAGGAACCGGAACATTGCCAATTCTTTTAGTATTTTCCTCCAATTCGAGTTTCCGTAATTCAAACTCCCGGTCTGCCACCAGAGGAAAATAGCAATAAAATGAATAAAGACCAAAAACGAGCAGACATATGGAATCAAAATTTCATTAACAATTTATTTATTACAAGTATTTAGTATAATAATTTATAATCAATAGTTTGTATTCCTAGTGAATCTGTTATATTTTATCACAGAACTTTAACAAATGAATGAAAACTTGATATGGATTTAGACGCATTAACCTATAATATTAAGGATGTCCAATTACTAAAAAGAACTTTAAAGCTTTATTCAAAGTTATTAAGGCACAATTTTTCTTTGTACATTATTTTCTGTTTTCAATAGAAGCAAACAAATCTGTCTTTTCTCCTGGATTTTATTCCCTTTTTCTCAATGCAAAAAATGTTTTTACTCCTAAAATAAAGTTGACGAAACTAATCTCACTCGTTACCCTCTTTCTATAGCTGCCGCTACATTTGGCAAAGGTTTTTGTTGAACATACGAAACGATATCTCTATTTAGCATATTTCCTGTAACTGACGTTTCGAGCTTCCGTTATGTATGATTAATTTCTACTTCAGAATATTTGACACAAGAAGCTGTCAGAATAGGAGCGTCGTCATTTATATTTCAGATAAGGATGAAATATAAATCCTTATCCGAAGTACAAAGTTTCTGCATGTTGCGCCTCATTAGCCACAATTCGCATATAACCATAACATGTATTTTAATCATAAGAACTGGTTGTAAACAATATGCTATAGATCACTGTTTCTGAACGTTTTTAATAGTCAACACCCCCTTTAATCTGAAGTTAAGCTCTCGCCTCCATTTGAAAAATGTGCTTTTATTTTGTATTTAGGAAAAGACGTTTATTGCAAGATAATATATTTATTGCAAAAAAAATTAATAGATTTACAATACATACCATATTATTACATATAAAACAAAACTTACATTTTTAATAGCTACTTTGTTTTTGATTGTTCCTAATTATCCTTTTAAACCGAGATTCTTTTTTTGATAGAGCCACACGTAAGTCATCAGATGTCTCTCAAGCGATTTCTTGTATTTGTTTTGATGTGTAAAAGTGAAGAAAAACTCATTTCACAAAGGTAATTGGTGGCGAATGATAAAAGTGTCTCTAATGCTGCATTTGCCAATTCTGGATAAAGTTCTAACTTTGTGTACACCAGAACTGCTCTAAGTCCAGTTTTTCAATTTCCATTTCAATACGGGCATCAGCTCGTATTATGATAAGATCGTCTTTTAGTAAAACGTTGTCATGCATTGAATTTAAGTCAAACAAAAATGTATTGAATATCCATCTATTAATTTTGCTTCTATTTCTCGTGGAAAAGTATCCATCAAATGATTCACTAAATTGGTGAAGGAGTAATTTAATTTCGGGTATAATTGTTGTTTTATCATTTTCCAAAAGTATTGAATCCAGAAAAGGAAAATTTGGTAAATAACCATTTTCAACTTGAAGAGAATAAGGCATAATTATCATAAGTGGTTAGGCGGTAATTTTCATTAAAAATTTAGAACCTTCTCTCGCATTGGTTAAGAACCAATGCTCTAGATTAAGCCTGAATAATATAAACAACTCTAACCTCAGAAATATAGAATTATGACGATGGTTCGAGACTTTTATATATATACACTCTGTGACTAAAAAATATGCAACCATTAGGAAACTATCTACTATCACGAAACTTAAAATGTATGTAGTGTATAAGGAGATAAACAAATAATTACAAATTCAGAAGAACAGACCGTTTTATTAAGAAGATATGGCATGAAAAAGGTTACAAATCAGTAAGTAGTAAATCCACCTCTGGTAGCTATAAAAGCCGAAGCACGGCTTGGCATCGAATCAAAGAGGTCACCTATGACCTCTTGCGGAAGATCATGCCATAATCTTTGCAACTGGGAAGTTAATTCCCCAGTATTCCGGGACAGCTGCAGTTGCCTTCCAAACACGTCCCAGACGTGTTCTATTGGCGAGAGGTCTGGTGACCTGGCAAACCATGGGAGCACGTCATATCCTTAAAGACATTGTTGGGAGAGTCGCGCAGTATGTGGTCGACGTTGTCTTGCTGATAAATGACACCTGGGTGACTTGATAGCATAGGTAGTAAAACTGGCGTTAAAATCTCGTCCACGTAACTGCGTGCCGTCAAAGTGCGTTGAAGGACGACTACAGGTGATCGTGTGTCCCAACAAATCGCTCCTCACACTGTCACACCTTCTGTAATTGCCGTATGCCTCTCGACAACAAATGCCGGATCGGACCGGTGGCCTGGCCGCCTCCGTACGCGTATGCGCTGGTCATCAGCATTGAGACTGAATCGGGATTCATCGCTGAAGATCACATGCCTCTAGTCGTCGGTCACACTCCAGCTTGCCCGAGGTCGGCAGAAATCCAATCGACACTGTCTATGATGTGGGGTCAGTGGTAGGCGTCTTAATGGACGTCGGCTCCTTATATCTGCGCCAGCCAGTCGTCTCCAAATGGTTTCCCTTGATACCACCGGATGTCTGAAAGGTGGTAAAGGATGTCGAACCGATTCTAGAGACGTTGTTGGTGCGGACGTGGCAGCTCTTATGATTGCGCGAGTAATCTTCCCCTCTCAAAGTCCGAAAATTGTTCGTACTGTTGCCGGTAACGTATCAGAGGCATCTCTAGTCACAATACTGTCCATCCAAGTCAACAGATTTGTTTGAATAACCCTATGACACGAGCAATCATGCTTTTAAACTCTCCCAGCTGCGCATCTCATATGCGCATAGCTTGCTTACCCTTGTCTCATTGGCGTCGAAATTTTAGTCATTTGCATATCTCTTACCAGACTACATTCCTGCCAAGTTTCGTGATAGTAGCTCGATTTCATCTGGGTGCATATATTTATAAATAAATAAATAAATATATATATATATATATATGTGTGTGTGTGTGTGTGTGTGTGTGTGTGTGTGTGTCCTTGTGGGATTGTGGCGGTCCTGTGGTACAGAGTACTGATTTTCGGTGCTAAAGGGGCTCGGATCGAATCCCGGCGTCTCGCCACGAAAAATGACATATTTTGTGCTGTCCCTTCATAAGGGGTAATGCTGCCCACCATATGGTGCCCCCATAATTAAATGGACAGTAAACTGCGGCGTATTTTAGGCGAATGTTTGACGACAAGTGCGTCCGCATTAATATATATATATATATATATATATATATATATATATATATATATATATATATATATATATATATATATATATAACCTACAAGTATAGTTTACATCAAAAATATGAAATTCAGCTCATCAAATATCCTATCTTTCAGGTCACAAAGGCTTCATTTTCCCATCTTCTTATTGTAGCATGACGATGCCAGACTTTTTCAAAGACCAATTATAATGAAAAATTATTATTTATAAATACCAATAAATGTGAATATTGGAGTTTATGTAGATCTTTTTTAACTGTCACACTAAAACAAAATTCGTTTAAAGCATGTACAGAAACTACCATCCTATTATCCTAACTAATGTTAAAGGCCATCAAATCAACTGTAACGGAAGTTTATGTTATTCTACAAATATTTTCTGTATTCATACCATTTAACTTGTATTTTTAAGCACTATTTGTTATGATTAATTCTGTTCATTCGTAATTGTCTCCAGACTACCTATTATCTCTTATAACGTAAAAATAAGTTTTCAGTTTTTGTTATTAATGCTACCGAAAAGGGTTTTAGCGTAAAAAAAGTCGTCCGTTATGATTAAACTTATGCGAGATAAAGTAAGGATTTAGCTATTGGAGATTAATTACTATTGGAGAATATTTTTTTTCAAAATGAGCTCAGATTTTAAACCTCTATTCGTCTTGATTAGCGGTGGTTCTCAATAATTGTCTCCTGACCTGTAATTATCCAGGACTTAAATAACCTCTTTTAACCTGAATTCAAATAATATTTTTAATAAACTCTTTTTTCGGTTATAGATGTTTTTAAAATGCTCATGTAAGGAATTTTTCGGCTTATAATTAAAATATAAAAGAAATAATATTTTTTAAATAATGGGCATTGAAAAAACTTTCAAAAGTAATTTGATTTTATCACCATTTGTCTTAATTAACTCTGCTCTTTCAAAATTGATTCGTGTCCCGTAATAATTAAAATAACTTCATATAACTTCGGATCTATATTCCGTATATTTTTGCAAATATTAGTCCTCATTTGATATCGTTAAATAGCAAAATAAAATTTTAAGGTGATCAAAACTCCATTCAATAGGTTATTTGTTTCAGTCCGTGTCTAGGCCAGTTATGGACACATTAAATCAGTAGATCATAAAGTCCCTTTATGAGGTCAGATAGAATCTGAAAACGTTTAATTTCTTTTTGGGAGCCATAAAGTTAAACAGTTTGATGACAGTTTCATTTCAACCGCCTTTAACAACTCAAATTTCCTTTCATCGAGTGAATACATGACATGCCTGAGCCCGAGGTCGCGGGTTGAGCTTCGAACTGGGAGATGCTCAGTTCGAATCCCGACAGTCCCCATTAATTACCTCTGTTTCTAGGACGGTTATCAGTAAACCGAAAAGTCCTTCAACGGTATCTGTGGGTGGGTGAAAGTACGAACCTCCAGATGTCGCCCTTGGAGGTGCTCGGTCAAAATTGAGGTAACAACTAGCTAAGACGGACTTCAACCCTTGTGGTGCTATATAAACCGGAGCCATACACTTCAGCCCGAAGCCTATATGGACCTAGTCTGTAACTTCCAGCCAGGTGGTATTAGAAACAAAAACAACAACTTTGTTTCAGTTCTCCAAAATTAAACCATAGGCTTGTAAATAGTCTTTAGACTTTCCTATTATTTTAAACTCAGAGCTTTAAAATTATGCTTTAGAATATAAGCTTTTGCACATATGTTTTTTCTCAATTGGCAATCCACTGATAGCTTCAAAATACTAAATTGTACAGTTTTAATAAAAGCTGCTGTAATAACATTTAAATATTGCGTTATGTGCAACATTATAAATTTGACATAAAAGTATACTTTTTGACATACTGATATCCTCATGTTCTATGAAAGATGGTCTTGAGAACAAACAAAAGAACTGTATTTATGCCAAATGTCCTAATTTGAGAAAATAATAGCATGCGGCTAGCTCAACATAGACTTTAATACACAGGACATCTTGACATAAAAATAGACATACACAACAGATCACATATCATGCGAACACACACAATTATCACACATCTTCAGGAACACTCGATTACATTCTAAGGGCCTGTTCACATGGGAATTCGGTAGCGGACGCGTAAAAGGAAAGATGATGCTGAGACGGAAATAAACCAATCATAGGCGTTATAAATTTCTTTGCTAATCTTTTGGAGGTTTGTCATTGGTTAAATATATTCCAATACATTAACGCTTCAGCTACCGGACTTCTATATGAACAGGCCCTAACACCAACTGCATAGACATTTTTCACCCACTCACTGACTCGTCAGAAAACCCTTTTCCCTTCCTGCATTCCGATGAGCCTATTGTCAGAACTCGGAGGGAGAAAAGTTAGGATCAGACGGGACGAAAATTATATTTGTTACATATTTCTATTTCAGCAAACGATACGTGGTGTATTTATATGAAAAATAATTTTTATATAACCCTTTCATGGGTAACAACTTCCACCATTTGTACGGTGCGGATTTTTTTCCCGATTTTTTTTAAGCTAAAAAATCTTGAAAATTTTTCCACTTAAAGATTGCAAAATGTTTTTACTTCTTTAAACTGATAACAGATGGCAGCACTAGCCATTTTTCTGCTAATTTAACTGTAATACATTGAATGCAAGTAAAAAGAAGACTAGATTTAGGCGTTCGCACTGTGCGAACGGCGCCCGTGAAAGGGTTTTAAGGTATCTGCCTAATTTCGGAGCACTTTTTTCATAAACAATATATAGTGCTGATTAAATATATGTATTTTTAGTTCAAATGTGATTTGAAATCATGAAAGCAAATATAATTTTGGTGAAAATTTCATAACATTTTAAAATATAGGGAATTTATTATTGATTTTTAGTACAATTGAGTGCTTACGCCAGAGACCCTACACTCAATTCAACTAAATAAATTTTGATTTTCTTTACACCGTATACTACTGTGACACTTACCTGTGTTCTAAAGTAAAAGTTTTACAATATTTCCAAGAATCACTGAAATATACCAAAAAGTGAACAAACACTGTTTTTTTAATTATCCTTTTTTTAAGTAGAGGTACCTGTAGAATGATTAAATTAACTCATATAGATTAGCTTTTTGTTCAAAATATAGTTAGTAATACGTTAAACAATTTTGCAAAATTTCATTGAAATATTGGAAAGTTTTTTTTTTATTATTAGCTTTCTCGTTTACAAAAGTAATTGAAAAATGAGTTTTATAGAAAATGCATTTAAAGATGCTACTTCCGGTCTTTTAATACAGATTTCGGTTTATAAAATTAATTATAGGTTCTCATTCAATAATCGTACGAATAAAAGTATACCAGCTGTAGAATTCTGAAAGATTGGCCTTTGAAATAGTGCAATAAAAAAATCGAAATCTTGCAGCAAAACAGCCAGTTCAATATAGCCTTAATAGATTAAAATAGATTTTTTTCGCATTAATTGTTTTTATGTCTACTTCATATGATTCTTTAAAACATAATTTTCGATTAACCATTTCAGGTAACACAGTGCGTTTAACTCCAAAGATGCAACTTGAAACCTCCTGAGCATTTAAACTTTCTTTAACTTTCATATGAAATGCATTTTTTTCCCTTCAACTCCTTTACATTCTTTGCCAAGATATACGACTAAGCACAATCGCCGCATCATATTTCTGCGGCAAAAGGGTTTCCCTTATCGGCTAAAAAGGAATTTTACTCAACGGTATTTTTAAATGAAAAGATTAAAAAAAAGCTGAAAAAGAAGTTTAGAAAAAATATTTTTTCTGTAATAAAAAGCTCTCTTAAGTAAAAATATCTCTCCAGGGAATCAATATAGAATTTTCAAAAAATAAGTTAGGAAGTATTTGTTATCTTAGTTGAAGGATGTAAGAATTTAAGAAGGGTATGGGAAACATTACACTAATGGATAAAAATTTTATATTTAACTCTTAAAGAAGATAAACATTAATTTCGTTCAGAACTGTATGTTGTTGCTTCCACTGCTACATAGGGAAATAGGATTTTTTTAAAAATTTTATAATATATTCTTTTCACTTTTTAATATTTGTAGCCATTTTAACGAAAGGGACTAAATATTTTCTGTCTGCTTAAAAAAAGACCACTTATGTTTTCTGTATTTATGCCTTATTGTATCCTTCACCAATATTTAGTTGCGTGCCCATGAAACCTGAATAAATGAACTGACTCGTCACTGGTCGTTGAATTACATCCTTATTCAGAAATCATGAAATAACAACTTTCAATTCTCCCTTTTCCTTGGTTACGCACCTCCCAATATAATACCCTACGCTGACAAAGAAAAGCATCTCTTCCGTTCCATACACTTAAAAGGTAAGCAACAAGCAGTGCATTGAATTAGCCAATTTGTGCCAATTAGTACTAAGTGACTGGAGACATTCCTTGAAATCCTAACTCAAAACTTCTTAGCTCAGCTTTCTTTTTCATTTAAATGCATTTTCAAAATTCTTTCATAGCATTTGACGCAAGAGTTACAGAAACAGGAAAGTAGAAGGGCAGAAAATATTTACATAAAAAAAGGAAATTATTGTTTAAAAAAAGTAGAAACATGTGCGAGTGTATTGCTGTATTTATCAATACTAAGGAACACCTTGTTTTTAACCTTCTTTCCTAATATTTTCCAATGAAGTGTGAATGATAGAGAAACAAAAATACTAAATATTTTATCCAAGCGCTGTTGTTTGTGAAAAGGAGAATTAGTAGTTACGCGATTATTCAGGAAGAGAAAAACGTATGCTTAGAAAATTATTTCCTATCTATAAGAAAGAACTCTCATAATCTCTCAATTTTTGCATTTTTCAAAATAGTTTCTATTATTAGAAATCAGTGTTATTTTTCATTCAACAGCTTTAGTACTACAGTACTTTAGTACTAGTAATACTATTCCTTGCAAAGTATTACTTTTTATTCCAACAATTATTTCATTCCGTTGACGCTCTTATTATTACTGTGCTGGACACCTTGTTCAGTAAATATTTACAAGGCGTCACAAGAAGATATCGTGTACATGGTAATTTTGAAGAGTGGTATTAGATAAGGAACGACTTTCTATATCAGAGTGGGTCAAAATAACTTCTCTATTCTAATGCAGAGATAATTAAGTAATCCCAGAGATAATTAAGTAAAGCGAGAGGACTCCTATTCAAAAAAGTTGAGAAAGCTGAAGAAAGACAACATGTCTCCCAGAATGTTGATACGGACTTGAAGAGAGTGTGGAATTTCAGCCTTACGGCCTGAAAAATCATCAGATTTGAAGCAGAGAGAGGACTTTAAAACCGCAAATGCGTTCGAATGGGTTCACCATTCAGGAATTTCCGCCCCCTGCAGGGATCGAGCAAATTGCAATCTAACAGTTGATCTTTAAGCAGGTGGGGAAGCTATAAACAACGGGCCAGCGCCGCACGGTCTACAAGTCTGACATTATAAGATAAAAAGAACTCCGCCCCCTTACGAAGTCGATGGAGGATATTCCGATATTGTATCGATATGCAAATGATCGCCGTGTTGCACCTGAGATCCCAGGAGGGCCAGTAGAAAGATAGTTGTAGGAGCGAGAATATTAAAATATTCCCCCAAGGGAAAAACTGATAAAAGAGGATGCAAGATATTTTTGAGTCTCGCTGAGCGTCTTCGTTTTTTGTACGACCTCTTCTGTAGAGTCTTCGGAGCTCTTCTATAGAGTCTTCGGAGCTCTTCTAGTTTCAGCTAAAGAGTCTCCAGGTTTCTTTCTTAGAGAGAGAGCAGAGATTGATCTTCTTCGATTTTCTTGGAGCTATGAGCTTATCTTGAGAGACTGTGTGAGGCGAGCCGCCTGGTATCTTCAGGGTTTATAACTAGATTTACCCGGTTGTGACAGGAGAGAGATTCTCCTCTCGGAAATCACAAGACATCATTCCTAAGTAGCAGAACCTGCGCTTAGATAGACAGGGAACTAATAGCTCTATTTCTGGATAGTTCCGGAATTGGAGCCTGACTCCCCAAAGATGACCTGCAGTGGCGGTGCATCGAGACTTCCGTGAAGAGAATTCCTAAATTGTGTGTCTGCGGACTCTAGTGTACATTTTAAGTTCCTATGATCACGACCTAATCGTGTGCATATAATCACGAACACTCCAATAAAAGTGACTTATCAATTTAATTCTATGCTACTTAGTTGGCTATTAAATTCTTTCACGTAACCTGTGTTATGCTACCTAGAATGTCGGCTTAGACACCAAGTCACAGGCAAACGTTACAAGAGATTTAGGTCAGAGGGTTTGTACTACATGTGAGGAAATAGTAGTTAAGGCTGAAGGTTTAAGGATTTCAGGATTTTCTGCTGGTGATAACTCCGGTTTGGAGAGTTGCCTCATTAAAGAGTTTGTTGATAATATTTTTCACTTGCCATTTGATTGACTGGCAATAAATTTTATTTTGTAATCATAATTTCAAATTTATTTGCATACCATAGGACCTACACAGTATCTCTTAGCTAGGTGCAAATTTTAGATTTACTAGCAAGTGCACTCATTTCTTACCATGAAATCACTTTATAATACTCTGTTGTTGATCAGTATTACAATATAGTTCATTTGTTGTACTAAGGTAGATTTAAAAAAAGGCAATAAAACATCTCAAAATAGAATAAAAGTAGGAAAAATATTAATAGAAAAAATGTGTATAATTAGATAGGTTTCTTTCTTACCATTACTAATTATTCAACAAAAATTCAAAATGTCCATAAAATGTATTATTTTTATCTCATTAAAACTATATTTTACGTATTTTTGCAGAACAAAGCTTATTTCAACATAAGATAAAAATATAATTTTATTGAACATAATTTTAAATGTCATACCATTTAAATGTCGTTTAGTGGAATAAAGTTACATTTTTTAAGTTTAAATATATACGAAATTCTAAATCCGAAGCCAACTTAAAACTCTTTGTTTCTTGCAATATTTTAAATCCCTCAAGATATTAAAACATGAAAGGAAACTCATATAAAAGAAAAAAAAACAGCGAATATAAAACGGCATCTTCTTTTCAAATTTAACACTGAAAGCATATATTCATTACTTCTAGTCTCTTCTTTATAATTTGCAACTAGTAGTGGGGTGGCTTATTTATCTTTTTTTCCCATTAGTCCTTAACATACTTTACTATTTCAGTCATGATGTTAGAGAATCATTTGAACACAATTCATACCGTTCCTAGTCTAAATCGATAATATTCAGAGCTGAATAAATCATTTCTAACCTTTCCAGATAATTCTTTATTAAGTACGTGGCGGATGAGTGAACCTATCGTTTGTGCGGATTTATGAGACTGACTCTATCAATCATTTTAAGGTAACTCAAAAAGGTCAGTTCTAATAATGTCCATAACGATTTAATATTAAAAATTAAATAATAATAATTATTAATAATTAAATAATAATAATTAATAATAATTTCTATTAATATTTAAAAATAATAGAAATATTATAATAATAGAAATATAAATGATTTAATAATAATAATTTCTATAATGAATTTCTATAATCAATCCACTGAATGACTGAAAGAGGTGGAAGTTTTTTATTTTTAACAACGGAAGTCAAGTAAATTTGTAATGAGAATAAATATTCAGGGTGAGTCAGAAGAAACTCCATATTTCAAATGTTAGTAAAAAACGAATGAAACAATTTACAGTAAAAGGTTTTATATTTTCGAAAAGTACTAACAATCAATTTTTTTTCCACTAGGTTTTGAAAATAACATCACTCAGGTGGCTCCCGTTATTTGAGATGCAATGCCAAAGCTATTCTCTAAAGTTTTCGATCACTTTGTTGGTTATCTCCGAGGAAATGGTAGCAACTTCCTCCAGAATAGCGGACTCACTGTCTTATTGAACATTTCAGGTGTTCTAATGTTCCGAGGATGACCACTTGGTTTCCTTGGTAATGCAGATCCAATCGCAGGGTTGTTTTTCGAGGAAGAACGGCATCAATTGTATAGAGCACGAAGCGTATATTCAACGCTGTAGCATATTGAAGCGAAACGTGTTCAACTGGCGTGGTATCCGAGTGGTCTAAATTAGCAGGCCAGGAGTAACGAATAACTTAACTTTTATTGACACAAAACATAACAAGAGAAGTGTTGGTTAGAGCAGTTTACAGTATCACTAGGCTGGTGCAAAAGATTTTAATAGCGGTAAACTCAGTCTTTACGGGGAGAAGGAATCAGCACGGCCGCTCTGGCCCAGATGTCACAGGGGCTCTCTCGAAAAAAAAACAGAGTCTCGCATATATACCCAGTTTTGAAACCTGCGGTGGCGACCAGTTCTTAGAAGATTTTCAGGATTTCAGAGGGCGGAAACGAGTAATTCCGTGCTCTCAGGCAGTCTTGGATTCGGTGACATTTTTATGAGAACATATAGCTTCTATAACATCAGGATACTCTAACTTACGATCCCGGTGGACATCTTTATGAGGGAGGAAAGCAGTTTTCCCCGATTTTGTCGGTGAGGATGAAAACTGGGGCTTAACCCGCAGAATTTTAGAATGTTGTGCAAACGCATGGGAAGGTATTTAAGTCATGCAGCTGTAGAAGGATTTTTCGCAGATCGTGAGAACCGCACGATACATGCGTGATGTCACAACGCCCTCTGTGTCGTGTTACACAATAGTTTTTAAAGAATGTCTAGATAACAAACCGTGTTATTCATCAGACCAACCCATGGTATCTGCTAACAACTAAAAAATCCGGCCGACATGTTACCCCCTCCCGCCCCCCCCAACACGCACGCACCCTTACCAGTGACCTCCTGAAATGTGAGAGTACATTCTGCCGCAAACTGTAATAAAACTTTAGAAAGTTCAAGAAATTAAAATTCAATGTGCAAATGCATAAAAAAACAGTAATGTTATTCGGTCCATCACAAAATTTCGTGAACCGAAAAAAAATGAAAATCTCTAAATTCTCACGTCAATATATGAAAGAATATTGTTTAATATTGTTACGAGTTAGGGGCCAACTTGGCGTGTTATCGCCAGCATGCGATGTTTTGGGAGTTCGCGTGATTTTAAACTATGGTTTAGCATGTTCACGCGTATACCATGGAGTAATAAATAAATCCTGCTCTTGGGTCTATTGTTGGAAAATGGTTTGGTTGAGTGGTGTGGCATCTCGTGTTTTGTTTCCCAGGTGAATAAAAGTTCAGTAGAATAGTTGTTCTTGTGGCGATAAGTTGCAGATTTGATCAAGTGACATTTTCTTATTGAAAGGACGTTTTCTCGTCGGGCTTGAGATGGGGGACCTTGGTATATGAATTTATAAAGTCGTATGCTATTTTATTAATAAGTGTTATATTGTGATTAATTTTTATATCTGAACTCTTAATTGTTAAGAAAAGCATTTAGGTGCTGGAGTTTGTAGACTTCCAGCGAAGATTTGTAGTATTATTTTGTCTACTGCTGCAAGTAATAAAAGAACTGTTTATAAAATCTCTGTTTTTCATTTGCGGTAACTGACATATTTATTTCTGTTCTTGAAATTCACTTTTTAAATTATCTTTCCGTAGCACGGATTTGGTACAATATATATTTATATATGAGAAAATGCATTATTAACACAATGGGAACACAAATGAGGCGTTCCCGTTGAAAAGAGGGTAAGTGCCAAAAATTCCGAAGAGAATTCTTTCACTGACACAAGGGTTTTTCCAAGGCTAATGGCGTAGAAAAGAGAGATAAGTGCCTAGCTAGTTTGGTTTAGTTTTGTGGTAAGCACATACCTCCTTTTCCACGCCATTAGCAACAAGGGAAAAACCCTTGTATCAGTGAAAGAATACTTTTTGGAAATTTTGGCACTTACCTTCTTTTCAATGGGGACGCCTTAAATACACTGCTGGCCACCCAAATTGCAACACCAAGAAAGACAAGAGATATCACAACAAAATTTATTTTGTAGATAACATGTTGACCAAGTATCAAATGATTAAATTTATAGACTTCTGTGAAGTGTGGTTCCTGCCAAAATCAGTAGCCAGAGTAGCCGCCATTGTTGGAGATCACCGCTGCCACACGCCTCGGCATTGATTCAAAGAGACTTTGGATGAAATCTTGGGGTACAGCAGACCAAGCAACTTCCACACGTTGCCAAAGTTGATCTGATGTGGCAGCTGGGGATGGAATCTGGGTCAATCGTAGAGCAACCATGGACCACATGTTTTCTATCGGCGAAAGATCTGGAGAGCGAGGCGGCCAGGGAAGCAATTCAATCTGGCGATTGACGAAGAACCGTTGGACAATGCATTCCACGTGTGGTAGCGCATTATCCTGTTGAAATAACACTGTGGGCAAGCCCTGAAGGTAAGGAAGGACAACTGGCTCCAACACCTCGGAGATGTAGCGCTGGCTGTTTAAAGTACCGGCAATGCGTACTAGAGGTGTGCGAGAGTGATATCCAATACCGACCCATACCATAATACCCGGTGCAGGACCAGTGTGGCGGTGTATAACGCAGCTGTTCAGCATCCTCTCTTCACGGTGTCTCCAGACTCGAATGCGACCATCGTGGTGTTGCAGACAGAAGCGTGACTCGTCAGTAAAGACAATTTATTCCATTCTGCCGTTCACATCCTTCTGTCATCGCACCATTGGCGGCGGAGACGTCTGTGGTTCTGCGTCAAGGGTAGACAAAGCAATCGACGTCTTGCGGACAGACCACTCTGCTGTAAACGGCGTCGAATGGTACGCGCAGACACTGGATGATGCGTTACAGACTGCATGTGCTGTGCTATGGTTCGTGATGTGACTGAGCGATCCGTCACTGCCATGCGCACAATTTGCCTGTCATCACGTGAAGTGGTGCGCTGAGGTGGATGCGATCGAACACGCCGGTCCGTCGTACCCTCCTGCATCCAACGATCATATATCCGCATTACAGTTGTTTGGTTTCGTCCAACACGACTACCGATTTCCCTGAAAGATAATCCACAATCTCGGTAGGCCACTGTTCTTCCTCTGTCGAACTCGGATACTTGATCAAAAGATGATCGCTGTTTTCCACGAGGCATAATTGATCGTTTTCTTCTTAAAAAACCACAAGAAAAACACAATTGCCGAACTTGAAATCTAAATATCTCCAAGCCTTAAATAGCGTTTTGAAGTGGCGCCACAGGCGCGCGTGATGTGCGTCTGCGCTGAAATTCTAATCATTTGCACACCTCACCTCCGCTAATGCATGTTGTAAATTTCATGTTATTTGCATGTTTCCTTCAGGGTGTTGCATTTACAGTGGCCAGCGGTGTATGTAACTGTAATAAAGTTTTTTAACAATAGTGGAACAATATCTGCAAATTTTCTTGTACCTAGCTTTAAAAAAGCTATTAGAATGTCTAAATTACAAGAGGTATGAAAAAGAGAAGAGAAAATTAGTCTGGCAAACAACATTATTGGTGTCTATTATCATAACATAAGACTAAGAATGCTGCCTGTTGTAATTATTATATCAATAATAAAGGACGTTTTATTTTAACAAAAAATTTAAACTGTTGCAGATTTTTTTTACAATTTTTGCATTAAAGTATTCAAGTATCACGCATTATTGTTTTTAAAAATGTTTATTTAAAAATGTTTTGTACATTTTGAAAAAGGTAGGATTAATTCAAACATCTTATGTACCGAATTTGCAGTTGAAAGAACTTGAAAAAATATTGTTTAAATTCCTTATATTTTGTATTTGTATAAAGTTACCATTTTTTTCATTAGGTTAACGGCTATAATGATGTTTTTATCACAGGTAAATTGGTGACCTTCCATTATATTTTATTTAAATTTCACTTTTCATTGTGTCAGTGGGAAATTTGATTAATATCTTGAAAGATCATACGATATTCATACAGTAATTTTATTTCCATATCGTGAGATGTGAAAATAGTTTTTGTATCAAAGAAAGGGTGTCCGTGGGCTCGAGATAGCCTTGTGGTAGCGCGCTGGCTTTCGGTGCTGAGTGTGCTTGGATCGAATCCCGACGCGTGCCGTTAAATATCTCCGTGTTTAGGCCGGATATGGGGACGTTAAATCCGTAGACCAGAAAGTCCCTCTATGAGGTCACAGAGGATGGGAGAGGGTAAGATCCCCCCAGATGTCACACCTAGGGCTGTTCGGTGAAAATTGAGGTGGCAACTAGCTAAGACGAACTCCGACCCTTGTTGTGGTGGTGCTCTATAAACCGGAGCCGCACACTTCATCCCGAAGCCTATATGGACCTGATCTGAAACTTCCTGCTAGAGAGGGTATTAGAAACAACAACTACAGTGCGGGTATCGGTGAAATAGAAATATTCTTATTATATCGATGCTTACGAGTTTATACTATTATAGCGATGCGTAGGTATCTACAGAGTGCTTGCTCGTTAAGCATATTTTTTTAAAAAATATTGTTACGAATTCCCAGTTCGGGTTCGGCGATTGAAGAACTACAGTGCTTCTAAGACAACCTCTAGATCACACAAGTACGGAAAAACTCAACACAAAAGAAGCGGCATGGAGTCGCATTTATCGTGGCATAAATCTTCTCCGAAGAAAATCTCACAGCTAATAGCGGCGCTTTTGACAAGTTCGAAGCACAACTAAAAATTGAAATCTGAACTCTAAATTCTGAATCGAGGCAGTATTTATAGCTTCTCGAGAGTTTGGGGATTTCCACAATGTTCCAGAAAATACCAGGCTTGTAAAACTCGACAAATTTGACGCCAAAAAATTTAGTTTCCAAAAACATTGCCAACAAGCCAATATTTCGCCAATTTGGCTAGATACCTTAGAAACCCTGTGTTAAATGCATGGTACTGCAGAAATTTAGATAATACGACTATTTACATGGAATAAACGATGATAATGCATTATTTAAAAGTAGAATAACAATTTTAACGGTAATTTAAGCTAAAGATGTACATTAATTTATAAAATTCGTAACACTATATTTAAATTCCTACTGAAGTGTATAACCATTGAGAGACAGCTAATAAAAAGTGATAGAATTGGAGGAAAGGTAAAAAATACAAGTTCTTTAAATCACTAGAGGAGCACAAAATATTTCAATGTGTTCATTATTTTCTTGTCAATGCTTTCCGGTAATGCAATTCTTTTATCATAAAACAACAGCATTTTTTAAAAATAAAAATTTATATTTCATAATATTTTTATAAATATGTGAAACATAATAATATTTAACAAGACATTATTTCAAGAATAAAATCTAATGTTAAATTTTTTTGCAAAAAATACTGTTTCCTTCATAAATATTTACTGCCGAATAAATTCAAAATATCCTCAGGTTTATGTATAAAGTAAAAATATCTTTTTGGTTCCATGTAACTTTTTGAAGAAATCTCATTTTTTTTAAATAGGATTTCCCCTTAAAAACAAAATCCTGTGCTAAAAGAAAAGGAAAAAGTCGTTTACATAATATTTCGTCCTGATAGTGTAAAGTATACCTTTTTTCAGATACTTCTAAACATACAGTGTTTGTGAGTATCTATTACAAAAATAGCATTTTGTATTGAAAGAGAACCAAATATTTTATAGGAAACTCCATTTTCATTTTTATAGAAATACTATCAAAACGTGTGACATTCTTTCTGAAAAGATATTTGAATTCTTTTACACTGCTTATTTATAACGGCTAGTTCTGAAAAAAAATCTTACAATGTGAGAAATACTTTTTATAAGCTTCAACAATTTTTAGTAACTTTAAATAAATTTCAAATGAAAGTGCGTAATTTTTGAACCCAGGAATATTATTATTCAAATTCTAAATAATGTATTATATAATAGCCTAAAATAAAAGAAACTATCAGAAGGAATCAATATTATGTTTAAGCTATTTTTAAAAATTTAATATCAAGAAAAGTTCTCCAATACCGCTCATTAAAATATCCGAATTTAGAAAAACAAATTTCTTACTATGTCAGATATATCTTTCAAAAAATATATAGGTAGAATATTCAAAATAGCTATTAAATAGGGATTTTTCTGCTAATATTTGTCTTTGAGACTGTAACGGAATATGATAGTTAACTTTAAAATATTCATTAAAATGTGATCATTAAAATTTAAAAAGTTATTTGAGAATATCCGTGTCCTAGTTTAATGGCATCCATTATAAGAGACTATCAGAAGAACATCTCCTTTTTCAAGAAAACCTTTTAACTCAAATATGTGAGCATAACTTAAAAAAAGGGAATAGTTTCTTCGTGCCTAAGTTTGCAGAAACTTTACATTGTTAAGGCGATATTTTTAAACAAAAACATTTAAAAAATATTTTCAAAGAAAAATTCGACAAAGAAAATAAGCATTCTTTATGCATACAAGCAATTTTATACGGATAAAATATGTCTTGCAATTATTTTCCAAATGTATTTGTAATTCTCTTTAAATAAATATCTTACAACAAATATATACTGTACAAAGAAAATGGCATTAGCACAGCATTTTCTCGTAAGATAGGACTTGCCTATTATGATCTCAAAAATGGGAAGTTGTTTTCACTTATTATTTGCAATATTGGCATTATTATAATTGCTTTGTTCAAACATTAAAAAAATTCAGATTAATAAGGAACTTATAATCAGTTTAAGAAAGAAACACCGACACATTTTTCTGATTGAGCCATTTATCTCACATTGTTGTTAAATACTTTCAGGTAACTTTTTTGTAACGTTGCACCAGTAGAGGTTTCTTAGATTTATATTTGATTAATTGTTTTCTTTCTAAATATTAGAAATAGACAGGTTATTTTAGACACAAAATTATCATTTTGAAAGGGGAAATTCTGACCAACTGAAGAAATTAAAAGGAAACTTCTGTGGATGATTTAAGAATAGAAGTTTTCAAAGGATTTTGTTACTAACTGACCTAACCTGACTTCTCACCTAACTGGCTATATAATTGTTAAAAACGTTACTAAAACAATATTAAAATTAAAAAATTGACTTTACAAATAAAAAAGAATAAATTTTGTAATGAAATTCATTTTCAAATATACATGTTATTAAGGATTATTTAAATTAAGGTTTATTTTAATTTTTTTAGAAACACATTGTATTCCATAGCTTTCACGAATAAATTAATTGATAAAGAAGGATCAGATTAAAGTTGAAGAAATTTTCGACTTATTTGAATGTTTATAAATAATTTTTTGTTTCATTTCAAAATATTTAATTCCCGAAAAAATTCTTTAAAATTTTTGGAAAATTCTTTATGTATGCACAGTAGAATTTTACCATGCAGAAATTGATTTAAAAGCAATTTATTTCAACGACTAACTTTAAAACATGTTTCAAATATTTCTTCAAAAAATTTTTTTTAAATGTCCAAAGTTGCTATTAGTGATTTTTTTTCAATGAGTGTAAATAAGCATTTACACTCATTGCACTCAAGAAGCTATAAATACCATTTCAATTACAGTACATTGAGTAAAGTATACTTCATTTTTATAACTTTAATTACTTGGTGCTTCTAAAAATTTATTATGAAAGAGCAAAAATATAGCTTGAGTGTAATACTAAAGAGGGAATGACAAATTATTCTTAGAATTGCAACTAACTACTCTCTGCTGAAGTAAATGCATTGCAGGAAATTACTTGACAACGAATACTGATTTCAGGTATTTAAATCTCACTCAGATTAACACCTCTCACCTAACTCTCAAATCATATACGCACAAAACCCTTGAATAAAACTTCTTCAACGAGACAGTTAGCCTGTCTTGCGTCTTGCTTCGCAGAGCAGTCTGCCTTTGCTCAAACAATCCTTTTCGTCTATCCATCTATTATTTAGCTCTCTACCTTATAACAATCAATAATTACCATGACCTGTTTTCTTTAGATCTGACCCAGATGAAAGTTTTCTAAGGCTGTCTGTTGCAAATTACTTTACAAAAAAATGCGATTTGAAAGCTACCTCAAAGAAAACTTCCAGAAACTAAAACAAATGATGCAGCACATCAGTAGTTTGTTTTCTTAGATGTCCAACTAAACTACATTATATAGGATGGCACTGATCTATTCTCTTAATGATAATCTGTGAAAAAATGGTTCAAGTAAAGATCTAAGTATAGTCAGGACAATAGATATAAGTTTAAAAAAATACGGCATACCGAATGCAATAAATTTATTGCATGAAGAGTAAATTTATTAAATGAGACCCTTTTTTTCTTCATTAAAATCAAAATACTCTTTTAAATTAAGAAATATTTTCAACCATTTCAATGTTTTTTTATAAAACTAATGTTTTTATTGTAAGTATAATGGATATTTTTTCCTTTTAATTTAAAAATCTTCATTTAAGTTCCATTCAACAGAAACAAATATGCTTTTCTAAAGCATCCTTGATAGATTTTCTTCATTTTTTTTAATCTTTTCCCGTTGTTTCATGTCAGCCCTGCAAAAATATTTTCTTTTGTATCTCGGAATAACAGAATTTCCCATTAATGTTCTTTTACTTTCGCACAGCATTCATAAATCAAAGTAACAGAGTCATAAAGAGAGCATTTAAGTGTCTAATGGTTTTTGACGTCCTTACTAGGGTAAATAAGAATTCAGGAATGCTCGATTTTCAAGTACTGCAATCACATTATATTTAATTGATAGGCAAATAATAAATGATACAGTAAATAAAATAGAAAGTTAAAGTGAAATATGTATAAATAAAATCAGAATGCATTATTTTTAATTTGCATTCAGAGAAAGAAAGTATTCTATGAATGACTCAGGCACTAAATCAAAATATTAAACATTTCTTTTTCTCACTCGTGTATAATGAATTATTAAGGGTTTCAAAATATATTTAACAAACAAAACTCAGTCTAAAAAAACTAATCCTGAGTTTGCACGAGTTCTTAAATGTAAAGTAACACCAAACAAATGATATCGACTTTAACAAAATTCAATGTGTTCGTGAAAGTTTGGTTCTGTCACTAGATATATTGCAGACTTTTTTTTTAAACTGAAGACCTCCACATTTAGGGCATGCGTTGTATCGCAAAAGTATTCTGAAGCACTTCCTCAAATATCCTATACATGTATATAAAGTAATCAAGTGATGACTGTGAAGCGGGCTAGCCATTTGTTCGAGTTATCTTACAAGTTAACTTATATTTAACTACAAGTCTGCTTCCCTTCATGGTTCGAGTACGGGCCTGAGTTGATGATTATCCTTGATGGTTAGAAGAATCATTCTTACTTCAAGTAATGCTACGATTAATATATTTTAATACATACAAACACATAAATTTATGTCTATTATCAAGATATTTACACAGCTAATAAGTAAAACATCGAAAAACCCAGTCCGACTTATTAGAGTCATGGAAGAGTTTTACGCACGTTCCAGATGCTGCTCTCAGTTCATCACTGTTGATGGACAAATCCAACACCATTCAACCAGACTTCCACATCCAGCAGTTTTTACAACAAAGTAAACCGTCCAATTGTATAGACATCACCAGCGTCTAGCAGCAGATTTAGGTTTCGAACTTTATAGGAGCGCCTAAGGTGACAGAACACAGGTGACAGAATATTAGTGCAAAATTTTCAGATTGGTTGTAGATGATGTAATTATAAGAACATACACCAAAAACCTTTTTTATCACTAGAGAAATCGAAATAAAATTATGAAATTAATCCACTAAATAACGTGCGGGCGTAAGAATTCATACTGTATCCAAAAATATCAAATTGTAAAATACATTTATATCCACTATTGTACTATTCTAAATGCCTTCTGTTTCTAAACCTGTAGACACCAATTTTCCCATAACATTTTGAATTTCCTTTAAATAGAAAATATTTTCACCAACCATAGATCACGCATATAAGAATATATAATATCAAGTTGAAAATATTGATAGAGCAGATATAAATTATTTTATATCACTTTTCTTGCAATAAAACCCTCATTAGCAGTAATATAAAAGGGATATCATTTTAAAATCTCAGCAGTAAAACTGAATCTAGGGTTTCCAATTGCACTTATTGCGCTCTTTAACAAAGATTATGAAATGACTCCCTAGAGAAAAATTTAGTACGTTTGTCTGGAAAGGAGGATGAGTGGATTAAATTCTTGACCAGACTTAATTGTTTTCCATCCAAACTGAGCGAGATCAGTGTAGATCACAGATGGAATAAATATGCAATAATTTAAAAACCATACTAGTTTTATATTAACTGAAAATTAAATTTATCTTTAATATTTTACTTACGAAAGTAAAATTTATAAAGTACCAGGCTATTCTTTAGAGATCACTAATACGCTCATAAAAATTTAACAACATTTAATATTTCAAATTTTGCTCTTTATGATGTTATGCTAAATTAAATTATAGTTTTTTCAATTTTATTTCTTTTTTTTAGGTCTTTGAAAACGGCACTCGGAATAAAATTCCTCATTCCTTTTTAAATTTCTGAAGTTTATGTTTATTATTTTAAAAAACCTGTAAAAGGATAATATATTTTCAGAAATTGTCTATAAGTAAAACTACTCACTAGGCAAATTTAGATGTCCATTTATTCGTATAACACTAACTATATATCATTTATTGCACTTTTATTGTATCTTCTTAAGCTTAATGAATAAGTCTTGCTCTATATAAATCATTTTTATGACATTTGGTTCAAAGAATCATTTTTTAAATAAAACCAGGCTTCTATTTTTTATTGGCATCTACTTATTTCGTGTGCAAAGATCAATAGATCTGCATATTAAACAGTGTGTGTGAGATTTTAAAAAAATCAAATAAACCAATTGATTTTTTATCTTGCTAAATTCTCGTTTGTGGTTGGGAAGAATCGATTGTTATAATCTTTATAAGCAAATTCACCAACACAACTAATTCACTGAAACGGGATTTAAAAAATGCAGAGAACCAACAGTTTAATAAGATACTGGATGTATTCAATTAAAATTATTGGATTACTCAATTTAATTCATTTTTCCTTTAAAAGCTAGAGTTTCTTTGACAGAAGTGAATTATCACGAGCGTTAGTTCTGTATAAACAATGCCTTTTAATCAATTAACGCCGCAGAAAGGAATATAAGAAATTAAGAACAATAATATAGATTTATATATCCTATTTTTAAAAATGAATAACAATGATTTCACACGATTGTTATTTAAATCAATAAGACATCAGTCACACATTTCTGTATTTAATCATAAATATATATTTTTCATTTAATGCAACAGAAATTGAACAGATAAACGATCATTAGTCGACGCTTTCCACACAGGAAATTCGATGTGAAAAAATGAATTTTTAAAAACACTTTCAATCAATTCTGTGAATAATAAAATGTACCAGTAGTTTTGTCGAAACTAGAAAAAAACATTTTATTATATTAAACTGACTTCCTTTCGGAAAGTAAAATATTCTAATGTCAATTATATATTCTATATCCACTAGGTTTCCAAAGATAAACTTACACAAGTTCTTCGTCAGTGTGGTATGTGTATAGACTAAAAAATTTCCAACGTAAGAAGGAAGTTTTTAACATAATATTAAAAATGTCTACATACGTAAATTCTTTGTTTGATGAAAAACATTATTTTTTCCTAAGTGAATCGACATACATAACATGTATAAAAGAAAAGTGCATCAAAAGTTTTTTTGTTATGTTTTTAATTGAAAATCCTCTTTTTTGGACTGATTTAGAAGGAAAGAAAATGACATATTTATCAAAGAATGCGTAAATATATTTTGATTAAAACTCACTACATTAAAATAATTCAAGAGGACAAAAAAAACAACTTCACCACGACATGCCTTTATTTTATGTAATTTTCGAAAAGGATGGACAAATAGCTTAAAGAGAAGACAGTCGAGGAATGTACCTAGTGTTTGTTTTTAAATATCTTTTAACATTTAAGGATTTATTTAGTAATGATAGAAATTTCCTACCGAAAGCACACTGATTTTTGGTATGAAATTGTATAATAGATTGTGATCGAAATTTAGTTGATACAAACATATAAAAAAATTTCCTACATGTTATTCATTATAGAATACTGTATTTAATAAAATGCAAATTAGGTTGAAAGTTTATCACGATATACTCCATATAATAATGTGATCTATACATCACCATATTTGCATTGCTATTCATTGCTATTCCAACACCAGCAAGGATTTAAGTTACAGCAATGAAATTTATTTGAGAGATGACATGAAATGCAAATGATCTCATTGTATATATTTAAGTTTACGAATTCACGTACAGTAGTAACTGAGTACTCGTCGTTAATTGGTTCCAGAATCCAAGACGAGTACCGAACGAATTTTTCCCATAAGGATTAATGTACTAAATTGAATTAAATCGTTTTTGAAAACCAGACATTTCTCGTTTTATTGGGTAATTTATAAATGAATGGGGTATCTGTTTTTATACAAAATGTTTAAACTAGACAAGCATACTTTAAAGTAATAAATAGATAAAATAAATTGAAACTTATCTTCACTCAGCCTGTACTGAAAGGAGTTGATTGCCTAATGGGATAGTTGTAAAGCAGAGGAGGAGAGGGATTATTGCTTGGAAGGTGAGCCTCATTCCAATAAATCATCAGGCTCTTGAACATGGAATCATTCTCTTTTCTGTCTCTTAACGCCACCGAACACTGGTGTAGACTCAGATTTAAAGAGTTTCACTTCAAACCTATCCAGAGAAATTTCCTGGAAAATGTTTCCTGGAAATGGATGCGAGACATGGCTTGATCATTGAACAAATCCCCATTTCGGCTTCCTAGAGCTTTGTTCGGGTGATACTTTTGAACAAAATTTCGTAATTCAACCTATTTCTGTCCTTCGTTTCGTCCGAAGAGACAAGATTCGGGAAAGCCGCTAGAATATGTGACGAGTACCGAACAAACGTCGAGTACGGAAACAATTTTTTCGCTTCGATTGCGATGGGAACCGAGGAAACGTCGAGTACCGAAGCAATTTTTTTGCGACGAGTACTGATAGAGATGAGTACCGAGGTACGACAGTATTTGTTCATATTTGTATGTGTTTATACTTAAATTTATCCAACATAAACAGTTCAAAGAAATAAATAAAAACAGTAAAGCCTAAAGACCATATTTTTTGTTTCATTAAAAATATTTTTCTGTTTATGCAGTAGAGACTTAACTTACTGAAAATATACTAATTCGACAATAATACGGAGACCACGGCTTTCGCCTACAGGCCCTGAAGAACCTGAAAACCAGTAGCTGTGTAGCAAAACCTGCAAACTCAGCCGAGGGTTGATTTCCCCCTGTTCGGTTTATGTTTCATATGGGCCTGGGCACTGGACGGGTAACACAGATCTGTCGACCAATCGGGGCAACCCGGGGCCCTTGAAAAAATATTAAATTAAAGTAGCTAAAGTTTGTTTTAATTCTTTCTTATTTTCGGACTTACTCAGGATGAAAAATTGAAATGACAATGGTAATGGCAAGCATTCCAAAATATGTAAAAGAAATTTGCTTAAAACTCGCGTCATTGAAACAATCGGAAAAGATATATATATACATATATATATATATATATATATATATATATATATATATATATATATATATATATATATATATATATATATATATACACTGCTGGCCACCCAAATTGCAACACCAAGAAAGACAAAATATATCACAACAAAATTTATTTTGTAGATAACATGTTGACCAAGTATCAAATGATTAAATTTATAGACTTCAGTGAAGTGTGGTTCCTGCCAAAATCAGTAGCCAGAGTAGCCGCCATTGTTGGAGATCACCGCTGCCACACGCCTCGGCATTGATTCAAAGAGACTTTGGATGAGTTCTTGGGGTACAGCAGACCAAGCAGCTTCCACATTTTGCCAAAGTTGATCTGCTGTGGCAGCTGGGGATGGAATCTGGGTCAATCGTAGAGCAACCATGGACCACATGTTTTCTATCCGCGAAAGATCTGGAGAGCGAGGCGGCCAGGGAAGCAACTCAATCTGGCGATTGACGAAGAACCGTTGGACAATGCATGCCACGTGTGGTCGCGCATTATCCTGTTGAAATATGGCTGTGGGCAAGCCCTGAAGCTAAGGAAGGACAACTGGCTCCAACACCTCGGAGATGTAGCGCTGGCTGTTTAAAGTACCGGCAATGCGTACTAGAGGTGTGCGAGAGTGATATCCAATACCGCCCCATACCATAATACCCGGTGCAGGACCAGTGTGGCGGTGCATAACGCAGCTGTTCAGCATCCTCTCTTCACGGTGTCTCCAGACTCGAATGCGACCATCGTGGTGTTGCAGACAGAAACGTGACTCGTCAGTAAAGACAATTTATTCCATTCTGCCGTCCACATCCTTCTGTCATCGCACCATTGGCGGCGGAGACGTCTGTGGTTCTGCGTCAAGTGTAGACAAAGCAATGGTCTTGCGGACAGACCACTCTGCTGTAAACGGCGTCAAATGGTACGCGCAGACACTGGATGATGCGTTACAGACTGCATGTGCTGTGCTATGGTTCGTGATGTGACTGAGCGATCCGTCACTGCCATGCGCACAATTTGCCTGCCATCACGTGAAGTGGTGAGCTGAGGTGGATGCGATCGAACACGCCGGTCCGTCGTACCCTCCTGCATCCAACGATCACATATCCGCATTACAGTTGTTTGGTTTCGTCCAACACGACTACCGATTTCTCTGAAAGATAATCCACAATCTCGATAGGCCACTATCCTTCCTCTGTCGAACTCGGATACTTGATCAAAAGATGATCGCTGTTTTCAACGAGGCATAATTGATCGTTTTTTTGAAAAAACCACAAGAAAAACACAATTGCCGAACTTGAAATCGTCGAAATCTCCAAGCCTTAAATAGCGCTTTGAAGTGGCGCCACAGGCGTGCGTGATGTGCGTCTGCGCTGAAATTCTAATCATTTGCATATCTCACCTCCGCTAATGCATGTTGTAAATTTCATGTTATTTGCAAATTTCCTTCAGGGTGTTGCAGTTACAGTGGCCAGCAGTGTGTATATATATATATATATATATATATATATTCTTATGCATATTCTAATTCTTATATATATTCTAATGCGGTAATAATAATTTGGTAAGTCTAATTTGGAGGTACTTGTGGTTAGAAGTTCATTATTTTTTCCCCGCTATTTACTGGCTACTTTATTATGAGAGTGCCATATAGGTGTAACAGTATTGCTCCCTATGAGGGATGACACAGAAACGATATATATATATATATATATATATATATATATATATATATATATATATATATATATATATATATACAGTGGAATCTCGATCGATCGTTTTCGGATCCATCGTTTCTCCGTATGTGTCGTTCATTTTATCCAGTCCCAACGATCATATTGCTTTGTTATGTTTCCGCATCTATCGTTCATTTCTGTCGGTCTCTTGAAAAATGATAGATCGAGATTCCACTGTATATATATATATATATATATATATATATATATGCATGTATGTATGTATGTATGTATAGTAATACTTCTTATTTGTTTAGCGTAAATTAACCGGAATGTTTATTGCGGAATTTTAAATAACAATGATGCATTACTACTTCATGAGCAGTTTTTCGCCTTACACAAATTCACTAAAAGAAGCATGCAATCTTTATTGTGTTAACCTTAGCTTTTTTTGGTAATGACCCAAATTTGTGCTTCATAACATAGAAGCTGTACTGCAAACCAGGATTACAAGCGGACTAGATATTTTTTAGTCACAAATCGGTTCAAGCCTTGCAACGAATTCTTTGGGAATCACAGCAAAGAAAATATTCTGTATGACACGCCTGTTTTTTAAAAGTAAGTGCATGGATTTAAAAGTAAGATTAAATATAATTATTGCCAGCTACTTATCTCTTCCTTTATAAGCTGTTTAACACGTAAAAAAATTAAGACTGACTCGGATCTTATCCAAAATATTATTTTAATGTAAGTTACCAGTGTTTTTGAAAATAATAATTTTGTTGATTTAGTTTGCTTTGGTTAAGATTTTTATTATACACTTTCATATTGCGTGTGTGCTTGACTGCGAACGTTTACTTAAAAATTTAAAATAAAAAATTTTAATATCATATATTAAAATGTTATGTATCCATTTTCATAGTACCTATGATGATTTGAAAATTTTTTTCTCTAACCAGTCTAGTATAGTGTAGATTGAAGCTTTCCACTTAAGAATAGAAATTTCAAACCAATTTAAGGAATTAATTCTCACATTTATCAATTTTTTCTCTTTTTTTTCACAAGTACAGAGAATTAACCCCGTAACTTTCATCTTACAGATAAGTGATAAGATTATCCACACATTTAGTCTTATTATTTTTCCTCTTGAAGTGTTACAATGGTTACCCCTGAACCCTGATCAAAATTGCCTGATTTTATTTGGGCGATTCCCTCCCCCCCCTCATATTCGGCAATTTATCAGTGTCTCCTCTGTTAAAATAATGACTAGGAAACTGATCCCAGACTTTTCTGCTTTCAGAGCAATTGTTCTGAAGATCGTATTTCTGATCCACGTTTTTATCTTCATAAATAAGTCTCACCTATCCTTAGTTTAATGCAACAACAAATAAACATAAAAGGAGGTATATTCTTCTTAGTCTACATGAGTTTAAAAGTTGCGTCGAAAGGTAAGATTTAATACTGCTCCGAACTAAAACAATATTTCAACTGAAATATGAATCTCATTTCTTATAGCAAATACCTGCGTGGACGCTGAACTGAAAAAGTAGGTGCATAAAAAAGGGCTCCGCTTTCTTTGTCTCCAGAGGAAAGATTTTACCTATCCAGAGAGAAATGTATTTTCTTTAGGAAAAAAACATAGGGTTTATCTCCATCTCGTATACTATTTTTATTTCGCGAATCGTCTAAATTTCGTTTATGTATAAAAAAAGAATCGCATTTTTTCAGGAGACACTGGGTTAAAAAATCAAGAAAATATTTTTAAAATCTTACTAGCTATGTAATAAACTCACATTTTGCTTCTTTTCACAAAATAATTTTCAAAATAAGCGAAACATTGTTTGCGGTAATAATAATCATAAAAGTAATAAAAGCTATGAAATTGCTATTATACCAAATACTCATAACAGCTTTCCTTACCTATGGCTCGGTGACATTCAATATGACCTTTTTTCATCTCAATGCGGCAGGAACTTGTCTCTGACACTGGTCCATGAAGATCCGAGAAATCTAGCTGGCTACTTTACCATGGGAGCACCATTTAGGTGATCCAGTATGGCTCCCCTATAGGAGTACGACACAGAAACGACCAAACCTTATTCGGGATTTAAACTCAAGCCACAGCTCAGAACGCTAACCAAAAATTCTATGTTGGCGGCTAAAATATAACCTTAAGAGGGGCATACACCCTGGGTGAATTCGAATGAAAACTGCTAAGTATTATTTTTCTAGTTTCCAGGTGAATGGATTATTTTGAAGAAGAGGCAACCAAGAATTATATCATCTTTATAAAGACCCAGACATTAAATTCATTATAATACCAAGAATGAAACGGGCAGGCCATCTGATGCGATTGCCTGAAGAGATTGACAATAAGAAAATTTTCACATCTAATCCAATTGCCACTCCATCCAGAGGTATCCAAAATATTTTACCGACCCCAGCGTTACCTCATGCTGCATTTGTGGACCTGAAGACCAGTCGCTAAGCAGCAATTCCTCAATAACACCTGTTCGGTTAATAAGTAGGAGTCTGGGCGCCGGGCGTTCAGTACACATCTGCCAACCATCGAGGCAACCCCAGACCCCTCGACCCAGGGGTATACCAAAACAATTTTGTTTGGTATACCTCTTTTTATTGGATAGGACTTTCATCTTTTAATTTGTAGGAATTGAAAAACTATTGCTCAGAACAGGGCGAAATGGAATAAACTCTAAAAGTGTTTCATGGATGTTAATCAAAAGGCTACAAATATTTTATCATGTTTATCAATTTTGGAAAATCGATAATTACATACCTATTACTAGGATATACCTGTTTTTACAAGCTCAAGTATGCAGCAACGTCATATCGATCGCACGCAACAGTAACCGTATTTGGTTTATTTTCGTTTCGTATTAAAATCTAATTCTTCAGATAAAATGACATACATGTTTAGAAATTGTAATTGTTCGACCTGATGGGACTTTTTTATCTTATGGGATTTTTTCTAAAAATTTTGCTAGGTTCGTAATTCCTAACGTACCCCAAAATAATAAATTTCTACATTTAAGCCCAGACTTAATTAAAATAATAAATGCATATCTATCCCTGCAGTCTAAATCTCTATCTCCAGTACAACAAACTGATATATTTTCCAATTCTTCTTCAAAATTTTTAGATAAAAGTTAAGTTAAAATTTAATAAAATTCTAAATCCAAAGCTAAAATCTTCTAAAACCGTATATCAAATAAAAAATATTAAATAACTGCGCTGAAAATTAACAAAATCTATAAAGAAAGAAAGTCCAAGATATGTCCCGCACGCTTGATTCATAAAAGAAAGAATTTTAAGCTCTAAATTATTGTTGAAATAAAAAAAATTTAGTTAATCCACCTTAATTTGAAAACAATGTAAATTCGATTTTTACATATTGGAAATAAACATGAAAAATAATTTTAAACATTATCATTGATAATCCTGTATAAAAATTCAGCTGAAAAACGCATTTCAGTGATAACTAGTTTTTAAAAATTAAATACAAACAAACAAAACTGGGGGCGGGGCGACTAGTAGCAATATATATCTATTGCATAATTGTGCGAAAAGATTTTAGCACTAGGCAAATTTCTACCCTTCCATCAGACGAACTTTTGTACAATTTTGAAACCAATCAAATTAACTGATTTCATAATTATAGTGGGAAATATCATAGCATTAGTTCAGTAAATATTCAATGAAAATTTCATCATTCCATTTAAAAGCTCCATTATGAAATAATACGTTATAAAAGTTAGTTAATTTGTAAGACCATATTCAAATAAAAAAATTTGAAATCCCTTCATTATTTAAATAAATATTCAATTATAGCATTCATAGAATTCAATATTGAAGACACAGATAAGACAGGTATTAAAAAATATAATGTAATTTAGATAATAAGCATAATATAAAAAAATTAGGAAAGAAGTACTAATTTTTCACACATTTTATTCATTCATATGAAATAGTCTATTCAGAATTGCTAAAAATATTTTACCGACATTGGTTAAGATTGATACTTTCTTCACTATATTAATGTTTTTGAACTGGTATAAAAAAAGCAAAAAGATACTCTGAATTTCAATTAAAACGTGATGTCATATTATAAAAATACTTAAATAAGATTCTTATTTCTTTGTAAAATCCGCACATGTTTCGAATTTTTTTTCGCTCTAAACAACAAAGATTTCGAAGCAACTCTTCATTCAATCTCTCTAGAGAAAACTTTCTACTTATACCGAGTGAAACACACTTTATCTCTTGGAAAAAAGTATGTATTTTCTTTTTTATAATAATGTTATCTTGTGAACGAAGTAGATTTCATATTTTTTTAAAGAACGCATTGCTCTCGTACTGACAATGAATTGCTGGAGAGGATTGAAAAAGTGATGAAGGCATTATGGAGAAATCTTGGGAAGATATGAAGAAGGTGTAGTAAAAATTGTATAGCAAAAACAATGTTTATTTCAGTTGATTAATATTTAAACTTGGTGAGCTAAATATCACAATCCCAGTGAACTTCCAACTGCTTGGAACTATATTCTTGAAGTTCATGTCATTTAAGATTTTAAATTATTTTCAACCAATTACCTGAATTTACAAATTCATTCGTCCGTACAAACAGTCACATCAAATGTTCTTCGGCCTGATAAAGAACTGTATTAATTAGTTCAAAATTAGTTTTCGTTCTTATTTTTTATTGTGGATTTCAAAAAGTTGTGCGTCCTTGTTACGTATTTTCCACAGTTTTCATGTAAGCGTTATACCTATTATTCAAATGAATTTTTTTCTATTAAAGATGTCTCAAGTGCTACTTTTTGTAACAAAGTTGCCGATAGAACGATAAACTCATACGGCGGATTCACTGCTGTAATTGCTTTCACGAGTAACCTTAAACCGCCAACGCCGTGCTCGTTTTAGGGATGCATTTGGAAGAGTATATTTGGCTAGGACTAAAAGAAACTTTACGAAGGAATTTCAACAAGTATTCAGTGGTATGAAGTCATACTGAGAGATTGCTGGCTTTGAGAAGACCTTATCGCCCCGATCTCCTAGGGATTTTAAAAAACTAGCAAATTCGAGTACCCTTTCGGCTCTGTTATTTCCGATGTGTGAGGTGCACGTGAAATCGTCCCAAAAACTCCTGTTTCTTCGATCGGTAATCTGAAAATCGGTAATTTTTATAATCTGACTTCAATTGTAATTTCATGATTTCACGATTCCACCGCTTTCACGAATAACTAGGAATCAGTGCCAACGCTGTATTTTCGGCTTTCTGAGAATAGGACTTGGGGAGTATTAATCCTTTGGCATAAATTAGAGGCCTATCTAATGCTATGTATTTCCAATAAGGTGCAAAAAAAGGATATACTGGTACGGCGGATCTGCGGCTGTAATCGCTTTCACGAGTAATTCTTAACGTACGCCCCCGTGTTAATTTTTGGGGTACATTTGGCAGGCATACTTGCGTAGTACTAAAAAATTGCAACGAAGGGTTTTTAGGACATGTTGGAGTGTATGAAGTCACACGACAAGTTCGCTAGCTTCGCTGATATGGCGGAAACCGTATCACCCGATATAATCGGGATTTCAAAAATCTCGCAAATTCGCGTACCCTTGTGACTCTGTTACACACAAGTAAGTGGCACGGGGGTGGGGGGTGGGGGGTCCCTAAAAATCCATGTTATTTCGATCGATGGCGGCAAAATCGGTAACTTCGATACTCTGATGTCACTGCTGTCGCGGTAAATTCGAAATCGGTGCTATTAGCGTATTTTTGGATTTCTGGGAAGAGGTCTTTGGTCGTAATAGAGCTGTAGGATGAATTAAAGGAGATAAGTGCTACCTTTTTACAAATAAGTTGCCGATAGAAGAAGAAACTCGTGTGACGGATTCGCCGACGATATCACTTTCCCGATTAACTTTAAACCTGGTCCCTTGTGTTTCGTTTTATGATGTATTTGGCAGAGCATAGTTGCCGAGCACTGAAAAAAGTTTTATAAAGGAATTTCAACATTTCTTCAGCGGTATGACGTCATACCACGAGATCGCGAGATGGCGAGGAGCTTACTACATTTATCCCCCCGGGATTTACAAAAAACTCGCAAATTGGAGTGCCCTTGTGGCTCAGTTACTCCCCAAGAGTGAGGAGCACGTGAGAGCGTCCCGAAAGTTCCGTGTTTGTTCGATCGGTGGCGGGAAAATCGATAACTTAGGTACTTTGACTTCACTGCTCTCACAATTAATTTGGAATTGGTGTCAATGGCGTATATTCGGCTTTCTGGGCACAGGTTTTTGAAAGTAATAGCGCTTTTCGATGAATTAAATATAGTTTATATGCAATTATATACACAGACCAGTCATATTAATGTGACCACCTGTCAAAATCCAGAATAACCACCTTTCGCAGAGCGGACCGCTGCGAAACGTGCAGGAAGAGAGTCTATTAGGTTCCTGAAGGTGTTCACTGGGATGTTGAGCCCTGCCGACTCCAGTGCCGTGGCCAGCTGCGCTAGGTTACGCGGGTGAAGATCCATGGTGCGAACAACTCGATCGAGGTGGTCCCACAAATTCTCGATTGGGTTCAAGTCCGGGGAATTTGCTGGCCAAGGGAGTAAGGTAAACTCATTCTGGTGTTCTTCGAACCACGCAAGTATTGGGAATTCTAATGTTTATAAACTTCAATTCAATTATTAACCCTATAATTTCTTCTCATGATTCGAAATTCTTTTTATATACTTCAACTACTAAGTTACATTTATTCAGCATATATAATACACAATAAAAAACTTCTCAATGAGATCAATTTCCTTTAAAAACACAAAACAATTTATTCCATTCGACATTAAGCATTACTGCTTTCTGACTGTTCGCCAAGAAATACACCTTTTCGAGTAGAACATTTTTCGTTTTAAACACACTGCCATCTATTGACATAAGATACAATTATAATTACAATTTCAAATTTTACAATCTTTCCCCCAAATGAACTATAGGTTCATTTAACAAAAAAAATCAAAATAAGATAAAATGACAATAATAAAGAGAAATTTTTTTAACAATATATAATATTATTAATTCACAAAAGGAAAAGAAGAAAAAGTCCTGTCAGGTCATTTCAAGGTTGTAGAGCAATTGTACTTCACGTTTAATTATTCTTCGCGCAGTCTTTATGGAACATGATCTTACCTTTCCATCTCTTCCGACATAAACTTCTATAACCTTACCCAATTGCCACAGCTGTCTCGGTTCACGGTTCCCACCTTAAGAGCAGTATCATTAATTTTTATATTGGAACCATTATCATTAATTTTTATATTGGAACCATTATCATTAATTTTTATATTGGAACCATTTGAGTGAGACACCACATGGTTAGACCGAAGTTCAAGAAGATACTGTTCTTTCCATCGTTTACAGAAATGTTCAACTAAAGTTTGTTGATACTTAAAGCAATTTCGAAGATCAGATTTTTCTGGTTCATTGTTTATTGCTGGCTAAGTGGTAAGTCGACGACCCACCAAAAAATGAGCAGGAGTCAATGGAGTAGGTTCCAAAGCATCATCATAAGTGTAGGTCAATGGTCGAGAGTTAAGTATTGCTTCTATATCGATTTAGACTGTTGTCATCTCCTCGAAAGTTAACAAAGCTTTCCCTAAAATCTTCTTCAAATATGTTTTTATACTTCTCACCATTCTTTCCCAAAATCCCCCCATCAGGCGACAAGGGGAGCAATGTATTTCCATTCGATCCTTTGAGAACCAAGATATTCTTGTATTTGAGATTTTTTACTCAGCCATCGTTTTAATTCTTTATCAGCCCTTTTAAATGTTGTGGCATTATCTGACTATACAGTTCTACACATTCCTCGTTGGCCAATAAACGTCTTAAAGGCTAATATAAAAGTTTCAGTTCGTAAGTTGGACACGAGCTCTAGGAGGACTGCTCGAACTGAGACACAGGTAAATAAACAAATATAAGCCTTTCTTGTAGCAGCATTTTTCTTTAATATACAGGGGACCTACGAAATGAAAGCCCGTCACATCGAACACTGTGCACATATTCATACGATCAGCAGGGAGTGGAGCGGTCTTCTCAACAAATGCCTTAGTCTTGTATTTTTTGCATACGAGACATTTATTTATCATTGTTTTCACTAATTTTCTACCCTTTATGATGTAATAATTTGCTCTTAATTGAGTTAGAGTTGCTGTTAATCCGCAATGAACAACCCTTTCATGACAAGATTTCACAAGTAGATCAGAAAATTCATTATTATATGGCAGTAAAATCGGGTGTTTTTCTTCTTCCGAAATTTCTGCGAATTCTAAGCGACCGCCGACTCTGATTAAACCATTTTCGTCTGTAAAAGGATCAAAACATTTTATTCGGAAATCATTTGCAAGTTCTTTACCTGCCAGAAGCATATCTTTTTCTGACTTAAACGCTAACTCTTGAACATGAGATATCGAAAATTTTTCTGCTTCCAAAATTTCATTTGAATCTATGGGTTCGGTTTTTTTAGTTTTCATTTTTAGATTGCTTACAAATCGTTTGACATATGCTGGTACTCTGATCAATTTAGTTAAATTCACATACAATTTTAAATCAAAAAGATCTTCCGTGACAGTTGTGATAAGAGAAAGTTGAGCTTTACGAGCTTCTAATTCTACAGTAGAGTTATCTGGATCAATATGTGCAACTTTAGGCCAATATGCTTCTTCTTCGTGTAACCACTGAGGACCAGACCACCATAGGTCACAATTAATCAGCTCCAATAATTTCTTTTTTCTGGTAATGATGTCTGCTGGATTTGTTTGGCCTGGGCAATGACGCCAAATTTCTGGCTCTGTTAAGGATTAAATTTCTCGAACTCTGTTAGCCACATAAGGTTTCCATTTTGTAGATGAGCCTTTAATCCAGCAAAGTGCTATACTGGATTCTGTCCAGCATTGATAACTGACATTAACACCTATATTTTGAAATACGGGTTTAATATGTGAAATGAGTTTCGCACCTATTAAAGCAGCAGTTAGTTCAAGTCTGGGAATTGTTAATTTCTTGAGAGGTGCTAATCTACCCTTAGCCATGAGAAATGTTACACTATTATTATTATTAATGTTAGTAAATCGTAAATAGATTACGGCTCCATAGGCTATCTCACTACTGTCAGTGAAACAATGAATTTGAATGGATTTCAAATTTTCAATCAAACTTGTACCGAAATAATATCTAGGAATTTCCAGTCTGTTAACTAAAAGTATTTCCTCACACCAAATTTCCCATTGACTAAATATGGAGTCGGGTAGTTCTTCATCCCAATGTATGCCCTTTTCCCAAAGTTCTTGGAAAAGCATTTTCAGTCTCAATATGAAAGGTGAAAGAAATCCAGTAGGGTCAAAAATTGCACCTGCAGTTCGGATGATAGTTATTTTGGTTTTGTCAGAGTGTTTTATAAACTCAATTAGGCTAGTTACATCAAATTTAAATGTATCCTTATAACGATCCCAAATTAATCCTAAAACCTTGAAAGAAACAGTTTTATCCTGACATTTCGTTTCCTTGGAGCCAAATTCAATTTCGGAATTTTCCCACAAATTTTCAAGTTTAGAAGAATTGCTCTTCCATTTTCTAAGTTTCATACCTGCCTCGCTTATTATTAGATTAGCTTCTTTATATTTCTTAAATGCTATTTCTTCATTTGACGCCCCTCACAAAATGTCATCAACGTACATGGAATCATTCAACATGTTTCATGTTTCAGGATATATATGAAGATATTTCTGTAGGTGCAATTTTACTACACCTGCTAAAACGAAAGGGTTGGATGTAACACCAAATAATACGAGTTTTAAACGAAAAATCTTTGGACGTATCTCAGATAAATCTTCTGGTAAACTGTCCATCCACAGAAAACGTACTACATCTCGTTCATTCTCATTAAGGGATATCATCAAGAATGCCCTTTCAATGTCTGCTATAAAAGCTATGTAATTGAGTCTAAATTTTAAAAGAAGATTTTATAAATCTGGATTAAGATTTGGCCCAGGATGCAATAAATCATTTAGTGATGGGGAATTTGGAGGATGCGACGAAGCATCGAAAACAATCCTTAATTTTGTTGTGTCCTTGTTTTTTGTTATCACGGGATGATGAGGCAAGTAATAAACAGGTCTTTCGATTATATCATTGTTATCAACATTTTCTATTGTCCCTAACCTGAAATATTCGTCGATAACTTCCTTATAATCAGTGTGCAAATTAGGATCCTTTCTAAATCTACGAATTAAGGAATCTAGCCTTTTTCGCGCATTAAAATAATTATTATTCAAATCAACATTGTCGTGTTTCCATGGAAGTGTTACGCCATAGCAATTATTCTTGAATGTCAAGTTAGATTTTAATATTTGATAGGCTTCGTCATCAGAAATACCTCTTTTTGAAATTTCGTTTTTAATGCCTATTGATTCAAGTTCCCAAAAGGATTTAATATAAGTTGATGTTAACTCATCATCTTCTATGCTTCCAGAAATAATAACATTCAAGACATTAACTGATATTGATTCACTCATCAAAGGGTTTAAAGAAACTGGACCTTGAACTGCCCATCCCATTAAAGTTTCTATCAACATTAAAGCAGGACCTAAACGTTTTGTTTTTCCAGTTACTATTTTCCATAAAAAAGTCTGACCCGATCAAAATATCTATTTTTTGTGGATCATCATCATGGTCTACAGTGTCTGACAGTTTTATGTTTGATGACTGAATTTGATTAACAAATTCTTTACTAGGAGCTTCAATTAATGCACCACAAATTTCGGGTGATTCTAACGAGTCAATCATTACAAATTTATCTTCGTCATCAATGTTACATAATTTAAATTGAATTTTAGATCTAATAAGTTTAACTGAATCTGTGCTGCCAAATTTATTTAAATTAATTGTTTCTTCCTTAATAATGGGTAAATTTAATTTATCACAAACTTGTCAATGGATGAATGTTCTTTCACTACCTGAGTCTAATAAACAGCGAACCTTTAGTTTTTCGTTAGAAGTGACAATAACGGCTTTAAATGTTGACATAAAAACATTTTTATTATAGGTTCCGTTTTCGAGAGTAGGGATAACTGAAGTAACAATAGTTTTCGGATCAGTAACAGCAGTTTGAAATTTATCTTCTATAGTATCAATTTTATCACACAGACCACTTCTATATTCTTTGCTATGACATTTGGTACATTCGAATTGAAGCTACAATTACGTTGTAAATGAAATTTTTTATAACAAGAAAAACAGGACCCGTTTTGTTTCAGTAAATTTTTTTTCACTTAAATTATAACGATCACAATCATCAGCTACATGCTTCCCCAGTTTATCACAAAAAATACAAAATTTCTCAGTTGTAATGTTAAGAGCTGCCGTACTTTGCCTTTTATCTCTATTTTTATTATCAAAGGTACGAAATTTATTTGATTTATCTTCATACGGTTTCACAAAATTTCTTGATTTTTTACTTTCTTTTTGTGTTTCCGCCAAGAGATATACGCGTTCACGTGACTCAACTTCTGATTTTAAAAATTCTAACAAGTCAGTGATATTGTTTATATCTGAACTATGACTTCGAGTAAACAATAAAATTACATCATTCGGAAGAGCCTTTATTAAAATAGGAAACAAAAGTGTTTCATAACTATCTGGCTCAACGCCAAAGCTTCTCAGTGACTCAATTTATAAATAACATGTATCATAAACTTTTTTTAGCGAAGGAATATCTCTTGAATTCCAACATTTCGCCATATTAAGCAGTGCAGACATGTGTTTGTCTATGAACAAATCCTTTCGCCGAAATTTTGATTCTAATGTTTTAATTGCTGTCTCATAATTTTCATCTACAGTTAACAAACCAGAAATCGAAAGTGCGGCGTCATTCGTCAAATAAGATTTCAAATAAGAAAATTTTTCTACGTTTGATAAAGAATTGTTTTCATGGTAGAGACTTTATATTGGGACCAAAAATCGGTCCATTTGCATATATCACCATCAAATGTATCGATTGACAAACGCGGTAACTTAATATTCGACTTCACATTACTTTCAATAACAGTGTTAACACTAGGTGAATTTACATTCATTCTAACAAAATTAGATTGTATAATATTTGAAGTTAGTTTCATTTTGGCTCTATTCAATCTGTTTCTACAAAGCAATATATTTTCTTGATAATTTTCTACGGAAGAGAGTTCTTTCTCTAAATCTTCCGTTTTCGTGATTTCAAATATTTTTGAATTCAATTCAATTAATCATTTTTCTTTCTCATTTAGTAAATCAATACTGTCACTAAGTTCATCGACATCTAAGTTCGGATTCGTTAACAAAGTTTCAAATTTATTTATCAATTTAGTTATGGAACTTCGTGCAATAGTTCGCGTAATTGCAAGTTTTTCCATTTTCTTTTTTCAAAATGTTCAAAACTTTCAAAGAAATCAAAGGGCTTCTTCACTTACCTTTAATCTAAAGGTATCCTGTGTGTTTCGGCACCACTGTAAATTCTATTGTTTATAAACTTCAATTCAATTATTAACCCTATAATTTCTTCTCATGATTCAAAATTCATTTTATATACTTCAACTACTAAGTTACATTTCTTCAGCATATAAAATACACAATAAAAAACTTCTCAATAATGAGATCAATTTCCTTTAAAAACACAAAACAATTTATTCCATTCGACATTAAGCATTACTGCCTTCGACATTAAGCATTACTGCTTTCTGACATTAAGCATTACTGCTTTCTGACATTAAGCATTACTTATTTCTGACTGTTCACCTTGAAATACACTTTTTCTAGTAGAACATTTTTCGTTTTAAACAAACTGCCATCTATTGGCAGAAGATACAATTATAATTACAATTTCAAATTCTACACGTACAGTTCGAGCTTTATGACACGTCGCGTTGCCCAGCTGGTAGATGCCATCATCCTGAGGAAAAACAATTCGCATGTAGGGGTGAACATGGCCCGCAAGGATAGATGCATACTTGTGTTGATCCATCGTGCCTTCCACAATGATGAGTGAACCCAGAGAATACCACGAAAACATTTCCCAGACCATAATTCTCCCTCCTCCAGCTTGGACCCTTCCGGCAATTGTTGCAGGGTGTTTGCTTTCAGAAGTGTCACGCCGTATACGCCAACGTTCATCTGTCCGATGGAGCATAAAACGTGATTCATCAGAAAAAGCCACCTGTCTCCACTCAGTGGAAGTCCAGTTGCGGTACTGGCGTGCAAATTCCAGCCTTCGTCGCCTATGAAAAGCAGTCAGCATAGGTGCAATAACCAGGTGTCTGCTGCGGAGGCTCATACGCAGCAACGTTCGCTTAACCGTCGTTGTGGAGACACTGTTGGTAGCCCCTTGGTTCATCTGGACGGTCAGTTGCTCAACGGTTGCACCTCTATTCGCCCGAACACATCTCCGCAGCCGTCGTTAACCTTTGCCATCTATGGCTCGTGGTGCACCACATTTGCCACGTCTCTGATTTTGGATAGTGGCATTTTGCCATGCACGATATACTTTTACCACGGCTGCCCGCGAACAGTTTACAAAATTAGCCGTTGAGGAAATGCTTCCACCCTTGGCCCGAAAGCCAATGATCATGCCCTTTTGGACGTCAGATAAATCGCTCCGTTTCTGCATGACTGCAAGAACTGAAATGTTTTCCGAATGCCTACAACACACTTTATATATCCACCAAATTTGCTGATGACACGTGCCTTCTGCGATTAGTTATTTAACGTTGACTTCAAAAGTAGGCGGTGGTCACATTAAAATGACTGGACTTTGTATAACAGTTCAAATGTGTACTTTTATGATATTTTCTGAGAAAATGAATAAACACCAATTTGCTTGATCACAAATATATGAATAGGTTCACTGTATTTCCTATCTTAAGGCATATCATTAAAATCCAATAAGTAAACTAGGCCCGGTGCAATTCCATTCTATTTCTGTTTTGTTCTAGAACTTTTCAAAGGTGTATTTCTTTTCATGTAAAACCCTTTCAATAGGGTAGTATTTTTTAGAGATCAAAACCAACTGTAATTTATATAAACACCTCCAAAATATACTTCAAAGAGCTATGATATGTTCTCAAAGCTCTTTGAACAATTTTGCATTCCTTAGCTGAAAGTTACATAAAAGTGCAAATGAGAAACCCGCACTTTTAGATAAGCTATAAATTTGAATTTTTCTCCTTTTTTTATAAATAGTTTCAATGCATGAAGATAAATGTAAAAATTTTATGAAAGTAAAGCCAATTACAGTTGTTGCAGGAAAATTTAACAAAATAAAGCCTGTAAAAATACATTTTAGACTTAAAACTAAATTCTCCTATAACATTAATTTTTAACGTCTCTCTAGAAGGGTGAAATTACAAACTGCAAAATTTTATGTATAAATAATATCCATAAAACTTTTTTTAAACTAATTCATTAACCGGAAATAAGTATACATAAATAATTGGAAATCTTTTGTACTTAGAAATTTCTTTTATTTCAACATCATTGAATTAAGATTATTTACTAAACGTAAAAGATACTTTAAAGGGAATGCTTTTAAGGGATATGCATGAATTTAAAAAAAACAAAAAGCGGTTCCGTTCTATAATAGTCTAATTAAAGAGCTTTCCAAAAAAATCTCTAATGTCCATAATCAAATAGGCATCAGTGAAAATATTTTTTCAAGCGGAAAAAAGAGAAGTTAATAATAGCATGATACAGATTCTGCACTAAAATTCTCGTTTATTGCACGCTCAACAGATAAGAGATAAACATTTAACTGGATACTTTCTGTTCACCTTAGAAGGGATATTTATTTCTTATCCTTTTTTATGTTTTCAACTCATTTTATACACTGTGTCAATATCTACAAATAATGATTTAGAAGAAAAAAGTTTATTTTGCAATTTTAACAATGCAGTTTTCAAGAAAATCTATTTAAACTCAAAATTTTATCAGATTTGTTTCCTTGTTAATTCACTTGCAAAAAATTTAATAAATCTCCACGTCCAACAGTCGTGTAAAAATTTTAGGAGTTCTTATTTCTTAAAGATACCTTCATTAATTAATTATATATTCAAACAAACAGCTTCGTGAAAAAAATGCAGCGATTGTTATAAATTTGAACATTGGTACAATTGCATATCTAAGTAATCTGTTTGCGTTATAGATAAACATAACCGAATTGACGTTTAACCCCTTGCATCTAGAATTTTCATTTTTTTAGTGTTGTTACTATACTATGTTCAGTTTAAAAATACATTTTTTCCCATATCATATACGATATATTTTATCATTTATACTCAAAATTTGACAAAAGTAAATTGTAGAATTGGTCAAAGACCACGTCATTTTTTCACCAGCATAATAAATGACACTGCAAATCCTTAAAACAGAATACGTTTAAAATCAAGTTTATATATGAATGACTACTGAGATACAAGTTTGAAGTCGTACAATATAGTTTAATACTTAACCCTAAGTAAGTAAGTCTTTACAATAGAGAATAGGCAGACCAGCTTCAGAGAATAATTTATTCAGACGCAGAACAAAATAAAAAGTATTAGACATTAAAAATACCAAATAATAGCTTAGGAGTACCAACTAGCTGGCTGTTGATGCACTTGACACTCTAATGTTACTATTAAGGGGATGGTGGACCTTTCACAGCGATTTTTGAAATTTTTGCCACAGAGATATGAAACTTTGATTGTATATTCATTAAAGTCTAACAATATTAAAAACCTTATAAAATTTTATAGATATTTAAAAAAAAATATTTTATAATTAAAAAATTCAAATTAAATTACCCTTCTTTAAAATGCTCCTTGCGACTCAATTTTAAACTTTTCCCCTTAATTTTGCACTTATATTGATTATAAATACTTTCTGAACAGAGTTATGTATTTTTTTGTACTTTCGTTGAATAGTTAATTTTCAGAAAATATTTTTATGCTTGTACTCTGAATTTTCTTGAAATTTTTGTACTTTTGTACACTTAAATTAAACTTTGATAACCTTAATGACCTCGAATCCTAAAATGGATACATAACTTTATTTTCATGTATTACAGGAGTCTTTATTATAAATTTCATAAACTTTCGTCAAAAATTATGACGCGAGGAGCATTTTAAAGACTTGCAAATCTGGAAATTACTCATTTTGAGAAAAATACATTTAAAACATGTTTTTTCACCTACCTTTAATACTAACTTTTGTAAAGCCACCAAGTTTTCATTTTACTTTTCACTACATATTTTAAATGCATTTCATTCCAATATTTACATGTTTTTAAAATATTAATACATCCCCCCAAAAAATTCCAATTTTTGCTCGATTTTTGGTAATTTGAAAGTCTACCATCCCCTTAAACAAAGAGATAAAAATGTTAAGCTGTCTCTCTTTAACTTCAAGTAAACATATGTTTAAATAAAACTCATTAGGTTATAATATGGTGAACATTTATAAAATACTTTAATGAATAAAATATAAGCCTGTGGTTATTTCTGAACTGTCAATAACCTAACTCCATGAAAAGACTAATTAAGTTTTATAATCAATCTTCATGGCAGATCCAAAATCTTCGACGAACCTTTCGAGAGAGATTGTCAAAAAAAGATATTATCATGTGTACTTGGATCAAATTGTATTTATCTTGTTATCGCTCCTTCACACGTTTTTAAATCATTAGAAGAATCTTCCATTTATGCTTCATAATTTTCTTCCAAGCAATTTCTATTTATACATTGGGGTCTCTGAATGTTTTGTTTTCACATAAAACCATATATCTCTGTTTATGGAAAACGGATTTACAATCTGAAATTATTAAAATCATATTAGCCAGTGAAACATGCATAAAAATAATATAACTCGTAACTGAACCATAAAATTAATATAAGTCAAAAAGCTTTAAATATAGAAGGGCTCTGTAAGAGAATCAGATCTGTAACACTATCATTAAATTAAACGGAAATCTCTACTCAAACAGTATTTAATTTAGGAGTGTGTCACCATAGATAATTGACTGATTACCTGCTTTATTCCTGTAAGATAACGTACTCCAATCTGAGGTATTATCATTACCAAGTTCAAGATATGGGGATTTTAATCACGGAATAATGTGTCAATACGTGTCAGTGATATCAATCAGATACGTTCAGCAACTGACATCGGTTTCTGACAGTTACTGCCTTGAAATGTGCATGAATTTATCAGTTAAATCTATTATGCTTGACATCCTCTCTTAGATATTACCCCTTGGTAATATTTCAGCTTTGAAACATTAAATAATAGAGTGAAACTATTTAGCCGTGGTCAAAAGAGTGTTAGTTACCAGCCGGTATAAGATATGACAGTTAATAGATTATTGATAAATATCAGATTCCTCAAAGAAATTCTTGAAGTTCCTCCGCAAATTAATCTAAACATTTTCATATGGTTTAAAGCAGATTTAAATTGTTAATAAAACGTTCTTTCAGAAAATTCAGCATAGGATTCGATAGTTGGAATTAATCTGCTTCAATTAACTTTTTAATGAGCCAATAAAGACATACATACTAACACGCATATTATTAAGAAGTTGAGGAATGTGAACAAATGAAAAATATTTTTCTAAGCATGTTAAGAACCGATTTAGTTTGATTTCATTATAAAACTCCAATCCTTTTACACCTCTTTATAATTTCCAAGTTTTCTTGCTTATTCTGTATATATATTAAGCAACAAAATTGAAATAGAAAGAAATCTCCTCCCCTTGTTGTATGAACATTAATAAAAAATTAAGTGGAAATGCAGATACATACCCCATAAGTGATACAGTACAATTTCAGACATCATTTGTTACTATTGATGATTGCAAAATTAATTGTTTTAATGATTTCCGAAGTAACATTGTAAAAGTACATATAAAAGAAATATTATATTCATAACAGGGTGAGAGAGTTTAAAAATAAACACATGCAAAATGAAATAATGTTATATAACTTGTACTTACTAGTTTAATTGCAATTTTGCAAGACCTCAGTTAATTCTTATATTTAATGTAGTATACCAGTACGTGAATATAATTATGCATGCTTTTAATATAAACAATACTTCATATTACATACAGATCGTTTCACTTGTTATAACCATATAATATTTCGAATGTTTATATACTAATCTTTGGAGGAAATACTAATAAAAAAAGACCTAAGATAATGGTATAAATTTGTTCCTTTACATTTTTCATATAGGACATTGTTATAGCAGTGATTAAACCACACACTGTAAAACAGATGATCCCTTACCTGAAATATCCTATGTTTGCATTGGAAGTTAAACTCAGTGTTCTTTATTTTCCTGATATATAACTTGACTGTTACATCTCTATTCATGATCTTTGCAACTGATGATTATATAAGGAAAAAAGAAGAATATTCAAGCTTAAAACATCATTTAATATTATTGATTCCATGCATAAATTTTTCCTCAATAATTTATGTCTTGCCACGATAGTTTAATTTTATTTATTTTACAATTGTGAGTGCAACCCAAAAACTGCAATTCTATCAGCACAACCCTAAGCACATTCCGGGGAAATAGTTTTTTCAAGAATCAAAGGTCCACTTTTTCTATCTCACAGAAATAAATTTGAGCTACTCTTAATCCAAAGTCTCATATTTCGTGTAGCTCTAGTGCATACGGAAAAGAATTCACCAGACCGCTAACTAAATCCCGTTTCTTAACCATTTCTCTAGAATTACGAGGCTATGAATAATAGTTAATTCGTTTATTTAAATTAACTCTCCGGATCTCGATTAACAAGAAAAAAGAATTTCAAATAGAGAAAATACAAAAAAATGTCGTAATCTACAGCAGCTTTTAGCAAACACGACCAACTCATCTTTTAGAGCAAAGGTTTCCTTCAGAATCCCCTATTCCTTTCCATCCTATAAAAAGGACAGGGGGAGGGATGTATATGATGTCTTAATGACCTACGTGTTAAAATGACAATTGCGTTATCAGTTTTAACAGTTCATAATGTAACATCATTTTGAATAACTAATGTAACTACGTAACCTTATTAGCTTTAAGCTGAAATGTTTTACTAAACATGATACAACTATAAAGAGAAAATTGAGAGTTATTACATGAAATGACTTCAGTTACAAAATCCCATGACTTTAGTATACGCTTATAAATGTCTGTTTATTATAATATTAAAAGCACAGCACTGAACTTTAATCTAGCCTTATCATAGCTACAGACTTTATCATAAACCATGTAACATGACATCGCATCAGAAAGTAATTTCCAAGAGAGAGGATTTCTGTGAATTACTTTGGGCCGAGAAGACAGTCTTTGAAAATCAAAAAAAAATATTATAAGAACTACATTTTAGATGCCTTTACGTCAAGACTAGCGTCAAGGTTTGATACCTAGAGTTGAATAATTCAAACTTTGAGGTTAAAAGTTCTGGTAAAGACTCCTTCAGGTTTGGCTGTAGAAATGTGCATAAAAGACCGTTGTAAAACTAAATATAGTAAATTTTACAAAAACAAATTTATTTTTTGTGTATGATTAAAAATTATAACGTCTATATCGACTTCAGAATTTTTTTATTGTCTAAATCAATGAATAGAATAAAATAAAAAATATTTTAGGAATCATTAAACATTTTAAGCATTATCGTTGATTAAAATTTAGGGGTATTTCACTGATATGATTTCCTAATTTAAATTCAATTATAACAGTTAGATAAGCTTATCAGAAATAGTCAGTGGAATAGAGATCTTCAATGACGTGCAACGAATGTAATGTTTTTAAGCATAAAAGAGTATTTATAGCCTTCCAGTAAGGATCGTAATGTTTATTGTTATTGTCAATTGAAAGACTTCAATTTGCAATTTAAATATGTTTTTAAGCTTAATTTCTATGGAATATATCCTGCCTTTTCGGAATTCGTGAATTTATATGATGCATTCTATGCCTACTATTATACTTCACACTGTAAAGGACCCAAATTTAAAAAAAAAACTTCGTGTCTTCATTCACATTTTTTTCTGACAATTAATAAAATAAAATTACGTTAATGATCTTCAATCATTACTTTAAGAAGTACTCAGCGTGTAACACTATGATATCTTACTTGTATAATTTATGGGGGTGGAGGAGTGTAATGATTAAAAAATTCTTACACCTTGAACAAATCAGTTTACCTGAAATTATTATGTTTTACTCATAAGTAAAAATTAAAATAAAAACGTGATAAATTTATAATTCGCCAATTACTCAACTCTAATTTATATTCTTATGCTTAAAAATTTTTCATTTTATCTGTAGAATAAAAGAAAAAATTCTTTTCTTTTAATAGGAATTAATAGCATGCTTTATCTCCGAAAGAAATTACTTATTTTTGACATCCCTAAAACATTACATCCCGTATGGATTGGAAGTCTTTTTTAACCATCTTTTCTTCAAGCATTTATAATTACACAAAAAGAGAGTATTTACTTTTGTAATTAAAGCTTTATTGTTTGTGTTCGCTTTGTTTCTTTTTTTTAATGTTTGGCAATTAGTGCAAATAATTAATAAAAAATATAATCTTCAATTTAAGCTTTAAATATACATAATGTCTACTTTTTCTTTAAATTAAAGATATAAATAGTAAGCTGTCATGTAAAAAAAAAGTTTTAGTTAATTAAATATTTATTTATAAAATTAATTAAAATAAATCTTTCTAACTGCAAAGCTTTAGAAAAGGCAAAACTTATTAATTCTCTTTTAATTTAATAAGTATTTTAATTATGAATACTTTAAATGCGTTTTTTAAATGTCTTACTTTACATTATGAACACAAAAAACACGGCAATTTCTCCAGCTTAAATACATAACATTGTTTCTACTGAAAATTAATAAAAGCAGATTCAAATATGAAAAATTGATTTATTTCTGTTGCTACATCCGTCTGCACTCTAATTCTAATGTTTCTAATCATAATGCTCTGTTCTAATGTTTTCCGAACAGAGTTGTAATAAGTGTGTATTTGGAGCTTTCGATCTTGCCAAGAGCTCTACCTCCAAATAAATTATTCTACGTGATATTTACTTGAGAAGATTAAACATATTTTCCCAAAATACTACAATCATAAACTTAATTTTCATAAATAACTGTGAGCCGTTAAATTTTTTTAACACACATTTTCAAATAATATACAGTTGTGCTCAAGTTCTTAACAATTTACCCCACTCTAAAAAAATTGAATATTAGAAATGAAAAACATTCAGAATGATGTGATATTTAAAATTTGAGGTAACTGCAATATTAAGAGTAAGGCTAAAATTATTTTATATTATTTAATATTAATGTAAACCATTGCATTGCCATAATCAGCAAGAATTTCTATTGAATATTTAGATTTATTGTCAATACTAGGAGCGAACAATTTTCTTTTTTAATTTAATACTATAGTATTTAGTTTTAAAAATCAATGTTTTAATTCATTAAATTCAAAGTTCTAATAGCTTTAATTTGTAAAGAATTTCGATACTAGCAAACAATTAATGAAGTATAAATTCGAACTAAGAACGAATACAACTGGTACCTAATGAATATTGTAAATTGTTCCTAAGTAGAATTCCAATAACAATGAAAACAGAAAGAATTTTAAAATGATTATCGGTTTGCTTTAATTTCAAATAAAGATGGTAATTAAAATAAAAGTTTACAAAACAGGTAAATACAATCAATTAGTTAGTCTTGAGTTTATCAAATCCAGATTATAAATCTCTTACTTACTCTGATGCATTTTTAATTGTATATTATAAATTTAATGAAGGTGAACGCAGAATCGTGTAAACAAATTTAGAAGAGGAAACTGAAATTATATCTCTCTTCAAATGAATTATAAATTCATTTGCCCAAAACAACGGATTCAGCCAAATTAAAAAAAAAGAATTCAGTCTTTTCAACTAATACACTTAAAGATTGTTCCTTTTATAAATACATTGATTTGAAATCAATTTAGAAATTTTATTCTATATTCAGGATTATAAATATTACTTGTTTATATCTTGTATTATTTTTACAAATATTTTATTTTTTAGCATCTGAAATTTCATTTACATGTAAACTTTTACTGGAAAATAATATCATGACAGCATTCATCTTTTTGTATTTTATTTTCATATGCTTTCATCTGTATCAATTCACTTTTCTGTAAGACTGTTATGTCACTGACTGATATGTCATAGTTATTATTGTGAAATTTAGCCAAAAAAATGGGATAAAAAATTAAAGATTTTTGAAAGGTGAAATAAGGAAACTTTTTTTTTGCAGGTAAATATCCATTATCTATTTTCGAAGTTCAACATAAAGGAAATCGAACATGTAGAATATTTCAAAAATCTGAAAACATCAAATTAAATTGCATGGTATACATGAAATTATCGACCATGTGTCTGAAAAACTGAGATAGCAAAGCTTTTAGCAGTTGATCAATTTTTTATAACATTTTTTCAAGCATTCTTGACATTTTGGATTATTTTGCGATAAAAGACATTTTTAATCCATAGTTTTAAAAAATAAGTTGAATAAGGGTTTTAATCGATATTCGGTGTATTCCGAGCTTAATAATATAGAATATTGACAATGGTTGAAATACATTTAGATTATTTTTAAGTGAAATCAATAGATTTTAGACTAGCGAGTTCCCACTCAAGTGAAAACAGACCTTTAATAACACAATGTATATAAAAAATTCCAGTTTTAATTTTTTGTTTTTTCTGAAAACCTTATGAAAAATCGAGTGATATTTTATATTATAAATGTGCAGTGAGAACTGTTTTGTCCTTTTAACTGCTTTAACGTTATTTTACAACACTTCTAACACTTTTTTCACTTATAGCCGATAGGATGACATCGTTTTGTACTCTAGTATAATATTTAAACTATTTTTTTTCCTGAAGTAAAGCAACTGTGAGTAAACAACTTTGGCTGGATTTTATTTATTTTGGTAATCTTTGCCAAACTACAACATAATCATGGATTCATTTACATGTATGTTTTTATTGATGAACCACAATTATTTTAAATTACAAAGCAATACCACATATTTTGATACTCTTATCTAAACCAAGCTAGAATATTTACTGATGCATTTTAAATAACCTTATGGTGCAAGCAAATATTTACATTTAAACTAGCAGAATTACAATTAGCTTGGCACTCCTATTGCACCCAACTATTTGATGCCAAACAACTGAATATTCCAACACAATTTGGAATTGATTGCTAAGCCGTGTATCGACATTTTAAGTAGTCGTTCAACATTTTGAAATCACTTGTGGCTTCCTGAATATACATGGAAATTATTTGTGACTCTTGTCATATAAGCAGCAATCTATCTTAAATTTCTGACACCTAACCGTCAGAGCAGAGAGAAAGCCGCGTTGTGGGAATTAAACTCTATCTTTAGATATGCTAACATAGCTTTCAATTAAGTCACCAACTGAAATATATGTTGATTTAAATTTGAAAAACCTTTAAGAAAGTGATGGAAATTACTGCTATCTTTCAAGCTGGTGTCATGGGTAATGAATGTATAAACCTCACATAGAAAATGTTAATTTAACTTAAAATTGAAGTTAAACTACATAGCAACTTGTTGTTTCAATATTTTTCATCTGGATGTTTATGAATACAAATTATATACATTTCCCCTTAAGCAAGTCATTTGTTATAATACTCAAAGAATAAAGTGCCTAAGACATGGACTACCCATGTTTGTAGGATTGTTAACCCCTTTGCCCATACTTCATGTTTTTGAGGGTCTCCAATCTCCAGCCGTTAATTATACATTAATAATTAGGAAAATAATTATAAATATTGTTAAAATATTTTTAAGTATAACAATATCTCATAATTTATGATCTTAATAAGCTTCCGTAAGCAAATGCACATATATATATATATATATATATATATATATATATATATATATATATACAGACTTAAAATACTCTATAAATAAATGCTTTCCTAGTCGCAGTACCCGGCGTTGTACGGGATTTTAAGAATGTTGGTTAACCAAAATCAATTTAAGAACTAAACACAGTAGGAATTGCATAGTAAAAAGAGCATATGAAATGTTTAGACACATCTCAGAATTTAGCTAGATGCAGCTGTGGTGCTCCATGGTATAAATTTTCCGATTACATTTTAGAAAGATTAATGACTAATTAAATATTCAATGAATCACGTTAACTTATGCATTGAATCGCTTCGAAGCAGCAAACGTCATAGCAAACTCTGATTGGTTGCGTAAGCAGTGATAAGCCATAGCCAGACAGATGGGAGTCAGAGGTTCTTAAGTTTTTTCGGTTTGTTTGTTTTAGTCATTTGTCAGTTTGCCTGATGTGTTTAAGTTGAGGCTGAGGCGATGACTCCCTCATTTACGATTTATCACAAATTCTTTTAGACCTCTCGAGATGTTTAAAGTTGATTTTATCAAAGCAGGTTCGCGCCATAATTTAAGTATGTTGTGTATGTCGGCGTAATCTGCCTATACTATTACTTTGTGAATAAAGTGTTAAGTTTGTTAATGAGTTTAGAGTGATTAACTTGGCTTCTACAATATTGGTGGCATACACGAGCCACCATACAGCAATTCATTATTGTACTACTAAGAGCTGCAAAGTAAAAATGTCAAATTGGGAAATTTTTGTTGACCAAAATCAATTTAAACACTTAACACAGTATATATAACATAGAAAAAAGCATGTAACGTTATTGATATGTTATACGCATGAATAAAAAGAAAACCCAATATGAAAATACACTGCTGGCCAGTGTAAATGCAACACCCTGAAGGAAACATGCAAAAAACATGAAATTTACAACATGCATTAGCGGAGGTGAGATATGCAAATGATTAGAATTTCAGCGCAGACGCACATCACGTGCGCCTGTGGCGCCACTTCAAAGCGCTATTTAAGGCTTGGAGATTTCGACGATTTCAAGTTCGGCAATTGTGTTTTTCTTGTGGTTTAAAAAAAAACAACCGATCAATTATGCCTCGTCGAAAACAGCGATCATCTTTTGATCAAGTATCCGAGTTCGACAGAGGAAGGATAGTGGCCTACCGAGATTGTGGATTATCTTTCAGGGAAATCGGTAGTCGTGTTGGACGAAACCAAACAACTGTAATGCGGATATGTGATCGTTGGATGCAGGAGGGTACGACGGACCGGCGTGTTCGATCGCATCCACCTCAGCGCACCACTTCACGTGATGACAGGCAAATTTTGCGCATGGCAGTGACGGATCACTCAGTCACATCACGAACCATAGCACAGCACATGAAGTCTGTAACGCATCATCCAGTGTCTGCGCGTACCATTCGACGCCGTTTACAGCAGAGTGGTCTGTCCGCAAGACGTCGATTGCTTTGTCTACCCTTGACGCAGAAACACAGACGTCTCCGCCGCCAATGGTGCGATGACAGGAGGATGTGGACGTCAGAATGGAATGAAATTGTCTTTACTGACGAGTCACGCTTCTGTCTGCAACACCACGATGCTCGCATTCGAGTCTGGAGACACAGTGAAGAGAGGATGCTGAACAGCTGCGTTATGCACCGCCACACTGGTCCTGCACCGGGTATTATGGTATGGGGCGATATTGGATATCACTCTCGCACACCTCTAGTACGCATTGCCGGTACTTTAAACAGCCAGCGCTACATCTCCGAGGTGTTGGAGCCAGTTGTCCTTCCTTACCTTCAGGTCTTGCCCACAGCCATATTTCAACAGGATAATGCGCGACCACACGTGGCACGCATTGTCCAACGGTTCTTCGTCAATCGCCAGATTGAATTGCTTCCCTGGCCGCCTCGCTCTCCGGATCTTTCGCCGATAGAAAACATGTGGTCCATGGTTGCTCTACGATTGACCCAGATTCTATCCCCAGCTGCCACAGCAGATCAACTTTGGCAACGTGTGGAAGCTGCTTGGTCTGCTGTACCCCAAGAACTCATCCAAAGTCTCTTTGAATCAATGCCGAGGCGTGTGGCAGCGGTGATCTCCAACAATGCCGGCTACTCTGGCTACTGATTGTGGCAGGAACCACACTTCACAGAAGTCTATAAATTTAATCATTTGATACTTGGTCAACATGTTATCTACAAAATAAATTTTGTTGTGATATCTCTTGTCTTTCTTGGTGTTGCAATTTGGGTGGCCAGCAGTGTATATCAATATATAAAAATTTAAAAGAAATTAAAATCAAATACAAAATTCTTCTTACCCAACCTCAGACGGTCGTAAAAAGCGTAAAATACTTAAAATCGGTCAATAATTAGTAAAGTTTTTAATACCAAAACTCAAATTCATGATAGTAAACAAACGTTGTTAATTTGCCATTTTCATTTTAGAAGTTCATTTGTTCAGTAACCGCTTCTTTTTCAAAAGGGAAATGTATCTTTATCAAAATATATTTATTGATATTTATCATAAAAAATGAGAAAATGAAATTAATTTTAAATTTATGAGAAAATTTTACATTTCAATTTTCACGATTTCAGTTTTCTTAAATATTTCCCGTTTTATTTTTATTTTTCAATTGTGAACTTCTAAAATAAAAATGCCAACAAACAACGTTTGTTTACAATAGTGAATTTGAGTTTTGGTATGATTAATTACTTTACAAAATATTGATCGATTTAAATTATTTTAGATTTTTTTGTGACCGCCTGAGGGTGGGTAAGGAGAATTTCGAATTTGATTTTAGTTTCTTTTAAATTTTTTGAACCTCTCTCTCTGCTGGCCATTACAATTGGAACATCATGATGGATGGAAGATGCAAACGTCAAAACGTTGAAAGGAAGAAGATGCTGGCATATGCAAATTATTAGCATTTAAGCGCAATCGAACGACAAAGGAGGGAGAAACGGCATCTAAAACTCTGTATAAAAAGAAAGATAGGTAACGGGTTTCTCAATCGAAAATCGCATTTGAATATTGGTTCTTTGTGAGGAGATCGTGTTATGCCTCGTATAGGAAGGAGAAACGGCTACCAGCACGTGACGGAATTCGATAGCGGCAGGATCGTGGCCTATCGAGATTGCGGCTTATCGTTCCACGATATTGCTACTCGCATTGATCAGAATCCAACGACTGTCATACGAATATGGAATCAAGGGGTTCAGGGGGGACATACTGAACGTCATGCACGATCTCAACAGCCTCCCTCCACTAACGCCCCAGAGGACAGACATTTTGGCAGGTCGGCTTCCAGAATCGTAGAGCCACATCACGGACCTTGAGTCAGGAAATCGGCTTGTTTGCAGCACGACAAGTATCCGCATGGAAGTACGGCGATGTCTGGAGCGGCACGGACTGTCTGCACGGCGACCATTATTGCGGCTTCTATTTCCACTGCTGTGTAGAGACGCTTGCGATGGTGGTGTGTCCAAAGACATAACTGGATACAGCAGTGGCACCACGCCGTCTTCTCAGACAAGTCCCGGTTCTGTGTGTAGCATGATAATGGGCGTATCCGTGAATGGAGGCACCGATGAGAACGCACGTGACCCGCTTGCATTCGATATCGTCGTACAGGCCCTGCACCTGGTGTGATTATATGGGCAGCCATTGGGTACATGACACGAATACATCTTATTCCTTACTCGTCGGTAATCTGAACAGCCTGCTTTACATTTCTCAGATCTTATGGCCGGTAGCTTTGCACTATCTTCGAGGACTCGGAGAATTCATCTTTCAATAAGATAACGCGAGACTGCATGTTGCCCGCCGTGTCCTGACCAACCTCGACACAGAGGGATTTCGACTGTTGCCCTGTCAAGCACGTTCTTCAGATCTCTCACCCACTGAAAACATCTGGTCATGGATTGCTGAGAGACTGAGGCGCCACCGCTCTCCAGCCACTACGATTGATGAAGTGTGGCAAAGACTTGAAGCTGCATAGAATGACTTGAGCATATCTGTCATCAAAGCCCAGTTCTATTCGATGCCTAATCGGGTTAGAGCTGTTTTAGCTGACGGAGGCAGCAGCTGTGTGTACTAATTTCGGACCTTCCATATCCCTAAATTACCTACAAATGTAATCATGTTCTTTTCCTACTATGCTGTGTACGCACAATAAGTTAAGTTTTTTATTTGCTTGCATTCCTGATGTTGCAGTTTTAATGGTCAACAGCGCATATATATATATATATATATATATATATATATATATATATATATGTAAGGCCAAAACGTAAGACTAAAATATGGGGGGGGGGGCTTTTGTGTAGAAAGAAAGAACGAATTAACAATTTTAAACGGTGAAATTACGAGATATCGGGATAGGAGCATCGCAGAGAAAGTATTTTACGGGGTGAACTTGATTCACGTAAATTGAAGAACCAGGAAGAGAATCTATAAATATTAACAAAACTAGGACCGCCTCTGCCTCATCTTCGGTGCAAACGTCACACGCATGCGCGATGGCTTTAGATGGTAAAAAACAATAGCGTTTTAGTCAGCCGGCGGGAAATTCTTGATTAAGACAGTCACTCGTCGCGCGGGAGCTTGATGAATTCTGGATAAAATTAATAGATTGAATCAGGTAGGAAATTATTGGGAAAATAAACGATGGTAGAAGTATTAATTGTAGTTCTTTGCCACCGGCCTTTTAACTCATTGACTGCTATAACTTTAATAATTATGTACAGATAGATTTAGGAAAGATTTAGTTTGGATTTAAGACGATGTACTGGGAATGGGTGAGTAGCGAGCGCGTCTTATATATATATATATATATATATATATATATAAAATAGATTAAATATATATATATATATATATATATATATATATATATATATATATATAATATATATATATATATATATATATATATATGTGACATTTCACCCCTGATTCCATAACACACACAATAATAATCACAAACGACGAGGTAGAGTTCTATAAAATTGCAGTCCTTTATTTCAGAATAGTTGGGAGCGGATATCAGAGCGTCCTTCTAGCATGACGCGGAACATACAAGTGCTTACAAAGACAGACAATCGCAGACTGCCTGCTCTCTTAGTCAGGGTCTGTACCAAAAATCAGCGACTGTTTACATCAACACAGATGTTTTTCGTGGGTGGTAATACTACTAAGAAGAACATTGGGTGCGTTTTATCTTTATGATATTGTTTGACACTTTTGATCCTTTATCTCTAGCACCTGCAGCCATTATCTCTGAGATATTGTGAACTGCGGATTTTAGATGACTAGAGACGGCGTTTTGTTACTCCTTCTGGGCGGCATGGCTAATAATCCTATCAACTGAAAAGAATTTATTGTGTTATTTTCCCCACTGGAATTTGCAGATGTTCACTTGCTTTTGGGTGGGCTATTTCTGAGAGAAAGGGTCCTCTCTTAACAGATGTGGGACTCGAATTATAGAAATAGACGAGATTCAACTTATAATGTCAAGATTCAACTTATAATGTCACATCCCCCCTCCCAAGAGGCTATCATCCTATGCCTGCATAGGGTGAGAGACACCTGAGTTTGAGTATGTTGGGACCTCACCTAATTCACTCTGCAAGATCAACATTATAAGTTTTACTACTTCAATTTTTAAGTTAAGTCATAATCGATATAAAACTCTTTATCTGCAGTATCAAGCTCTTTATATCGACATACGTTAGCTGGAATTATAAATCTTTCCGTATCTCTGGAGAAGTTCTCCACCTATCTAAATTCCTCCATCTCCAGTCATCGTGTTCAATACCATAACAATACAATTACTCGGCCTCAAATTAATAGGTGCACAATTACAACAATAGTCTAATAGTAATTAAAAGTACATAATTATAACAATATTAGTGGGATAATAAAATATGTAATAAGATAATATACTAGTATAGCCATGAAAAGAATAACATAGAAATGGTAATGGATATGGCTTAATTGAATCTCCATGCAGATACATTATACCGAAAATCAGTTCTAATTCAATAGTAATCTACATGAAATCATACACAAAAACAATTCAATTCTGATACTTGTAAATCAATGCTAAATCAATACACAGACATGATACATTAAATACTTCAATTCAGGTAAACGTAACTCAACATTAATTAAATAGGAAAACATATTGACAATCACGCACTAAATTAGTTCAATTCAGAAAAATATAACTCAATACTATTTACACTTCTAGAGCACTGGTTTACTCGGATAATAATTACTATTTATACAATCACAATAATGCCAGTATGATCATAAAATAGATAATATGATAATAGTGCGTAATAATGAAAAAGAAATAACAGGTGATATAATATAATAAAATCCTTACTAAGACACAAATATATCATATGAACACAATGCTTTTTACAATTATTAGATTATTCATCTCTTTCATTCCACTTAAATTCCCTCATGTTTTTAATTCACTATATTCTTTAATACAGGGGAATAACTTCTATTTTTCTTAACCTCAAGATCTCTTTCCTATACTCTCCGAGATCTCTACATTGAGCGAAAATTAATCCTTTTACCCTTCTAGTACTCATCTCTCTCAAGCTCAATTTCTGCATTACCTTATCCTTCTAACCTAACTGTAGTGTTCTGACTTATGATGACATCTGCTAATCAGAGTACTAATTTCTCATGATAGCTTGTCTTTGAATAAGCCTGTCCTATTTAAATGAATTTAAGATTCTACTGAAAGGTACAAATTTCCTCCTTCCATTTTTTTCCCTTAACTTCATAATTAAAAAAAATAATAAAATAATTCTGACAACTTCAGCTAGTTTGGTTAAGGTAACTTATTATTCGTCTCTTTTTACACACTCAAAGGAATCGGGGACTCGCTCTTTCCTCCCCCTCTAAAACACTACTCGTCGTTTGACCTACTTCTGTTGGGGGGTCAGGGTTCAACTGTTACTCCTAGCCTCCTCGGTTTGTTTATCCGCTATCAGCTGTTTGGCGACTGGGGTTTCTTTTCGCCTTATCTGCTATCAGCTGTTGGGCGACTGGGGTTTCGTTCCTTCACACAATTCAAAATTCTGTGCTGAATTAAAATATCGTAGCCTAGATGCATGAATTACGTCGACGTCTGTTTTCGTCAGTGGGTTTCGCTTATTAATTTCATATGTCACATCGGATAATTGTTTTGTGATTGTAAAAGGCCCCTCGTACGCTTGGGTTAGTTTGCGGGTGTTGGGGTAATGAAATGTCTCTATCATGACGGTATCACCTACTTTAAACGGGGAGTTTTTGAATTTTTTATCATACTGTACCTTGTTTTTCTGATGGTCAATGATAGTTTTTTCGTATGCAATCTCTCTCGCTCTATCTAAATCTGGGTAAATCTTAGTTTCAGCTAATGGAGAAATGTATGGGGAACATCCATATAATAGATATATTGGAGGGAATGAGGTAACTTGATGAGGGGTATTATTGTAATCTACGGTAACCTGTTCTAGAACTTTCGGCCAGGGTGTTTTCTGTGTATCCCCATTAATTTTACAGCGCATTCTTTGTATAATGGTGGCTCCTACCCTCTCCTGTTTGCCATTGCTTTCAGGCCTATGAGAGGCGGTCAAAATTTGTGATATATTATGGTTTTTTAAGAAGTGTTTACACTTGGTTGATGTGAATGCGGCGTTTCTGTCACTTAATAATTTCTTTGGTTTGTTAATCTGAAAAATTTGCTTTAAGCAATTAATGTATGTGTCTGTAGTTGAGGTGGTACTTGCGAATGTCCAGATGTATCTTGTGCTATGGTCCATTACACAATGTAGATATTTTTTCCTTGAATTATAATATCCTAGACCTCCGATAGTGTCAATAGACATTAATTCGAACGGTAGCTTTGCGGGAGGTAAAGCCTGTAATAATCCAAATCTCTTTTGATGTGATTTTTTGTTTAGCTGACATATTTCACAATATTTTACATAATTCGCTATGTCAATAATAATAGTATCCCAATAATAAATAGGTGACAATATTTGTATCATTTTTTGGATCCCAGGATGGCCAAATTGAAGATGTGCTGCTGTCAATAATTTCAACCGTAATGAAGTAGGAATAAATATTTTTGTCAAACCCTTTTTCTGGATAGTCACTACATTATCTCTTTTCTGAAATCTCGGATTATGGGTATTGTCTGCCTGTTGGTGTTCTTCTATTTCGTCTAATGTTATCAAATTGATTTGTTGTTGGACAAAGTGGGAAATCGGCTGTCTACTCAAAAAATCTGCTTCGTGATTGGTCGAACCCTTCTTATATTTTATGTCGTAGTCGTACATTGATAACTTTAGGGACCAGCGCAATAACCTTCCTGTTAAGTGTTTAATGGATTTCAGCCATACTAAGGCGGCATGGTCCATGAAAATGGTGAATCTAGTTCCGTGCAGATAGCAGTGAAATTTCTCAACAGAGTCAACAATCGCGAGACATTCAAGTTCCGAAGCACTGTAGTTCTTTTCATATGGTCTTAAACCTCGTGAATGATATGCTACAGGGCGTAGTGTTCCATCAGGGTACTCCTGTTTTAGGACACATCCTATCCCCTCTCCTGAAGCATCCACAAATAATTTACAAGGGTAATTTGGATTATGTATGGTTAGAATCGGTTTGGAAATTAGTGACATTTTAAGTGTTTCGTACGCTTGTTGACGTTCGTCGTTCCAGTCCCATTTAACGTTCTTTTTTAATAACTCATTTAGGGGTTTTCTCAATTTAGCGTAATTTTTGATAAATTTGTTGTATACATTGACACTCCCTAAAAATCCTTGGAGTTGTTTTACGTTTTTTGGTGGAATTAATTTCTTGATAGTTTCTATGTTTGAATTATTTGGCGACATCTTACCCTCTCCAATCTCATATCCTAAAAAGGATATTTTCTTTTGCGCTAATTGGCACTTTGATAACTTTAATTTAAGATTTTCTTGGACACAGATCTGGAATATTGCTCGGAGATGCTCTAAATGTTCTTCCATAGTATTTGAGAAAATGATTAAATCATCAAAGTAGTTCAGTGCGAAGTTAACTCTATGTTTGTTTAATATGTGTCGCATGGTTCTTTGAAAAATCGCGGGAGAATTTTTAAACCCATAAGGCAATACCTGAAATTGATATAACCCATAATTGCAGGTGAAGGCTAATTTTTCTTGACTCCCCTCCTCTAAAGGAATGTGCCAGTAGGCTGAAGCAATATCTAGTGAGGAAAATATCCTAGCTGTACTCAATTGGTCCAAAAGGTGATCAATACGGGGTATTGGCTCTCTGTCCGTTTTACAGATCTCATTTAGTTTTCGGAAATCTATACATAGTCGGGTTTTTCCTTCTCCTCTCTTGTGGGCCAGAGTGACGGGGCTACTGTAAGGTCCATGTGAGGGTTTGGTTATTTTATGTTTTAACAATTCGTCGATTTGGGTCTTAATTTCTAAATTGTCTTTTTGCGACTCTCTATAGGGCCTCAAAGCTATAGGTAATTCTGATGTGGTAATAATTCTAGCAGGCTCCATATTTACTCTCCCAATATCATATTTACTTTTAGCAAAAATACCAATAAACGATGACAATAGAGGAATGAGCTCCGACGATAGATTCATGTTAGCAAATTCAGGTAATTTATCCTGAATGGCATTCTGAGTCTTAGAGTCTTCAGTCAAATCAAGTGTCTTCCTGATTTGCATAGACGTTTTTGGATGCTCATGTTCTCCATTGCCATTCGTTAGCATTATATCATCACAATTATTTTCAATACGACCATAATATAATTTAGTACAGTTATTATCATCAGGATATTCATTTATCAATTTACTCGACTTACATATATCATCACAATTATTTTCAATACGACCATAATAAAATTTAGCACAGTTATTTTCATCAGGATATTCATTTATCAATTTACTCGACTTACATATATCATCACACTCACTTATAACAGAACTATAATACTTTTTAGCACAAATCATATCACTAGAATTTTTAGTTACTCCCTTACTTGGGTTATATTGGTTATCTACAATTTTATTAGAATTATAAAAATATTTCGTCTCTATGAATATGGTACTCTCGACATCCTCCTGACTCTCATTGTTATTATTATTCTTATTTTTTATATTAGAATTGAGATGATATGAAACATTATGATAACAACTCGATAATTTGTTAAGAGTAATATCTAGATTATCCTGATATACACTACAATCACTTAATTTAATATTCAAGTTAAATAATTTCATATGTGGCAAAGATAATAAGATGTAATTCAAATGGGTATCTATAACATACACTTCAATAGTTTTGGTTAGATCACCTATCGTAGCTTCTACACTGATAATTTTAACAATAATAATCTTACCTTGCGTTTGTTGCACTGTTTGCGGTTCCATGGGTCTTTCTTTATAGGTAAGTCCAGGTAGCCAAGATTTTGGTATGATTGTCACATTTGAACCGGTATCCAATAAACACGGAAAGTTCTTACTGTTTGATACTCGCAACATAGTCTTTAAGAATTGTCCGTTATCATCACTATGGTGGTTGACTGTCCGTTGCCTGGGAGGTGTCATTAGATGTCAGGCGGATCTGCACATCCTCGCCAAATGTCCGGCCTTTCCGCATCTGTAACATAACCTTTGTGTATTATCTCGAGTTGATAATCTATTTAATTGTGGCGGTCGTGGGGATGAGTAGTTATTAGGTGTGTAGTTGTTAGGTGTAGTCTGACTCCAAGGTCTCGTTCCATTTTCTTCAGCTCTCGGGGAATAACGAGGTGGCTTCTTCCAGTTTTGCGTCAAAACATTCTTTGGTTTAAAAACCTCAGCAGTTGGGTTCAGGAACGTCGGAGGTTTTAAATTTTCTCGAATTCTTAGTTCCTCATCTATAAAATCCAGCATTTCTTCGGTTTTTCGATTTTTCTTCCCTTTGCTTCTCTCGTATAATAGGAGAATTTCCTCCGGGAAAATAGTCCTGATCTTTGCATTTATTACTTCATTGTCCTGGTTCACTTCTAAGTTCTTTAAGCTGCGTAGGTGTGTATATAATTCCGTGATACTTGTTCTCAGGGCGGGAAGGTCGTTGGAATCTTTTATCGGGCGGATGGCTAATATTTTTTGAATGTGGTAATCAATAGTTCTATCGGTATTCTCGTATCTCTTCTTTAATATTTGTATTATATCCGGGTAGTTTTCAGCTGTCACTGCGAATCCGGCTATTGTTTTGGCTGCCTCTCCATCCAAAAGAGAGATTAAATAATTCAATTTTTCCACTTGGGATAATTCTTTCCGGTTGTTGATGGTGGATTCAAATGCTTGCCAAAACGACATCCAAGTGGTTATGTCTCCGTGAAATTTTTTTAGTTCTATTTTTGGCAATTTTGCGGTGATGGGTTTCGTATCTTTAGTAGAGAGATTGTCAGTTGATTTGTCTTCCAGGACTTCCTTCTCTTGTGTTATTTCAATAATCCTATGTATGATTTCAAGTATTTTAGTTTGATAGGTCTCTGAGCTTTCCATATCCGTATCTAGTTCTCCTTCTTCCGTTATCATGTTTGTAACGTTTTTATCCAAATCATATAATTCTTGCCGCTTCATTTCCAGTTGATCCTTTAGTGCATGTAATTTACTTTTATATCCTGGCTGTTGTTGAATTTCTTCGAATTGTTTAATTAGTCGAGAAACAGAGCCCCTCTGAGCTTTTCTTGTTCTCTTCAGAACTTCCATCTTTTAAAAAACGAAACTGTCTTTCAACTATATTATCAGTGAGTTATCCCCGCATTCTCTTCCTTCGTAACGTGGGTGACACATGATACCCTGCTCGGTTCGGTGTGGGGAATTGGGAAGCAAGGCTCGTCCGCCATGTTTGTCCTTCTTGTCTTCTATTGCCTTAAAAATGCATATAAGTCCATTTAATCAATTTGGTTTCTTCTTATTAAAGTCCATTAGGTGTTCCTTCGCAAAGTAACAATCCTGTCGGCTTGTCACATTTCACCCCTGATTCCATAACACACACAATAATAATCACAAACGACGAAGTAGAGTTCTATAAAATTGCAGTCCTTTATTTCAGAATAGTTGGGAGCGGATATCAGAGCGTCCTTCTAGCATGACGCGGAACATACAAGTGCTTACAAAGACAGACAATCGCAGACTGCCTGCTCTCTTAGTCAGGGTCTGTACCAAAAATCAGCGACTGTTTACATCAACACAGATGTTTTTCGTGGGTGGTAATACTACTAAGAAGAACATTGGGTGCGTTTTATCTTTATGATATTGTTTGACACTTTTGATCCTTTATCTCCGGCAACTGCAGCCATTATCTCTGAGATATTGTGAACTGCGGATTTTAGATGACTAGAGACGGGGTTTTGTTACTCCTTCTGGGCGGCATGGCTAATAATCCTATCAACTGAAAAGAATTTATTGTGTTATTTTCCCCACTGGAATTTGCAGATGTTCACTTGCTTTTGGGTGGGCTATTTCTGAGAGAAAGGGTCCTCTCTTAACAGATGTGGGACCCGAATTATAGAAATAGACGAGATTCAACTTATAATGTCACATATATATATATATATATATATATAAATATATATATATATATGTATATATATATTGATATATATATATATATATATATATATATATATATATATATATATATATATATATATATATATATATATATAATTGTGGGAAATTTATCCCCACGGTTGGAATATCTAAAATGTTTCTAGTCAAAATACGATAATCCGTATTCTCAACTAACGTTTCATCAAACACAACAGATTATTACAATAAAAAAAAGAATGTCAATGTTCGCCTGACACGACATTAATGCTCATCTAGCGAGAGCCACAAATAAAAGCCTACAATCTTCATTCCGTAAACATAAAAACATAGAGTGCCATTTTTAATCTAGTGATACAACGCCTCCTGAACTTATAAATAATTATCAGATTATCCTAATTATCAATCTTATATTGTATAGTTAAACATAGATTTCGATTCAAGTCACGTGCTAAATAAGGTAGGCGAAGCATCAGATAGATATAAATGACAGCACTTTATTTAATTACAATGAGTCATAAGAAATATCAATTAAAAAAATCTTCTATGTCACATAATGTTGTAGAGTATTGCATTTGAACCTCTCCGTTAATAATAAATTCTTCTATCTCGGCCTGAGAGTCGTCAAGGAAACCGGACCACTGAGGTGTCAAAATGTGGACGGCATTTTCCTTTATTCATCAGATAGACTTGTTCCACAGAACTTTAGGAGGCCTCGGTCATTTTTCTTGATTAAGTCTGTCGTTACAAACCGGATGATTTGACAACCGGTTGGCATCGCAATTATGAATGAAGGGGGAACGTCGGAGGAGACTCCAGGTGCTTTTCATTCGTGAACTATCAGTTGTTAAGCAGCATCCTGGAGGCGCCGCGTGCCTGCACAAAAGACTCGTGCGGCACCCCCTTTCTCGTTGTCCTAGGCCAGCAAGTGGCTTTGAGGAAAAACTAAAAAGGCGGCCGTTTAGGCCCGGGAAAATATTTCATTATCGCCTCGGGAAACCCAGTTCCGTTGCTCACTTGTTTCTAGAATGTACGAACTTTCCGGAAAGTGATGCAATATCCGGTGGAGGCTCTCCTATAAAAGAGAGGGGACCCCTTTGCCGTGGCTTGCGTCTTTTTGTTCCTGACCCGTGGCGGACCCATTGTGAGAGCAGCCGGGTGGCCGCCCTAAGAGGTACAAAGTCCCTTGTGACTGTTTGCAGCGACGATTAAGTTCCTGTAGGAGTAAACATACTCCGCTAATTTTGTTCGGAGACCAGTCTTCGTGGAAGTAGCCTTTGCTACCGAAATTTACAGTGAGGAGTCTCTTCTCCTTATATCCTGTTTTTCATCGCTACCGGGTGCGTGCAGTGGTCACCACCGTTAATATTGTTGGGAGCCCTTTTCCCATCAGGACGCAGTTCCGTTTCATCATCATTGAAGCAGAATCAGTTTCTGCTAGCCTAGCGGACTGCTGTGTTCTTACTCCGCCCCACGCCGATTAAATCGAGTGTGATATTTCTTAAGATTACCGAAGTTTCATCTTGCATACGTGCAGTGTACATATTTCATCATCATCAATTATCTCAATAAATTGCAATTGTTTTGTTTAAGTAACGATTGATATATACCTAGTGTGTTTAGTTCATCTACTGGTTGTAACTACGAACCTCAGTTCGCTACAATGTTTTACAGAGATGGAGAGAGAGATGTTTATTGAGGAATAAGCGTACTCACAGGTGGTTGTTTATGTTTTTTGTGTCCGCTTATCTGCGTTCGTCCGCATCGGCTGATGCGATGTTTCGTCTCTTTTTGCGAGTCAAGATCTGCTCGAAAACCGGCTGTGGTGCGGTCCCCCGTCACCAAACAGCACGCAGCGCCAAATCCGAAATGCGAGTACGCTCCCTAACACTAGCAAAAATAAAATAACGTGCGTTCCAATGAAAACGGTTGAGTTGCAACTCGTTTGCTCAAACAGGCACGTTATCCGTAACTCGTGGTGCGGCGCATGTCTTGTTACTCTAAAGCGTCCGTGTTGCCACAAGTGGGGAATTCTCATATATATATATATATATATATATATATATATATATATATATATATATATATATATATATATATATATATATTGTTAACTAGAGCTCTTAAATGGCTGCAATGGGTAGTCAAGGTCATTTACATCATTTCACCCCCTATTTACGTCCTGTGACCAATTGTTTGTTTTTCGAGTTTTCAAACTTTTGTCGAGGTAAGTAAAAGTGAATATTTTACATATCTACTACTACATATTGGTAAAAACTGATTCCTGTGCTTTATGTTACATGAGATGAAGTTCCTTTTAAGCTAATTCGAAATTAAATACCATATAACTCAATGAGAAAAACGAGATTGTTTCCAAGATGGCGTTGTTTGAATTATGGACCCCATGGGTGCTGGTATTATGAACGTGGGTCCATATTACCAATGATGGAATAGTAATTTTTCCTTGGGAAAATGTGATTCCACAGAAGATATGATTTTGATAACTTTAATTTTCATGTTTTGTAATACTTCTGGGTTACTCTAGATTCTCCTCCACCACGAGAGCAAATTTCCACTTCCCTAATCCGGACAATGGATACTGCCTCAACTCAACCTTCGATTTCCCAAATTATGATAATGAATTCTGTTCCAGTTCTTGCTGTATCACCATTAACCTCGAAACTCCTACCCATCTCACCAAGAGTTATTTTTTCTGTGCCATAAGCAAAAAAGATAACATTAAATAGAGGACGTAAACGGGCTTCTGCTGCAATTATACCAGGATCCCCCCACAAAAAGTATTTGAGGGAGTCTGTGAAACAACCAATTCAAGGAGGAAGAGCTGGAAGGGTCGTGGGAGAGGAAACTCAAATGCTCAGGGGAATAAAAGAAGGATTTCAACCTTATTTGTCCTCAGACTCAGATGACTCCGCTACTGACCTATTGTCTGAGAGCCTTGACTCACCAATCAATATGAAAGTCGGTGAAGATAGCCCAGACCACCGAGACGCATCGTGCATCTTCTGTGAAGGGGCATTCAAAGATAACACATGCAAAGCAATTTGGATTCGTTGTGCAATGTGCCTACACTGGACCCATTCTGTGTGAACCGGAGCCGAATCTTAGTTTTATATTTGCGATTTTTGTAGGCAAATGTAATTTATTTTATATAAATAATGTATGATATTCCAGCTGTTGAATAAATAAATTTTCTTTCATTTATTATCTTTTGAAAACTTTTCTTCTTTTAAAATTGAATTTTGTTGGGGATCCATATTAACCTACACTTGGGGTCACCTGCTAGTTTGACTTTATACACTTATGTGATTGTATACATTTTAATATTTCATTTAACGGCAAATCCACTTAGAGATGCTTAGATGAAGAGTTTTGGAAGAGGTTAGAGCTAAAAAATATAAGAATTTCTTTGGTGTGACCACAGTGAGACAAAAACGAAAGGGAAGTCCATAATCCCACCTCCTCCTCAATATTTCCCTCTCTCTGTCTCTCTCTCTCTCTATATATATATATATATGCATATATATATATATATATATATATATATATATATATATATATATATATATATATATATATATATATATATATATATATATATATATATATATATATATATATATATATATATATATGACGCGGAGCTTAATATACGCACTCCATTATATCGTCTTCTATCCAACGTTACTCCTTTTTAATCTATTTCTAAATAATTCTTAATGTTATGGCAGTCAGTGAATTAAAGGTCTGTGTCAAAGAACTACAATTAATTCACTTACGAGTTTATTTCCAAGTACTAATCTACCCCGATTCAATCTGCTAATTATTTTCCAAGAAATCATTTCGATCCCCGTTACGCGTGACCGAACTGATTGAAATCCTTTCCCGCTCTGATGAAAACCCTATTTTTCAAAACATCTAAAGCCATAGCGCATGAGCGTGACATTTACACCGGCGTTGAGGTTATGGTGAAGGTGTGGCTATAGCTGTCACTCAAATCCAACCCAGCAATCTATATTCCTCGCGATGCTTTTATTCCGATTTTTGCGATTTCCCAACCCTAAATTGATAAATCTTATTTCTTTTTAACAAAGACCCCATTTAAAGTTTAAGCGATCGCGCCCCCCTTATTTGATAGCATTACAATATTCCTCCCCGTTCCCCTGAAGGCGTGCACACAAGGAGTAGCCAATTCCATGTGGCAAGTCTTCAGAAGAGAAAAACACTAAAATTAATTTCAAAATCCTAAATAACTATCAACCGAAAAAAGAATGCTGAATAGGACTGCAGTCCCCAGTCAACAAAATTTAAATTAAAACGTAACCCAATAATTACAAATGAAAATTTTCTTTAACCTAAAGTTTTTCCTATATGCACCTAATAGATTGAATCGAGGCATTAATACATGTTACACAAGTCTCCATTTGAGACATAATTGACATAATATTCGTAAATATTAACCATTACGATATGAATTTCAAAAATTTATAAAAATCACTAAAAGAACACAATTATCATCAAATATTATTTAAGAAAAACACAGTAATACCTCAACCATAAGTAAATATAAGAAACACTCAGTCCTTGTTAACAAATGTAGAAGTCCAAATCTGTATGCAAACAAAATAAAGATATTAATTCACTAAATCGGACGCTAGACATTATTCTTCATCTGTACAAACCCACCCCCCAAAAAAAAAAAAAAATAACACCATAGTGATACACTTGCTTTTATGAGATCCAAATTGATAAATGTACACAAAGTAGCTTAAAAAGAGAGTTTAAACAAGATAGCAATTTTTTTTAAAGAAAACACACAAAGTTTAACCATCTAAAAAATGGAGTCAAGGGTGTTTAGGCACCCCCCCCCCCCAAAAAAAAAGAAAATGGGGAAATGGATCTCTGAAATTCAAATTATTATTATTTTTTTTTATAAAAACACATCATAAAATTTATATCACCATAATTAATAAAACCAAGAATACACAATTTGAATTTTAAAAATACAGTGGACGCTCGTTAATTCGAACTCGGTTAATTCGAACTTTCGGTTAATTCGAACTAATCCAAAGGCCCCAAAAAACTTGTATTGGAGTTGATGTTAAAAATATCTCATTAATTCGAACTAAATTTTTATCACTTCGGTTAATTCGAACTAAAAATTTGACAAAAAAAATTTTCCTCGTTTAATGTAGAAAATACACACTGTATTTATTATTTTGTGTGTCAAAATTTTTTTTCTGTGTACGGCACATGCCTGCATTCCTAGACTATTGCATGTCCGCTAAACGTTAGTAGCTATTGTCCTTCTTATTAGTACTAAACGGAAAAAGCAATTTTTCTTTATTTGGATCAATTTTCTTAGAATTTCAGAAAAACTAGTCTTTACTACAGATTCTAGGGAGCTGCATCAGTTATAACTGTAGTGCAGACAAGTTAATGTGGTCTAGTTTTTCTTCCTCATTGTGTGGTGTGAACGTATAAAAATTCAGGATGTCTACACGTGGAAAGTACAAAACCCTAACTTTGGAGACAAAGGTAGAAATTTTAAAGAAAGTAGAGAATGGTGAATGTAAAACAAAGTTAGCAGCTAACTATGAAATTAAAAATAAATGCCTTGTCAACTAATTTGAAAAACAAAGAGTCAATTTTAGATTCATGGGAAAAATCAAAATTTGCTGGAGGAAGGAAACGCATGGGAAATGCGTCCCAAGAAGTTCTAGAAAAAGCTCTACTGCTGTTTCAGGATGTTAGATCTTGAAATTTTCCGATAAATGGACCCCTAGTGCTGACGAAGGCTGAATTGGCAAGTATTGAATGGATGGGTATTGAAGATTTTAAATGCAGTGATGGATGGCTTTTTCGATTTATGTCAAGGCAAAATATTTCTTATTAAAATTAGCTTATTGAGCTTATTCCGTTGTGGCCAAAGCTCTGATGTAAACGAAGACGTATGCACTAAATTCGGAAGGAAACTGACAGGGCTTTTCTCTACTTACCTACCGAAATATATTTTTAATGCGGCCATAATGGACAAAGTCATAATGGACTCTATTAAAACTCTGAAAGCATTTATTCAGATGGAATCTTCCTCTGAAAATGAATTGAATTGTTTACTTCAAATCATGAAGCTGGCTGAACAATGTAGGCATCATAAACAGAACCAAACATCTATTTTACAGTGTAATTCATATTTTTAATAAAAGTTTACTTTATACTGCATATCTTCTGCTTCATTTTATGATTAAGGTAAGTCTGTATTGCTTTTTAATATGTTTAACTTTATATAACATAGTATAATATATTTTCTGGGGTTATACATACTAGAAGAGTTTCTTCTTCAGTGATACACATTTAAAGTTATATATTTTCTCTTAACATCGGATAATTCGAACTTCGGATAATTCGAACTTTTTTCTGAGAACCTTTGAGTTCGAATTAACGAGCGTCCACTGTATATTAGAAAAAGTAAATTAGATTTTAAATGTATGGACTCAACTTATCAACTTTCAAAATTATCTACAATACTCAATTTTCTTTCTCCAATTTTATTATTATGCACATTTCATAATCACTCAATGACCTACTTAAAACTAATCCTAATGAATTGAGGAGGCATGTGCACAAGGCTCATGCCTGGTCAAACATTAAATCGTTTTTATTTATTGACAAAATATGTTAAAAAATCACATTTTTCAATATTCTAGTAAAATCTTACCATTTTCAAGAATAAAATATTTCGTAAGCCTTCACATCTTACATTACTACAAATTCCATACCTCATTGTTTTTTGCTTTAGATCGCACAATCAATAAAATTTATTTCAATACAGTAAAATACACTTAACATAATATGTCCTCCTCATTAATTTACTGGTAATCAAAAATATACACTATAAAAACACTCAGAATAATATTTATCAAAATGTTTAGCAACTACTCAGGGTACCCTCCAAAATCAAAATATAACACACTTAAGAAATTGTAACATCAATGTAAACTGAAAAAAAACACTTTAGGAAACTCAAAATAAAACACAAAATTATATGCAAGGAATAACAGATCATCTTCAACTTAGGAGACCAGAATCTGCAAAAATTTTTTTTTAAATTGTTCATAATTTAGCACATTACTTTGCTTTCCCCCCCCTCCCCAAGAACAAGATGGATTAACAGTTTAATTTCATAATATAACAAATTTAAAACTTTTCCAATGTCAAAATACCATTTAATTTATCTTTTGAAAACATGAAATAAGTCTTTCAAACTCAAAATTCTAATCAAAATTCAAGCAAAACCTTCACAAATAACAACAATTTTTTCAGCAGTCATTAAATCCACCGAGGAAAAAAAATGAAAATGTTTACATATCTTGTCACAACTCAAATTGAAAATGTGTCAGTAAATTTTTATATATAACCCAATCTTCATGTTTGTACCAAAGTGTTACATACTCTTCTGTGAAACTGGGTGGGGAAAACTCTATGCTTAGAAAAAATTTTATGGGTTTCAAAAATACAACTCAACAACTTCAACAAACTCAAAAACAGTTATTTCAATAAACTTCAAACACTTCAAATATTTCATTAAATTCAAAAACTAATCTCATCAAAAATAATATTTCTTCAAAACCCATATCGTGATTTTACTCTGACACAGACATTATAATATGATCATTAAACACATTATCTTTTTATATCAAACATTTCTTTTCAAAAACCAAGCTTACCCCATTTCACTTATAAAAGTTTAATAAAAATCGCTTACCCGAATTGAGTTAAACCAGTCAAACAAAAATTTAATTTTTATGCACGTTGAATTTTTTACACAAAATCTTCATCTTTTTTTATCATTAATTCAAATTAGATTGAAAATAAAATTTGCAGCAATTTATTTACTTCTTCTGTTCTCCAGATAATGCTCGATAAACAGTCGTATCTGCTTTTGATGACCAAAATCCTTTAAAACCCATTTAAGACTGGCGTTGTGAAAACTCAACATTAATTTCTGTATTTTTTAAAGGCACGTTCTAAGTTTTGTACGTTTGAAGTAACATTTTTATTTTATTCTCTATAATTGATCATAATAAATTTTTTGTTTCCACATTTGCCCAATTTTAGCACTTGCAAAAAATTGTTTTTTTCCTCGTGTTTTGAAAGGGAAAAAAATGACTAATTTCAAATAATAACCTTAGATAGCAGCACATGTTAATTTTCCTATTTGATGCTTGTTCCGAGTTTACTAGAGACCAAAGAACAAAATGGCTTCAACAGGTATGGCATACGTTTTGTTTTTATGTTTCTAAATTCACATTTTTAAAAATGTTGCGAAAACGCAACAACAGTCCAGTGTGTATTACTTATTTCCAATGTGTTTTATTAGTGCTGCCTAGTTTTTTATGCAGTAAATTGGTATTTTTTGCATTTCGGATATGTTTGTCTCTAGAAAAAAGGGATTTTTGACATTGGAAGAGACATTGGAGTATTTTCGTTGGCTAGATGATGATGATATATCAGAATCGTCCTCAATAGAAGCTAATGATGAACCATAATTCGTCATTATCCCTCCTGATCCGGATGATTTGACGGATGAAGAAGCTATTGATGATAATATTTTATGTGAAAATGTCAAATCCCCTAAAGACATTGTAGGTGAAATCGACATTTTTTTCTAATAAATATAAAAGTAAGCAATATAGTAAGAAAAAGGAGCATATTGTATGGGGAAAATGGAGACTCTACATGGATGTAATGAATTCTAGAATAAGTTTATTAGAGTTTCAGAGATCTATATCTTTGGGAGAGCCATATCTTTGATAAAAAGGCTTGAAGAAATTCAGATGAATTCTATTTTACCTGAAACTTCACATATTGGAAGACCATCTTTAATTCAAAATATAATTCTCAACGAAACTCGGAAAGACCGTATGGGCCATATTATTACTAAAAATAGTGAAAATAAACAAAAAATGTAAACACTGCAAAAGTCAAACAATTATTGTATGTAATAAGTGTAATGTACCTCTTCATGCGAAATGTTTCAAAGATTTTTAATTTAAAAAAAAATTTATTATTTTAAATTTTTATAATTTTTAAATTTTTATACCGCTTTGGACTGATGTTGCGAAAACGCAACATTTTGTAACTGTCGTAAAAATAAATTTAATTTTATGGAAACAACTTATTTGTGTAATTAAAGTTCTAAAAAGTGTTAAAAACTGTTTGGTGCATTTACAATAAAGGAAACATGGAGCGGTCTTAAATGGGTTAACACCTTCATGTTTAAAGTTGATGAAAAACACCTTGAGCAATTTTATTTACATATCAGTAATCACGGATGTCGTATAGTTGTTTGTTTAACATACACAGTATCACTGTTTTCAAAAGCACAATACTTCACGCTGGTTGTACCAAACCATGACAATAATTGCCGGTTGGTCAAATGGCACTCGTCCTGTTGATTCTCAACCGCATGAATCGCGTTTTGTGTCGCTGAATCCTCTGAGAAATTATTATACCCAGGTATAAAAATCGGCGTCTAACGGTGCTCGAAGAAAATCGGAAGATCCGAAGGGCAATTCGCCGGAAGATATCTCAATGGCAAAGGCGTCATCGCCGCGCAACGTTGTCAGGCACAACCGGACGTATTTCTTCTGAGGAGAAACTGCAGCAGACAAAATCAACTCTATCAATAGTGACAGATGAATGCCGGAAAACGGCATCCAAATAAATCCAAGTTAATTCGGAGTGTGAAATCGGAGTCCGCACGAAAGAAAAAAATTTGCAGCTCCAAACTAAAATATTACTTTTTTTCTCCAACGGATCAACGCTGTCACGAGGAAAGAAATGAAAACCTGGACAAATTTTACAAATTTTAATTTTAAACTTAAGTTTAAAAGGCTGTGGAGTTAAACTTATAATTTTGTCCCTCGCGCGATCCCTAAAATCCTACGCGACTTATGACGCGGTGCTTAATCTACGCACCCCATTATATCGTCTTCTATCCAACGTTAATCCTTCTTAATCTACTACTAAATAATTCTTAATGTTATGGCAGTCAATGAATTAAAGGCCTGTGGCAAAGAACTACAAATTAATCCAGTTAAGAGTTTAATTCCAAGTACTAATCTACCCCGATTCAATCTGCTAGCTATTTTCCAAGAAATCATCTCGATGCCCGTTACGCGTGACCGAACCGATTGAAATACTTTCCCGCTCTGCTGAAAAACCCTATTGTTTTAAACCATTTAAAGCCATAGCACATGCGCGTGACGTTTACACAGGCGTTGAGGTTGGGGTGTGGCTATAGCTGTCACTCAAATCCAACTCTGCGATCTATTTTACCCGTGAAGCTTTTATTCCGAGTTTTGCAGTTTCACAACCCTAAATTGATAAATCTTATTCCTTTTTAACAAAGACCCCATTTAAAGTTTACGCGATCGCCCCCCCCCCATATTTTATAGCATTACATATATATATATATATATATATATATATATATATATATATATATATATATATATATATATATATGTATGTATGTATGTATATATATATATATAAATGTTTATATATATATATATATATATATATACACTGCTCAAGAAAATTAGGGGAGCAGGCAAAGAAGTTAAGAAAACCATGTGAGACAGCCACGTATTGGCATAAAATGGATAGTACACGCGTATCAATGCGCAATACAGAAAAAAAGACGTAAAAAAATTTGTAATTAAGCTTAATTCTTTGAAAATATAGAAAAAACATGAAAAGATGATTTAGGGCAACAATTTGGTTACATGTAAACTATAAAAGAAGTATTGTTTAGAAATGATGCACGGTTTTTAATATGGAGTGTGGTCTCCTCGAACAGCTAAGACTGCTAGACACCTGATTTCCATCGATGCGATGATGTTATCGATAAGACTTTGGGGAATACTGTTTCACTCCTCAAGAAGTACAATCTCCAAGTCTCGGAGAGTAAAAGGAAGCCTTGGTCTTGCAGCAATGCGTCGTCCGAGCATGTCCCAAACATGCTCGATTGGATTCAGGTCAGGAGAGCACGCCGTCCATTCCATACGCTGTATTGTTTCAGCTTCAAGCATGTTCTCCACAAGACGATCTGTATGCGGTCTGGCATTATCATGCTGGAAAACGAAGGAATCTCCAATGGTTGCAGCGTAAGTATTACATGAGGCCTCAGTATTTCGTCTTCATACCTTCGGGTCGTCAAAGTACCATTCCGAATGATATGCAGGTCCGTACGTCCACCTATGCTGATTCCACCCCATACCATAAAACCAGCTCGTCTGTATTGTGACCTTTCACGAACGAATGTGGGGTTATTTCGAGTGCACCCTTACCCTCCATACCAAAACACGTCGGGTGTCACACTCCAGACAGAATCGGGACTCGTCTGTAAACAGCACTTGGCTCCAATCATGTTGCTCCCAATCTCGATGTTCAGCAGCCCATCTTCTTCGGGCCGCACGGTGGCGTGAGGTCAACGGAATGCAGACCATTGGCCTACGTGCATAGAGCTCTCCCTGACGAAGCCTATTACGTACTGTTTGGCTGGACACCCTTCGTCCTGTTGCCAAGCGCAAATGTCTTTGCAGCTGAGTAGCATTGTCTGTTCTGTTTCGATGAGCTGTTAACAGTATATACCGGTCATCACTTGCTGTAGTGCCGCGTGGCCGACCTTGCCCTGGTCGACATCTAACATTCCATGTTTCTTGGAATCGATTCCACAGCCTTGCAACGACACTTCTGGCGACTCCAACAGCGTCCGCGACACTACGTTGTGTTTGTCCAGATTCAAGTCTACCTATAATACGCCATGCCATGGATTCCGGTAAATCACGTTGTTTAGACATTTTCAAGTCACCTTTTCTCAAAAAGAATAACTGAGCAATCGAATTTCACAGTTAAGGCAGAGAAACAGAGGTTTCTGCAACATCCCGATTTCCGCCCTTTTGTTCTTTTTCTGATTTTTGACGTCATGAACTTTAATTTGCATATGAAGTTTTCTTATTCTGTTTCCTGCTAGGCTTTAAATTACGGATGATTTATTTTGTTACTTATCAGTGCAAGTATTTGAGTAATTTCGTTAAAACCATGTGCTCCCCTAATTGTTTTGAGCAGTGTATATATATATATATCTATATATATATATATATTGCGGCCAAAGTCCAAAGTCAATTTGCGAAATTTCTGGCCACTTTCAGCATTTACCAATTCACTAGATACGAAGTAACCGATAATTTACGACTACATCGGGCTTTGGTCGGTCAAGCGCAGACAATCAATGGCCAGTTTACTAATTGTCTGAGTAAAAATTGTCCTTATTCTCTTTGATTTTGAAGTCTCTTTTCTACTTTGACTAAACTAAAGGAATTTTCCCAGTGGTAATAACATGAGTTAAAACTGTCATGATCAACTCTCGTAACTGCATGATTCGACTCCTCAAAACTTCTAGCTTTGGCTACTTTTCCTGGACAATCCGTGAACTTGCTGTTGGCTGTCGGGCGCATTGTGAAATTGGCCGACCAAAGCCTAAGTATACGAAAATTCTCGATTAGTTTGGGCTTTGGGCAAGTTAATGTTAGAAGACTTAGTTAATGTTAGAAGTGGCCAGCCATTTCGCAAATTGGCCTGACTTCGTCGCAATCAATATATATATATATATATATATATATATATATATATATATATATATATACAGTCGAACCCCGTTATAACGAACTTCAAGGGACCAAAGGTTTTGTTCGCTATATCCGGTGGTTCGCTATATCCGAACCATTAAGAAAACTGTTAGAGTTCATAAAATGTATAACACATTAGTTGCTATGTATATTCAATAATGACAAATTGAAAGAATAAAGAAATCTATTAAAAATTATCATTAATGAATTAAATTAACTAAAATCGATTACATTAAACTGACACAATACTAATTAAATTAACTAAAAATGAAGACAATTGGAAATAAATTGATTTTATCTTTAATAGTTGTTCACTGTTTTGATACAGAAATAATCGGTAATCTTCTGCCGACGTGATGCCGATTTCAAAAACATTTTATGAATTTCTTTGTCCAATACATCAAATGACCCCACACTCTTTCATCCATTGCTTGTGTTGACAAAAACTTATTAATGACACGCATTGCTGCTGTAGCGTCTGGGTTGGTGGGGATTTCGTCATTTATGTGCTCCTCTTCATCAGCATCACATGCAGAATCTTCGATTTCAGAATGATTCATTTTAATTTCTTCCACAATATCTTCATCAGTCGGATTTTCACATGCAATGACTTATCATCACGTTTCGAACAATTGCATGTCACAATCTGAGAATGATGAAATTTTGTGCTTTTCTATCCACATCTCTTCATCATCGTCTTCTTCATTCCTCATTTTTTGCTTCTCCAACATTCGTTGTATCTTCAGCATTCTTAAAAAGTTTAACAATTAAAAAAAATTCAGTTGTCGACTGAAAAAAATGTTCGTTATAGCCGATTCTTAAGATTTCGGAGGTTCGCTAGAAAAGGGTAAATTAGCATTAAATACAATAGGAAAACGGCGGGACCAAAATTTTCGTTCGTTATAACCGGGAGTTCGTTATATACCAGGTTCGCTATAACGGGGTTCGACTGTATATATATATATACACAAATAATAAAGAAAAATTCAGAGTAAGTCAGCACATGAGCTTATTTAAAGGGCTTTCTTGCCTAGTGACCTTTCAAAAGCTCAATTTTAAGGAAGGTGTGTTTAATACCTATCTTTCAGTAAAAGACTTTAACTTAAAAATTTTATTCAAATTCATTTGTTCTTAGTTGATTAAAAAATTTTTAAGTAGCCGAACTGGTTTCTCTCAATGATATTCCTAACAATGAAATTTTCTTTATCAGCACTTCTCAATAGCAAAAGTGTATATTAAACAAAAGTCATCTCTGCATTCGTCCTTCAGAATATAGGCAATTATAAGCGAAACAATGAAGAATTATTCAATTAAGTAAATATCGTCATCATGATTCAGAAACGCATTAATAAGGCTTCATAGAGACATTCGAGTCTTGAAATAATTGAAAACACTTCAGAACATGTTAGAATGGATTACTCTTTTTATGATACATCATTTTATCATTTTTTGGTAAAATGTGTTTAAATACAAAAAAAATCGATACTCAATTTATGTGCTAACGATCTCCATAAGTCAATATGCAACTTCAGTGCCGGCATGTAAGTATATATCTTTATATTATAAAACAGTTCAGTAACTGACTGACAGATAACGCACAGACCAAACCTAAAGGGCTGAAATTTTGCATGGTGATTCTCCTTACAGTATAAGGGTGCATTAAGAAAGATTTCTGAAAAATTCCTCTTATGTTTTTTAAATTAAATTTTTAAGCTATTTTTGTAACTTTTTTTAAGTTTGTATTTAAAATAATAATCTGAGGTTTATATAATTTATATCAGAAAGATCATGAAAATTCCTTTAAAATGAAATCTTTTTCGAATCTTTACCTCCATATTCTGATTTTTAGTGAATTTTCAAAGATTAATTTTTAAAATTTAATTTATTAAATGCTGATCACGTAGTTTCTCTTCTTTCTGTGATACTTTGCAACTCGATGACACATTGCAACGTGTACTCTAAGTTCCCAAGCGTAACATGTCACCAGAAACGTTCATCAGAGTCCGGGATCATTAGGATACACCTTGGCCTTTATATAACCCCACACAAACAAGTCAGATGGGTTAGATCTCAGGAGCGAGGTGGCCATGCAAGTGGAAAAGATCGACTGATGACCCTTTCTTCTGTAAAGCGATGACCAAGAGATTCCGCACCTATCGTTGTAGCCAAAATACTGGCGCTTTTGTTGACTAGGTAGTCACGAATTTCCATTTTGATATTTTACTTGCGTGTTATGCAAATTTTAGGGTGCGCCGACAACAACAGCGCCATATTTTTCCTTATCGGCGACTTTTGGAACAATTTTTTTTCCATGGAAACTCTTTCTCATGTCGTCCTTAGTCCCTCAATCAAGTTTGGTGGAATTCAAACTGACAGATCGCGCTGTCAGTTTAATAAAAATCCCCCTGTACATATGTATTATATATATATATATATATATATATATATATATATATATATATATATATATATATATATATATATATATATATATATATATATATATATATATATATATATATATATATATATATATATATATATATATATATATATATGTGTGTGTGTGTGTGTGTGTGTGTGTGTGTGTGTGTAAAATTTTAAAGATATTCCTCATGTTTAACAAATATCATGCTTCTATTTGCATTTTAAATTCTAAAAGCCTTCTTCTTACTTTTTAGTTCAGCTGAGATTACTTTTTATTTTCTATGCAATTTTATTTTAATATTCTGAACATTTTGTGACTTAGATTTAAAATCTGAAAGGTAACAACTTTTACGGGCCATTTGAGAGTCAGCTATTTTATTAAAATTCATTGAAGCCCTTCATTCCACGCAATCTCTTTATAGTTGAATGAAGGTCACGAATATTGCCAGGAATAGTTAATTATAACACGGATCTAATCATGGTCGAACAATCAATATCAAACTGTAAATATGGGTTGAGAAAATTGTTGGATGAACCCGGGATGATTCTCTGATGATAGGCAGGATTTATCAAACTTCCAAGAAGACAAGAAGAATGTCGCTTGCATTTTACGGAATTTATATAAAGTGAAATGTCAATAACATTTAAAGTATGTCATGATTAAATATATCTCATGATTAAATATATACTTCATTTCTCTCCTATTCGAAGATACGCGGAAGAGTCTTTTCTGTAAGTTAAAGAAATCCACAGATCTGAATTCTTCCTAGAACTGTTAATGGTATAAGTTGAATCTGAATGGATTAAAATTTCTTGTATAAACATTAATTACAAACATTTTTTCACAGAGTTCAATTTAACAGGATTATGATTTCTGACTGTGATGGAAGTTTTATGAGGATAATACCCCCCACCCTGCTACATGATATTAATTCACGGAATAAATACAGTGACTTATATCTTATTCAGGGGTCACCTTGGTTTTCTAATTCAATAAATATTATTTCGATTTGCTATCGCTCGCAGTCTTACTTACATTCACTTTAAAATGCATATGTTTCGCTTGAGAAATTAAACTCAGTTCTCTTTTTTTAATTGGTGCCAGGTGCTAACTATTACCCCAGGGAACATGTGATTATCTCTTTTAATGATTCTCACATTATCGCCAGATTGACAGGGACAGATCATTACAATAAAGACTACATCTCACACACCACATACATCCATATTTCTATGGTTCCCGGTACAAAGGGCTTAAGTCAAAAACAGTGATTTAAATATACCATTTGTGAGACTTTCACATAGTGTGAAACAAACTCAATCCTAATTTTGGAAAATTCAGTACAGATGTGGCGAGCTTAAGTATGATCGACAGGATCATTAGCACATCAATGGGACTTTTTAAAATGACCATTGCTAAGTGACACAGCATTTAGAATATTTAAGCAAAAGACCATTAGCGCAGGAAGGGAGACGAGGTAAGAATGGGAGAGCTGAGCTGACGCGGCCAACACGGCGAATACTTAACCGCAGGAAAAGGGTATGCCGATAAAGGAGGAAAGAAGTGACTCTCGGGAGACGTGAAGAATACTACACGTGGTTCGGTAGAACGTACGAGAATTTTCCAGGAAGAAAAAAAAGGAACGAGACAGCACGATGCGGAGAGCATTACAGACTGGACCTTGATGAGGTATTGAAGTACTGAGAGAGCGACAGAAATCTAGGAGACGTGAGGTCTCGTTTGAACTGTATTTTATGAGCCCCGCTCTCCCTAATCAATGTTACGAGAGTTCTACGATATAGCTTATATTAAACGAGATGTAAATAGAGCCATTTATCCGTTTCTACTTTAATACTACGAGTTACTTATACATCGGGTCATCGACGATTCGGTTTACACCTTTGTGATTGGCTTTTATACCGATCACAGAAATATAATTTCGACTTGAGTCTTTTGTATAAAGAAATGTACTTTTGTATAAAGAAATGTACTTTTGTATAAAGAAATGTACTTTTGCATACAAAATTGATAGACTTAAGTCTTTTATGCAAGTCAAAATATTTTTTTTTATCAATACTAACAAATATCTAAAAATCATTTTTTTTACTTAAGCCTTTTATACCGGGTACCATAGATTTGTTCTCTCACTAAAAAGGAAATTTGATAGGATCAGGAATCGAACCCTTTTCCTCGGCAATCCTTTCTTAATTGTTGCCAGATACTGGCCATTACCCCAGAGAACATGTGATAATCTCTTTTAACGACCCTCGCGTAATCACTAGATTGACATGGACAGGACATTACGATAACGACTCCATTTCATACAAAAAAAATTATTCCTATATGTTCTATCATAAAAAAATTAATACAAGCAAGAATCGACTCCCTGTCTTCGGCTATTCGGGCAAATTTTCTAGCCCCTACCATGCCATGTCGTTGATAACTCTTACAAGATCACAAAACAGAAGAATGATTACATTGTCGAATCTTGGCCGACATAAAATACGGACATAAAATAATAGATGTTCACATGCATAAAATAATAGATGATAATTTGACAGACATAAAATAACAGATGTTGAACTACATCATCTACCTAATTGCATGCTTAAACACTACTGAATTCCTGGCTTGATATATCCAAGACACTTTTTGGAAGTTTCTCTAGTCCGTCCAGATAAGATTTTAAGCTGTACTGATACAATAAGTTTATCCCTAATTTTGAAATTGTATGTTCAAAATTATATTTATTCGTGTAATATAAATCGATGAAACCTATGTCGTATTTGTTATAAATCTATGAACATCTTCAGTTAGAACTATTCATTAGCTATGAGATAAATCACATTGAAATAAACTTCAAAATTAAATGTAACAAGATTTAAATAAAATAGCTGAAAAGCCTTATGAAAAGTAAAAGAGGCACTTTAGACGTAATCACTTGAAAAGATAGAAATATGACAGAGACACGTTTGCATGCTAAATTGTAACTAAAATAAATATTACATTTGATTATTAAAGTCTTATGTAAATAGATACTCTGCTTTTTGCAAAAACATTTTTATGAATAGTACTAATGAAACATATTACCATTCATTATTTGTTAAATCCTCTTAAAAGCTAAATCATTTTATTAAGTCTTGTAATCAAACTTGAATATGATATTTAGAAATTCATACATTAAAATCACAAGCAAATATTTTATAAATCACATTCATAAAGAAAATTTAAAAAAAAAAGGTCTTTCCAAAATCTCAGATTGGATATAATTATGTATCGAAGGAGTGCAATAAAATATTTCCAGAAAAATTAGCATGCAAAATAAATAATTTCTCATCAATAAACAAGGATTTTTAAAATTTTTATGTACATTCTTTATATTTAGAAAAGATGAAAATATCTTTATTGAATGATTTTAAGTAGTGAATATTTTACAAAAGGACAAATTTCTATTTATAAATTCTTTATGTAAAAATGAAAAGGTATCATTAGATTAAATTTATCGCTCTTCATATTGATTCTAAAAATTTTTAACTTGTCAAGATATTCCAAAAGAATTAAAATATTCCTGTGCCAATGCTGATCCTTTTCAACGAGGAAGAGTTATTTTCATCGACATCCGCTTTATACCCCTGTTCTTTTTAGAGACTATCGGCAAAGGTTGTTGGCCTGTGCATACTTGATCGGTGATTATTTTTTTACTTCGTTTCTGTTTTTGACACTTTTTTCCCACTGAATTTTCGTCATTTGGTCTGACGATTCTCAGTCCTTCATTCCAAATGTTAGTTATGGAATGAAGGACTGTGAATCGTCAAAGTCCTTCATTCCATAACTAACATTGGTAATGATATTCTACCAATTAAACTATACTAGTGATGACAGGAATAGCTATTATTTTTTAAAGTCGTTCTCTCTAATTCATTTATAAATCACAACTAATAAACAGAAAATGCAGTATATACGAATTATGACTACAGAGTACATAATCAATCTTTTGAAGATACTCTTGTGTGTTCCTTTCTCCTGTAAAAGGATATTTATAATTTTAAAAAGCCACGATAGGTGAAAAGTGTTCCTAAATCCCGAGAAAAAGACTGAATCATTGAAATAAAATAAGAAATCCCAACTTACCATAAAACTCACCTGTTTTGATGTGGAACTTCTCGGTATGCCTCAAATATTGATTCAGGCGCAAATTGCCAATTCAATTTTTAAAGTCATTTAAATGCATTGAGTTAATGTTAGACAGCATCAAGATCTCATAGCAGGCTCATAGAGAAAATGACATTCTGCATGCACAAACTCAGACATCCATTTCTCTATTCTTCATATTGTATACTTTCATAAATGATTGAATACATAAGGCATGGAAATTTTCTCTCCAAAGATATCCCTATTATTATTTTCCTGTAAAAAAATTGTATTATTTTGAAAGTTTGTACTTGTTTTGTACATTGTAGCTTCAGCATGTCAGTTTTGTCGAGTAACTGATTAAAACTTTTACTGTCAGTTACATTTAAAGAAAAGATGTCATTAGGCTCGAATATTTTTAATAAATTTTATTTGAAGTTAAGTAAAAGTGTAGAAATCATTTTGGTTAAATTGCTTTTCAGGAAAGGTTGAATAGGAATTACTATAAAAATTTAAAAGCATTTGAATGTTTTCATTCATTAGCCCCAAAGGGTAACTTTCCCCTTTTGTTCATTTCTCTCTTTTCCATCAGAGAAATTCATTTATGTGTGGACTGATTTCGGCTGACTAAAAAAGGAACGATATGCCTTAATCACTATGATCGTTGGTATTGCTGTGAATGATAGAAATCAAAGATACAAGCTAATATAATGTATTATTTTTAAGTATGCACCCCTGCCGTATAATCTGCTGAGAATACTTTCTTATGATTAATATTTGTTAATATGTTTCTCAATACAGCTAAACATTTCTGATCTGGGTTTAAAGAATTAATTTTTATCTTATAATGTAAGGATAAAAAAATTAAATTTCATGTAAGAACAAAAGATAAAAAGAATCAAAGAAAAATTCCAAATTGTCTCTTTATAAGGAAATCATTAAAAATATCTACAATTATTCAAAAGTAAGATAAACTACCTCATTCCAATAAAGAAAATTGAGATTGCCAGAAGCTAAACAATTAATAACTTAAAAAGTATTAAATATAATTCTGTTAGAATTGCCACACTTTTCGTAGAAGAGATGTTACTACAAATTATTCCGCAGAAACGGTATAAAGGGACTTAATTTCCCAGTAAAATGCTTCGAAACATACAAAAACGTCACAAAATAAAAATAGTAAAAGCTATTTTTAAAAAAAAGTTATTAAGTAAAAGAGACGGCGGAGAAACACGTCATCACAAACCATCCAAACACTCATGTTAGAAAGCAGTTTTTGTTTAAAAGTAAGAACATCTGCACTTTATAGCACACGTTTTTGGACCTGCTTACTTTGACTCCATGTGAGCTGCATAGCTTTGGAAGATATTTTAGGTTATTTTGCGCTTTTCGAATACTAAACGTACATGATCAAGACACAATGTAGAACATTTTATTTTAAATGTTGCATTGAATAGCTTTTTTTTTAAATAAAAATGATTTTGTTCTCCGAAAACAAAACAATGTCTACCCGAAAATCCCAATTTTGATCACATGTACAATTTCAGAAACAAATGCATAACAGTCCGAGAACGTCACATTTGGTTCATTTAATAGATATAACAATGTACATTTGTTAACTTGTAAATAAAATCAAGTTTCTTAATAGCTTTGGAAAGCTACGAATCCCTCAACATATTACGTCTGAAGAGTTTATATTCAATATACTCTAGTTTTCCACCTTCTTCACTTCTAAATAAAAAATGCTGTCTTTTAGCGTAAGATTACGTTCCTCCATAACGGTCCCCCGGAAAGCAAAATTTATGACGCTAAAACCGTCGTCGCTAGTTATAAATCAAGAGTGGCAGAGTAGACATATGTAACTTATTTTTCTTACTATCTGCATAGGGTTATCACTCATCTTCCTTCGTATATAGGAATTTCCTTCTTAATTCTTCTCTTCATATGTAGGAATTTTATTGGAAAAGAAAGAAAAAGAGGTAAGCAACGATAAGTAATCCTACGTTAATAACCCGCGGTAGTTTCGTTAGAAGAGACTACCTGAAATTTTTCATCTTATACTCTTAAAGCATTGTAGGCGTTTTCTCATACTTTTCTGTCAAGATTTTTAAATTTAAACATTATTACAGCATTAGTTGCCCTATATGGTTAGAGAAATATGCGGGCGTACGGTTTTTTTTCTCAGTTTTCAATACTCAGAAGTTGTACACATTTTTTTTCTCTTTAGTGAAAACGTGATAATGATAGCAGGAATAAGTGTTGCCCGGGAAATTAATAATGGCATCACTATACAAAGCCTACTCTAAAAACATAATAACTATAAAGGCCAATATAAGCAAGGCGTCAATCCATAAATGATAATGAAATATCGAAATATTAATTGATTCGTCGACTGAAATTGGGTGACTTTCAAAAACTGTACCACGTCACATTCCCATAGACGAATAGTGGCGTATTGCTTGCAAGGGCTTTGAACAAAAAATCTAGTTGTATCCTTGGCCAAAAGGCATTACCTGACACCTGACTTCAGAGGTACTTGAAAATGAGAAAAATTTATTGATATGTATAAGTGGCCTGGTGACAGTCCTTACCTCCATTGCCTTGAATACCTGAGGACAACCTTAAAATATAAGACTAGAGAAAAGCATTCACCAGATGTCTTCTCTTTAACCTAGGGGTCTTCCACCCGTGGCGACTCATTTCGGTCATGCCAAACGAAAGTTTAATATAAATTTGAAAAAAATCTTAGAACGGCAAATTCTCTCACACAAAAAAGATCAAGAATGCACTGGGGAAATTAGCCCACGGTCCATAGGCTTATCAAAAGAATAAACTGGTAACTGTATTCAGAATCATAAGACGAAATAAACACAAAAACAGCATGTCTAGGTTCTTTATTTCCATAACCTCACGTGCATCTCGTCTCCCTGCATTCATTCCGTTTCATGCAATATAAAGTACAAAATACATTGATTAAACACCAATTTTTTGTTGTTTGCAGAAAATAATAAATAAACACATTTTGTAATTAATAATGGTTATAAAGGTACAAAATGCTTTTTAAAACCCACCACACACACAAAACTTCAGTGACGTGTTTTGAAGGAATTCATCCTTCATCATATCTCTATGAAAAGCAAATCAAGCTATTATCTCAAAGGCTGAAGCTCGTTTGCAAATAATACATTTTTTTCATCTGCCTATACTACTTACTTCGCAGACGTGTGGTCCACGGAACTTTGCGAATTTATTGGTGTGGCCCACGAACGTGAGAGGTTGAAGTTTCCACTTTAACTGAAGGATTTTAGTACAGAAGAAATCGCGAAGGACTTCTGCAAATCCTTGTTTGGCAGCTGTGGATCATTGTATTCTGAGCAATGTAAATAACAAAGTATCCCAAACGACGTACTGAGTTTTTGCTTTTCCTTTTTTTTTTTTTTTTGGGGGGGGGGGGGGGAATTTAACATTTTTATATAGAATCACATTTTTCAAATATCTCACAACACATTTTATCTATAAAATTTCAAATATTCAGTAACATGGCGGTTGTCTGAATAGTCCTTAATTTCTTTTTATAAGCAGCTTGTACTGTCTATAGCAGTGGTTCCCAACCCGTAGAAGTCTGCGGACCACTGAGCCAGAAATTGAAGCATGTGCGGACCCCCCTCCGTCTTGAAGGGGTGGTGGAACCTTCCGGGGGGCATGGGGGTATAGAATATCCCTCAGACAAAAGGGTTACGGGATTAACGTACTCACATTATAAAGTATCATATTTTAATAATAAAATTATTATGTTAAACTTTTAAGAAATTATAATTCAACACCTGATAATCATCGGATATATTCGGCTCATCTAGTTCAGTGAATATTGCTCTCAAAATCTCCATTTATTTGGCAACATTTCAAATGTGGTGCCGGACCACTTCCGAGGCTCCCGCAGACCACCGGTTGGGAACCACTGGTCTATAGAATTAAAATAAGTTTTTTTCCAATTGAAAAAAAGATTATTATAATTTACAGAGTTTGGGAATCTCACCATGTAGGCCTTTTTGCTATATTGGGTCCCATCTAATATGATTTTTATATTTTTATAATGTTTAATATAAATACTATGCACTTCCCGGGGAGTCCAATTCACTGTTAGAATGCACAACATATCCACTATTTATGAAATTTGTCCCTATTTGATACATTCCAATTTGTACTATTTAACAGCACAAAGATGTGAAAAATCTTCTAAATCACTTTTCTCGTCAATCATTGATGCAGTGCAATTTTACATAGTTTTAGATATTAAATTTATGTCTACTATACTACAAATGCACATTATCTGTGCGTATTAAAAATTCCCATTATAAGTGGTCTTTCATATTTCGTTTAATATACCCATTTTTAATCTCAAGATTTTCAGATAATAAATTATTATTTCATTACATCATTATTTTCCTTACATATTATTAAAAAATAATAATCGTAAAAAAGGATTTTATATTTTTCCAGTAATTTTTCAATAATAGAAAGGGAACTTTTTTCATTAAAAAATTATTAAAAAATTCTATCAATGGTATCATACTCAAAGCTTTCAAAATGTTATTTCTAGGAAATTTTAATTAAATTTTTTGATCCGGATAAATGTCAACAAGATTCTTTTAATAAGATTAAATGAAAATTAAATAGCTAGAGGAACAAAAAAATTAAAACATGTTCTTTTTACAATCTCTTATTTACATTTAGTTTAATGTGCAAAAAGATATGAGAACAATTTGGGTTTTGAAAACAGTCGAAAGTAAAAAGTATATCTCAAGAAATAATGACAATAATTTTTACTGTTAATATACTGTGTAACTTTTTTACAAAAAAAAAGACTTTAATTTACACAATCTTACGTGCATTGATCCTTTCTGCATCTCAATCAAATAAAATGTACACATTCCTATCAGATAGTTATAAGTCTATTTTAATAAAGAATAAAATATATGACGAACGTATAAATTCTGTAAATTTAAAAAAAAACTGGTAAAATTGTGTATGTTTAAAGTATAAATATGCAATTCCGACTCATAAGTATAATACAAATTAATTAGTTATGCATAAGAAAAATATATTTAGTACTGCAAGGGTTAATTTTTTTTTAACTTACAGCCCTCTTTTTAAAAATCCAAGATTGCTTTTAAAGTATTTGGCATGTTAAGTTACATATATTTAATTAGAAATTTACTTGATTAAAACAAACAGAAACCTAAGTAGGAAGAACACCAGGGATAAAATACTTAACACGACATTTTTATATTATGATTTTTATAATTTAATGGACCTAATCATACTCTAAACTGTCGATAATTTAGCACACAATTTCAAGTCGGCCCTTCGTGGGTAAAATAAATTCAGCTTGTAAAGGTTGAGGCATATACGTAGATTACATGTATATGCATTGTTTAAATATGCAGTACAGGGCTCGAGGCAGCCTAGTGGTAGCGCGTCGGCTTTCGATGCTAAGGGTGCTCGGATCCAATCGCGACAAGCGTCATTAAATACCCCCGTGTCTAGGCCGGACATGAGCACGTTAAATCCGTAGACTATAAATTCCCTCTTTGATGTCAGAGAGGGTGGGAGAGGTTACGATCACACCAGATGCCACCCGGAGGGTTGAACGGTCAAAATTGCGGTGGCACCTGGCTAAATCGAACTCCGACCCTTGTGATGCTTTTATGAACTGGAACCTCACCCTCAGACTGCTAGCCTGTATGGACATGGCCTAGAAAAAATTCTGGCCATGGGGCATTAGAAATAAGTGATAATAGTCATAGTACCTTTTTCACGAAAGAAAACCTGACTGTGTTAGTATAATACAATATAACTAGGTCAGAACACTAACCTTATCCACAACCAACACCTCTGGTGTGAACTGAACCACTGTACGGGGGTCAAATCACAAGGCTACTAATGTCTGATGTAGCTGATTCTCTTACTCACAAATAGAAATCTATATCCGCAACAACATACTAAAATCAAGTACAAAGATTCTTTAGCAGAATGAAGGCCGTGAAGGTACTAAAGAAAATATCTATTAGTTTTATTTTGTACTTTCCTGTAGATGTGTCATATATGACAACTGTTATCTAGGGTTTTCGATTTTGAGCAACTTTTTTAAAACCCGGGTTTCGGGTTTGACGGGTTTTTTTAATTTAAAACTCGGATTTTCCCGGGTTTACTTGGTTGGTTCCCGGGGGTCATTAGCAAAGAACTAAAATAATAAATAATTTATTAGAAGCATTTAATTTATTTCAGGATTTCAAATATAAAAAATAACAGTAAATACATTTAATGGTAATAAACATATACATATATGTATAACATAAATAAAAGTTGTACAAATATCTCATTTTTTATATAACTGCCTTACAACCATCATTGCACTTAACGTATCATCATTGAGTCGGCTTATGAGTTTATTAGCAAAAAGACCCATTACAGAAAATGCTCATTCTTCTTCCACCGAAGATGGTCGAATTGTTGTTAAAGACATGAAAAGCTTATTTAGCATTTCAGGTCGGCTTTTTGTTGCCCGAAACAACTCAATTTCTTTTCTTATGTTATATGAACGTGATTTTGATTTTTTATGATTTTCCTTATTTTCATTCTCTTGCTGAAACATACTAAGCTCATCAGATAGGGACATTTGTTTAGTTCAAGCACCAATACTCGTAGCATCATCTTCAATTCCATCTTTAACTCCCACCTCAACTGTTACTTCTGGTTCGGACTCTGACCCATTATAATTTACGTTGAATAATCGTTTTATTGAGGTTGTTGCCAGATCAAATATTTTGTTTTTAAGAATTTTACTACCAAACTCATCATATGAATGGTCTTGGTTCCAAATTAAGGAATATACTTGGTATTCTACTGTATTTGATAAATAACTAATTCCCCGGATTTACATTAAAAATTCCCCGGGTTTCGGGTTCGAAAAATCATTGAAAATCCCGGGTTTTCGGGTTTGGGGAAATCTGGGTCAAAAGCCCTACTACTATCATGGTATTAATAGAAAATGAGCAGTCTTCGTTAAATCTTTTTCATAAAATTTTGATGCTTATAATATTTAAAATTAATTTCAAACATTTTGGTCAAACACACTTTTCTTTTTCAGGCAAATTTGTGTCAGTATTTAGTGTCATTACACATTTAATTGAAGAGCCCTTCACGTCATGTATAAATCGTGATCAGAGATCAAATACTATTTACACATGGATAATAATTTTCTTCAGAGAAATTTCCCTCCCAGTTCAAATTAAAAAAAATGAAATCTACTTCACAATGTATATAAATTTCACATCTATCTTGTATACGATTCTCTTGTTTTTGGTTTTTTTGTTTGTTTTTAACCTGCAGATAAATAAGAATATATCATTCTTATTTGTTATCCAAGTTACATAACTGACCTTTAAAATCCTATTTTTAACTTAGAGTATGTTTATATTTCATTGTACAAAAGGCCTCAAATATATTATCAGAGAACTCAATTTCCTCTTTTGAGGATATTATTTCTAAAGTAATAAAGATTTTAATAGATACTTTGAGAGTAACGGATGTTTAGTAGTCCTTTTTTCTCCATTAGACTTATAACAAAAAGTATAATTTAATTAACCACAAAGAATTATGCCTGGTTCGTAACTCCATTCAGTATTCTACTGAACTTCAGACAAGACGGTTAAGAGCTTTAAATAAGAAGAATTTGTTTTCACTATAATTTTGAACGCTTGGATGAATCCTTTCAGGTTAACACAATACCTATATTTAGAGGGTTTCAGTGTTTATTCTCAGAATACAATAGGAATGGCAAAAACCCATTTTAATGCTTTAAATATTTTCTTTTTATTATGTCATCATCAGAAAAATTTACGAGCCTCTGGCAACAGCAATTCATTTCTAAGAAATATTAGAAAAATGCATTATTTTATGCCCATATTCAAAATTTTTTTAAATAATATTTAACATGACTTCAACTTCGTGAAACTTTTTCATGAAAAGAATATAATTATCTTTATTTCAAAAGAATTGAAGTGTTTTCATTAAAAATACAGTTAAAACAAATTTTACTATATGTTCTACAGCGGAGAAACCTACTATTTTGATACTATCGGCCCACCTCTTAAACGGAGAATTCAGTGACCGTGCCCCACTGTTTACTTCCGGGATAGACTCTCTGTGCATATGGTATTGGAAATTAGAGATATTAAGGATGTCCTCAGAAACACGTATCAGGTGCTATTTTGTGCAGCTACGGGGCAAACAAAACAATATCACAGTACGGCGTATCCACATGTGTCACGGACGCAGTTGACGCCCTTGCGGTCCGGGATTACAAAGACATAACGAATTCGAGTGTACGTTGACCTCAGAGGCACCCGACAAGAGAGTCGAACGTGCAACCGACCGGATGGCTCAATTTTTCAACAAAATCAATTCAACGATAGGTAATGGAGATCCCGTAATTTCGTTACTATCACTTCAACGTTTTCACGGAGGATTTGGAGCGTGCGACCCACTCTTTACTTTCGGGATAAACTGTCTGAGCTCATGGTATTGCAACTTAGAGAGATCAAAGAACATGTTGGAAAGGCGTATCTAGTACTATTTTTTACCTCTACGGTGCCGATAAAGCGCTATAACAGTGTAGTGTCTCCGCTGACATCGCAGTCGCTGTGGAACGAAATCGAGTGTACGTGGTCCTAGGGGGCACCATTCAAGGAGGGTAACCCAGCTTCCCCATAAGCCAATCTTGTTTTTAACCCTCTAACGGGGTGCGAGACAGCGTATGATAAATGATATTTGCTAGTGGATAAGCGATTAGCAGCCGATAGCATAGTCTTTGAATTCTTTTCTAAGCGAGTCCACTAGGTAGGATTGCTTATTGTATACTGTAATTGGTCGAGTAACTGCCTTCGCGTGGCGCACCTATAAGTACTTCCTTCAATCGCCTTCGGGCTTGAGCGGCGGGGCGAAACCAGCCCCGCCGCTCCATCCACCCCCGCCAGAAGTTACAGGTCCACCAGGCGAGCATACCGCCTTGTGTCAGTCTTGATACTGACCGAAAGCGCTGCATTTTTTTCCACGATGACCTTTAATTTTTGTGTCCCTTGCGTGGTTATCAGTGTACGTTACCGCCCTGTTCTACTTCGGTAGGCGCACGATATATGACACTGCTCTGTCTACTTAACTTCTTTTCCCTTAACTTTTTGTGGTCACTCTTAGGGTTTAATTGTTTCTAGTTTCGTTTTAAGAAAACGATTTTGTTTTTTGCGTATGGACTGTTAGGCTCTAATCTCGTGTTAAGAAGCCGAGTTATCTCTCCCTTTTTTTCTTTTTTTTCGCTAAGTTTTTGTTAGGTGTTTCTTTTGCTATGTTTTTTGTTAGGTTTTCCTTTTTCTGTTATATCTTACTCGCTAGGTTCACTTACATCTTGTGTATGTTATTTTCTTAAGTTCTCTGAGGGGTTTAATTATTCATATTTTGGTACTTATCTTGGTACCGCTTTAGTTAAATTTAGTTTTTTGTTCTCTTAGAGTTTTTGCGTACAGCACCCTTACATTTAGACCTGAAAAGGCTCTCTTAAGTTTTTTATATTTTGAGTTCTCTTCTGAATGTTTGTTAAGTTCGGTTTAATTTTTTTCCGGTACAATAATGGAGGATAATGTAACACTAGATATGGATTCCATACGAACCGATCCTATTCATCGCGTAATCTACACTTATAAAGCAGAAATAGAACAGACTATCAATAATGTAAGGTTAAGTAATGCAAATAGTAACTCAATTAAGGAATGGGTAGATAAACTCATAGAAATCATAACCAGATTACTAGTAACTAACTCAGCTTTAAAATGTGAGGTTAAGGAAGAACAACTTAAAGTCAGCGAAGCCGTACGTAAATTACAAAAAATGCCAGTTGTTGAACCAAGTACATCTCAGTCTTATGCTGGTAATGAGGCTGCCGATGCGGCTGCCAATACAGCAGGGGGGCTGCACATCGTCGATTGTAGGGTTGGTACTTCCCAAAGTAGGTGTCGGCGTCGCCTTTTGAGACATTTGTTGTTAGCATGGGAATCGCGTTGGGAGCTTTTGGACTCCAGTGGTTACGCGCGTGTGCTGGTTCCCAGAGTTTCTGGAAACAGGAAATGGTCTAATCATTTTCTCAGTAAGATTTTGTCAAATTTCCAACTTCTTATCAAAGATTTTTGAATAAATTCCCGACTTTATATGTGGCGCAATAGAAGCATACCCTATTCATTACGTGGTAAAGTGTCCTTATTTTAATGAGCTGCGGGAGAGCACTCGTCCTAAAAATATTGCAAATATCCCCCCGCCCCCTACCGTTTACTTGAGAACCCTGTTATTCGGTAAAACATAGCTAAGTTAATTTACCAAGTTAATATTTTGGAAGAACAGTTGTTTATTTACTCTAATTGATGGTTCTTCCTTTTTATGAGTCGTTTTCTTTTGCAGTCTTCTTTTCTAATTAGTTTTTGGTTGCCTCCTTATTCAGGCTTTGCATCGGTTCTAAGTTTTCTCACTTACAGCTATTATAGCTATGTCTTCTCATTTTCTGTGTTGTACCTCCTCGATGACTCCCGATTTGCTTTCTTCTTCTTTCGCATGTAACTTTTTCTGACTTCGTATTTGGTTCGGATCATCGTTATTGTCATCGTTTGGTATGACGTTATTTTCTTCTTCTTTTCCCGTTTTTTCTTATCTCGTCTATCTTCGTATTTCAATATTTTTTTACCAATCCTAGATTGTCTAGCAAGGCTAGACAATCTCCCTGAAACTAAAAATATCTAAAATATCTAAAAACAGTAGAGGGTCCCGAAGAACCTCATCCTTTGTGAAACCCAAACAAGCGAAATGATGGGCAGAGGAGACCATGTCGGCGGAGCACATGTCGGCGGAGCACCAGTGACACTACGGGAAGATCTTCTAACCCTGCAGAAAAGTGAGTGCTATATGGCCACTCATGAAGCGCGAGAAGGATGTTTGATATTTTCTAGGCTTGAGCTGGAGAGACCCACCCGGACTTCTTCCAAAGTACCATGGGTGGCAAGGAGGAGTTCTCGAGAGATGGTTTTGTTCTATCTTCTTAAGGGAGTAAATATCTCTAAAAGTAAGAGCCTCACAAGGGCTCACGTACTCCTCAGCAGCAGTCCTGGCTAAAAAGTCGGCCCTTTCATTACCCTTATCCCAACATGGGAAGGGTCAAGAAGATCTAAGATGTCCAGGCTAGTCTGGTCCCCAATAATAGTCTAATTACAGAGGTGCTGAATTGAAGCACGACTGTCAGTTAAAATCCAGACATCGTGAAATTGATCCTCAACTTGACACACTTACTACAAGCCCTTCTTGAAAGCATTAAGCTCTGACCTAAAAAACAAATAGAAATATGGATTTTCAATCTTAAATTCCACAGCACCGGTAGGAGTTGGTATGTGCACTCCACTATCAGAAATTTCCCCAATCACCCCTGCTGCCATCGGTATATATCTTTAAAGAAGATTGAGGGATTATATCGATAGTCTCTAGAGCTAATTGTCTGATGAGGGTCGGTATCTCAGAGTTTTTTATTACACTAGTTAAGAGATCTTCACGGAAATGGATCCCATCAAGTTCCAAACCGACGCCCAGAGGATTTAAAGAGTGGGGCTCCACATTAGCAGAAGGCAGACCCAGCATTTTTGCAAAGGAAAAGGGGCTATGCCTCCTCAAATGCTGGTTGTCAGTCCAAGCATGAAGGTATGAAGAAGTTCTATGCTGATCATTGTAACTGTAAAGCTTGTATTTCAATATCTACCGTTACCATTTATACATCGTTATAATTATTATATCGTTGGTGCAATAAATAACAATAATTCCGGATCTGTTCTTTTATGAAACCTTCCTGTTAAATTTTCGAATTAAATATTTTCTTCTGGTTTTTCTTGGGTTATTGCTGAAACTGCTCTGATATTATATTTTTACTTTGTGACTGCACTTCTACTTCGGTTGCTATTTTCCTTTTTTCAATTAATATTTTACTTGCTTCGTTTTTTTATCTTCATCATCATCATAACTCGAGTTTATATTCACCGTAACTACTATAATCTGTTTGAATCTACAAATTTTTCTACGCCGTGGACTCTTTTTCTTTGCAGCCGTCTCTTTGTTGCCCCCTAATGGACGCACGCCTAAGTTTGATACCAAATGGCTGTATCCTTTATTATTCTTTTGTTAGATCCTCGTCTTTCGGACTAGGGTCCGTTTGTCTTTCTGTTTGTGGGCGATACCAGCTTTATGCAGGTCGGGGCCCAATTTGTTAATATCTTAACCCTCTAACGGTACGGTGGTTCGAGACGAAATAGATGGTAAGGTAGGGACGGATCCGACCCGATCTCTGTTTTGATGAGGTTTTTGGTAGAAATAAGTACACAATAAGCATTTTTGTTGTATAATAACATTTATTGATAATATTTTACATGAAATAAAATCCTTTTTGTCGCAAAAATGAACAACAAATTGTAATTTTGCTAAACAAAGAAAATGTCTTTGGCATTTACATAGAATGTTGTATATATTAGGTCTAATATTTAATTTAGTCTACCTAGATTTAGAAGTTAGTGAAGCTAACTTTTCGTACACAGAAATGTTAAAAATAATATATACTGACATTTTTGGCCTTCAAATCGAAATAAAAAACAAAAAAAATCTAAAATTTAAAAAATTTTAAAAATGACTATTCATCATGAATAATGGTTTTCAACAAAGACACTTGTATTTACTTATTCCTATATCTAGTAGGGGGTCTAGTAGGTCTATCTGGTAGGGTTCCTTGTCAACTCGATCTCTTGTAATGAAAGGGGAGTGTACGGGAGGGGAAGACACACCCTTGGATCTGATCCGACCCGTACCGTACCGTTAGCGGGTTAAACGAACGCCAGCGGATAAACCCGTAATTTCGATAGTATCCCCATCGTTTTCACGGAGAATTTGAGCTGGCACCCCACTGTTTACTTTCGGGATAAACTCGCTGGACTAAGGGTTTTTCAACTTATAGAGATTAAGGATTCTCTTAGAAACCGGTGTCAAGAGCTATTTTTTGCCTCTATGGGGCCGACAACACGATATTATCGTACAGCGTCTCCGCTGATATCGCCGACACAGCGGATGCCCTTGCGGCCCGGGTATACGAAAACGGTACGAATTCGAGTGTACGTCGACAGCAAGGTCACTCGACATGACTCGTTCCCAGGGGGGATAAGCAATCGTCCCAATAGCTTGATTTTGCTTTAAAAAACGACAGCTAAGGAACCTGTAACTTCGGTCTATCGCGGCGTCTCCGCTGAACTCACGAATGTAAGGAATCCTCTTGCGGACCGGAATTTCAAAAACGGAACGACATCCGACGGAGATCCGACATAGGAGGCGGAGGGGGGGGGGGGGGGGACGAGGAATCATCCCGATAGCTCAACTTTTTATTTTAATGAACAAATCATTCTGACTGTGTTAACTGCATGGAAAAACATAAATTCATCGCTCTGCTGTCTAATTATTAGTTTTATTTATATAACCAGGGATCAATAAAAACTAATACTTAAACATGATTACAATTTTGCTGCTCTATGTTCACGTTCTAAATTTTATTTTTCTCTCCTTTACTCTATAGTTTTTTCTGAAGATTGAGATTTACGATAAAATGAAACTCATCTACTATATTTTGAGCTTACTACTTTTATTAATATTCATCTTATATATATCTCTATATATAAAAATGAATGTTTGTTTGTTTGTTTGCTTGTTCGTATTTTATGCGCTGCCGTACCGTTCATCCGATTGCGATGAAACTTGGTCAACTTATTGCTTGAACTTCCGCAATGGGTATAGACTATTTTCATTCCGCTACGACGTTCCATTCCCGAATTATGTTATAAGTATCAACGGATATTGAAAATCGTCAAAAAAAATCGATAAATTTCCCCGGATATTTTTGTTCAAAGCCATTGTAACATTTAATTGTTGCCAATTAAATTATAACATTTCCGTAAAAATAAATAGACATGAATTAAAATGTGATTTATTCATATATTGGCGCATGCAAGAATGAATTTGATATATTATTTTCATGTACGTCGCAACGCCGGAATGTTTCTTTTTAAAAAGGAAAATATAAGGATAGAAAGTCATTCATTTTCAATGAATGTGTTATCTATCCATTTCATGAATTGAAACTATCCCAAGCTACCTGTTCAAAATCAAATATACTGCAGGACACGATGACTTAGCTAGAAACACGTGCGTTTAGCCTTGACGCGATGATTTATATAACTGAAGTGACATTGAAACATAGCAGATGATTTATATTTGAGAAATAATTACACTCATGAAATATGTGTATATTATAATTAAGAAAGTGTATAAGTGGCATTGAAACGTAGCAGACGATTTAGTTTTGAGAAAGAATTCCGAGTATGAAATACGTGTATATACTTTTTCTATAATAATTACCAGATTTGCTGTGTTTTAATATTGAATGTGATCTCAATCCATTCAAACATTATTGATTATTTTTCTATAATAATAAATCCTTTCAAACGTTATTGACTAGCTGGAAATTAATGCTTTAAAATGCCCAAAAAGAGGAGAGCAACTTTTAATCCTGCAGAAGTTAGGGGAAAATGTCAAAGATTGTTGAGAAATGAGCAATGTGATGAAAAAAAACAGAAGAGCACGAAGCCAAGAGAATTCGAAATACAGTTAGACGCACACAATCTGAAGAAAAAACATTCCCAAGAGCTCGAAGGTAACAGAATTCGAATATTCATAACATGAGGCTAATCATTGAAAAATATCATAACAGAAACTGAATCCCGAGCCAAGCCGGGTAATACATCTAGTATATATATACCGGGTGGCCATAATTAAACTGACAGTGCTCACAGTGTTCTGTAGCGCGATCTATTTGCGAGAATGACGCCACATTTTGTAGGAAGATTAAACAAGACGGGGGACGAAGGATTCCGCGAAAAAATAAATTAGTTCCAAAAGTCACCGCTAGGGGAATATTTGGCGCTGTGCAATAGAAAATAGAGTGTTAACAAATGCAAATTAATACGGAATAAAATTACCTTTTATTATGCACATTTTCTTATTTAGTTCAAGTGCAATATGGCAACACTTTTAAAAAAGCGTAAAATCTACATAAACACCGATAAAGTCTCGTGATCTGCAATATCACGTACGCTATATCACGAGCAGAAGCTATGGGGGTACGCTATATCACTGCAATATCACGAGCAGAAGAAGAAGTTCTTTATTCAAATTTCACGTTACATCCATTGGCACAGTGCCAGCTGCTTGGGTTTTAAAAGGCAATGTGTTACGTTTCGAATCAATCGGATTGAAAGTTTATGTGCAATGTCTCCTTCTTTAGTCGAGCGTGCGTTACTGGTCAAATTCTTTTACCTCAACCAGTGCAACGCGTCAGCCGCTCTTCGTGCTTTTAGAACGTACAAAAAAATGCGCAAATGTAACGGTCCTGTGTCAGTTAATGGGCTAAAAGCAATGGTTGCGACGTTTGAGAAAACAGGTTCTCTGAAGGTTCAGTCAGGCAGAGGACGAAAACCTGTACCACAGGATACAATCGAAGCAGTTGCCACGGCGATTGTCGACAGAGGACCAGACAATATTGCTGCCACCTCTAGCGCTCGTGGATTAGCTCGGAATATGGATATGCCTTTCAGTACGGTATGGAAAATCTTACGAAAGATTATCAACTTCTATCCGTACAAGATCAGCCGTGTACAGGGGTTACTGTACCCCGAAAATGATAAGCGATTGACTTTTGCTCTCACCTTTCTTGCCAGAATGGAGGTGGATGATGCTTGGCCGTGGAAAATCTTATGGGGAGACGAGGCCCACTTTTACCTGCATGGAACTGTGAATACCGAATTTGGGATGACAAATCACCACATGCAGTCACAGAAATTCCCTTACATTCACCAAAGGTAACTGTTTGGTGTGGGTTCACAGCGGAATTTATCGTAGGTCCATTCTTCTATGAGAACATTACCCCGACAGGACCGGAAACCTGTTATGTTACTGGAGAGAAATATCGCCACATGTTGAACAGCTTTGTCATTCCGGCACTTCAGCAAAGACAATGCCTAGGGGAAATCATTTTCATGCAAGATGGAGCCCCTCCACACGTTGCTGTACGGGTGCAACAGCTGCTACGACAGAAATTCACAACAGAAAGAGTCATTAGCCGCTACTTTCCAACTGCATGGCCACCTCGGTCGCCTGATCTTACCCCATGCGACTTCTGGCTATGGGGTTACCTTAAGTCCAAGGTCTATCAAGGAGTGGTCCAGGACCTGGCTACGTTGAAGGATAACATATCACGGACTGTACGGGAGATTCCTGCAGACATGTTACTTTCTGCTGTTGTGCATACTGTGCACAGAATGCAATATGTGGTCCACAACAACGGCAGCCACATTAAACCTTATTTGAATGCAAAATAAAAGGTAATTTCCGTATTGATTTGCATTTGTTAACACTCTATTTTCTATTACACAGCGCCAAATATTCCCCTAGCAGTGACTTTTGGAACTAATTTATTTTTTCGCGAAATCCTTCGTCCCCCGTCTTGTTTAATCTTCCTACAAAATGTGACGTCATTCTCGCAAATAGATCGCGCTACAGAACACTGTGAGCACTGTCAGCTTAATTATGGCCACCCGGTATATATATATATATATATATATATATATATATATATATATATATATATATATATATATATATATATATATTTATTTATTTATTTATTTATTTATTTATTTATTTATTTATTTTTAGTTATAGAAATGCCTTCACATTTCAATAACATAAAATATTTATGCTAAAAGCATACATAAAATATTTATGCTAAAAATATTTACATAAAATATTTATGCTAAAAACACGCGTATAAAACTATATATAAACGATCAACATTCCTTTAAGCAGTTAAAAATGATTATGTGTCAGTGGAGTCTGGATGAAGAAAAATTATGTTTTTGGCTTCTGTGCCCTACACTTTATTCAGAAATAATATTTCATTTATTATATTCTTTGGACATTAATTTAAATCCTAAAAACATTTTTCACCCTGCGACAGTATACTTTCAAGTGCGAAATAATGACTCATTCTGACAACACGCATAAATCTCAGCCTCCATTCCATAAAGACCATATCATGTTGCACTTTAACTGTAACTTATATCGTCCATATACCATAGAGGTGCTTAAATTTCCGCTTTACTGCAACAGTAAAGTATATCTCCAATGAAAGTAAGAAATTGCTTCGAGGATTGAATAAAAATCTCAACGGCTGATATCTTATATATATATATATATATATGTGTGTGTGTGTGTGTGTGTGTGTAAGTAACAATAAGGCCCAGTGTCTTAGCAATATTAATTATACGAAAATAATATCGCCACACTTGTCTGTAATGCTATTCCATACATACCCTACTTTTCATATTGTCTCTCCCGTTATATAACTAGCATCTACTTTTGTCATTTCTGTATGGCGCCTAGCTGTCGCTAAACAAATTGCATCATATATCACGTGATCAAAATAAATTTAATTTCCTATATGCTGGTGTGAGTGAGTCTGGAAACGCATTGAAACCGCACTGCGATTCTCTTTGCTCTTTGTATATATGCAAACAGCTTCTAGTCTTTAATATTTGTTATAATATGTTAAACAATCATAATGTGTATAGTGAATAAACGTATTATTTCCCAATTGGCTGGTGTGATTGAATTCCATGTTGCAAGTGTCTGACTACAAGCCAAACGATAGCCGTAAATGCCCGTTTGTATGTTTATGTATACAGTTGAACATTAGATTCATTATATATATATATATATATATATATATATATATATATATACTAGGTGGCTCGTGCGACCCTTGCATGCTATTAAAATACGATAAATTATATAGAGAGGTTGGTGGTTTGTAGTGGGATAAAAGAAGAACTGGTTCATTTGAAGCAATTGTTCATTTGTTAAATAACAATGGTGCGTAAAGATAATACAAAACCAATTACAAACCGCCTTTGGCAACAATATTGGAGGTGAAGAATAAGACAAAACAGGGGAATATGAGATATGTACACGTCAAAATACCTTTGTAGGCAATATTAAAAGTTAAATGTGACACAAACTCGTAAGAAATGTGATATTTACATTACAAAACCTCTTTGTGCACACTATTTCACCTTGCCGTTTCGATGCATCCAGGGAGAGAACTTTGGGGCCAAAAGTCAGTTTTTCGCTTCGATTTTTAAACAAATAATGCAATGTGTCATTCTGAATTTACGACTCGTCAGAAGCGTAGAATTTTATCTTTGAAATGGCACCTCATTTATCGATTTTGGTTAAATATGAAGGGAAAGAGAGGGATCGTCACAAAAAATCCCCTTCTAGAAATAATATATATGGTCTTTCCATGCAAAAAGAATATTGTACACCTACGCGTATGTTGCCAATAAAGAAACTCATTAATGAAATCACAGAATGATAATAAAAGCAAATGATTTTTAAATTTAAAAGTTCAGTGCGATTGATAATAGTAAAAAAAAGATAACGCCCGCCATCTGGGAGTAGAAAAATTGTTTATAATGTTAATACTTCGATTTTCAAACAAACAATAAGATGTGTAATTTTAAATTAACAATTGGCATGAAGTGGAGATCTTAATCTTTAAAATAATACCCCATTTATCGATTTTGGTTAAGTATGAAACCACCTTTTAGAAATTATATATTATTTGGTGTTTGTTTCTTTACCTAGGTTCTATCATTAAACATTTATTATTTTTAAATATAATAAATGCAGATATGTAAAAAAATATCTCTATGTTTGTCACCTTTTCAGAAGATAAGGGAAGGAAGAAAGTTTTAATGTACTTCATGCCACTTATGCACATTGTAACGTCCTCGGTGGAAAAAGAAGACACACGAGAGACAATTTTGTAACACAGAGCTGTATTAAACCAATAAAACTGTACACTATGTACAAGACAGAGAGTCAAGGCTCCTCTGCATATGAGAGGTTCTATAGGAACCTAAATATGTTTACAATAGCAGATGTATCTCTCCACTTGTAAAAACGGGAGCCAAGAGAGGAAATTTTCAGGCACTCGGTCCGCAACGGCGCATTCCCGCACCGTATTCGACGGACAAATTCGAGGCTCAATATACAGCCACCTTCTCTCCTTGCTTCCCCAAATCCTCTGCGTCTCTTCTCAGACAGCTGGCCGGCGGGAGGGGGTTTGCAGAAGCCACCCCCGATCGTTTCTTGGAAACTGGAAGAATTCGCAAAGGGATGGGCTTTTGCTTGGGTGGCCTTTTTCCCCCGAAAAGGGCCAAGACGTAACAACATATTCTTGTACCAACCGATTTTACATCATCGTATTAACGCATCTATTTTGCTTCAACCAAGATAGCAACAGACCGTCTGTACAATTACCAGGCTTATCTAAAATTTTCCATTCTATGGGTATCAAAAATCTCAGCTCCATGATCTACTTACTGGCGCTCCATAGAGGTAGCTTCTGAGGAAACCAACCTAACGTAACAAAAGAGAAATATCAATAGGATTTAACCGCTCGTGCGAACTGTGTGACTTAAGTGCACACTTCTCTTGCGTGCCGGAAATGACTTGTGTGTTCATTGGTGATAAAGTTGTAGTAATTTTCATATCTTGCCGAAAGGTTATATGTTAAAAGCTCCGTTTCACTGCTTACCTTTTATATTATTGTTAAATTATTTAAGATTTTAGAAAAATGGACCAAGCTAGAACTGAGTTTCGTATCAAGAATTTAATGTCAAAATACAGGCTTTAAAGAATAAGCACTATGTTTTGATAGTAGCATAGGCTAAATCAATAAAATATATTAAAACAACATAGTAATACATTGTATAAAACATAGTAAAATATAGTATAAAACATAGTAAAATATAGTATAAAACACAGTAAAATATAGTAAAACATAGTAAATCACAAAAATGTACAGATGTGTTATACGCACCTCCCTGCCAAGTTTTGGCGATTTTGTGTTTGGCGTGGTAACCATGCGATTTTGTCAAGATTTTGTTATTTTGTGGCAACCCAGTTTGAATGGCTAGTCGTGTGCGTTTGTTTACGTGATATAATATGGTTGTGCTGTAATTTATGTTTAATGAAGAAATATATATTTAACCAAGGTATATTTTATGTTTATTTAAATGAGTTATTAGTTGCATTATACTGACTTGTTTTAGCAGGGGGGTTGGGGAGTGGCAACCCCCCTTAACAAATTTCTCATTATTTTTAAGCTTTTATTGTTTGTATTTATATGTTTTTAAGATCCCGTGTACGCCTACGAGTTTAATAAAGCCAGCAGTAAGTTTGTTTTATTACATTTTCTACATCTGTTTTATATTTTGTTTACATTTCGCATTTTAAGCCTAACATGTCTGCGGAAACCCCCTTGGTGACAAGTTGGCGACAAAACATTTGGCGCCAACTTGTCGCCAAGAGAGGTGCGCGTCTGACACATCTGTTCCCACATAAACATAGTAAACCCTAGTTAAAACTTGCAAAACATGGACTTTAAAAAATAATCATACGTTATTGCGAGGCTCGGGATAGCATAAGAGATTTATATTAATTGCTTTTCTTGTCCATGTATTTTCTATATTTTGTTCTACTATGCAGTTTTATCTCTTTCCTATTTTTCTGTATATCTAAGGTCTTTGTCCACAGGTTTATGTATTAGAAATAAAAGTTTAAAAAAATGAGTACTTTCTGAATAAAAGTCTGCATAATTCCTACTGAGAGAATAAGCATTAAAATATTTGTTGATATCCATTGCAATAACGAATGAACCAGACGTTAATCTGTCATTTAAGAAAATAATGAAACCAAAACAATAAAAGGTAGAACTAACTGTCTTACTAATGGCTAAAATATGTTTTAACTGGATATAGATGACAGGGCAGTTTTTAAATCGTAATGATACATATTATTTTATGAAACATTTATGAAATCCCACTGCTTTTCGCTTCGTCAGATGCAGAGGATGTTTTCTACATAGATCAATAAACAACAAAATACTTCTGATAAGGGTTATGGGGCATTTTTAAGGATAATATTTTCTATCGCTCACTTTTAAAAGGAATTTTGATTTTATGGCTGTAGTGGAGGGTTTTATTGCACATTAAATTCTATATGAAAGCCATATAACGCATAAACCTTGAGCAAGTTTATTTTTATTTATGAATAAAGAATAAAGCGTGTTTATAGATTCAATATAAAAATATATCTTTGTATTTTAAAAGAAATCATCGTAAATACATATACCGGTTTATGACATTGCAAATCAAGCAGTTTTTTTTTTCTGGCATGAAATAAATACTTTTTGTAAGGCGGGTAGAATAGAGAAGAGGCCCTCAAATCCTATATGTATATTCCTAAACCCAAATAAAAATATTTATGAAGTATGCAGTCTAGATTAGACGTTACGAGGCTTTTCATTACTGATCGAAAATTTCCTAGTATTAAGTCCTTCAAAAAACAAAACAAGTACATTTTAAGGAATATTCATAAAAACATTTAAAATGTTAAGGAGAGACTGAATAATGTAATAGAAATAAAAATTTAACAAGTGGTAATATAAAGGACATAAAACAATAAAATTTAGCTCTATAAAATTCATGGTTTCTTATTTCCATATTTCAGGTATTATGAATTTGTACTCAACTTTGAACTATACAGCAAATTTAGGATTTTGAGTTGGATACAAGCATCTATGAATATACGGGCTAATAATTTAATGAAGTTTTAGAATTAATTTGAAAATTTATTATTTTGATTTCTTAATTCATTACTTTTGATTTTTGAAAAGTATATTCTCATAGTTACAGTTTAGAGATAAAGTTAATTACTTTGCACATATTTTTCCTGAAACTTGAAAAATCCGAAAACATAAACATTTTAGAATATTGTTTTTGACGAAACTCATTATTTAACTTATACTGTATAGGATTTAGTTATGTTTCTTTTAATATTATATTAATGAGTATATTATGTGTCGCTCTTAAATAAAAAAAGATGCTGTAAAGGACCCTTTTACAATAATACAGTCTAATCTTCTTTATTTAGCTATAAATGAATTTTGAGCTTAAAAGTACTTGCGTGAGTAACAACGCAGTGAGCTTACTTTATTTGACATATAAAATAGCTTCTTTATTTAATAATTTTGCATTTTTAATCTTAATATATTCTGTTACACACATATACTTTCCGTGTCCTATTTACATACATTTAGTTTTATACATTTTAATAAAGTATTACAGTTTTAGTGCTTGTTTAGACATATTTTTTCAGTTTTTCAGGCCCAAATATTTCAGATGTTGAATTTCTTTGCATTTACCTCACTCTAGGTGCTCTGAGTAACAAGACACCAAAGGATTGCATTTGAGTAAAAAACTGCGACATAATGCCACGAGCACTTGAGTAAATACGATTGCTACATACTGTGCGAGTGTAAGTATTAATCAACTAGCCGGGCTTCAGCCAGCTACGCTCAGGCCATCCGGCCACCAGACAGACGGCTTTGAATTGATTCAGTGAAAGGGAGAATTTTCATAAGAGACACTATTAATATGCAGTCTCCCACCACCACACAAAAAGAAAAATTTTGTTATTCGTATTAACATCCACCACCACCTTGGTGTGATATGAGTATACCTGCATTACAAAAAGATAAATTTTCATGTGCCAGTCTGGAATTGAATTCTAACGGAACAGCACCTCTTGATACTAGAGCAAAATAGAATTTAAATATTTTTTATAATTATAGTTTATTAAAACAAATGGGCATTAAAAAGTTTGTTTTTCAAGAAATTAATGAATTTAAATTTTTTAATATTTTAGGGAAGCACATCCATTTTATTAGATGTTGAGGTCATAAACACGATAAGTAATGACAAATTCGCACAAAAACATTTAAACAAAAAACTTTATTTTGGTAAATTAAAAAACTTTATAAAGTTAATAGTAAGTTAATTATTGAATTTTAAACTAAAATTTATTTAAAAAGTTAATTATTGAATTGTAAAAGTGTATTACTATAGTTAATGGCAGTTGATTACTTTAAGATTCATGAAAAATTTCTTTCGGCAGTAATACACAAAAACACTTTGCAAACTGTATCACTAAAAGCTGTAAAGTAAAAATGTCAAATTGTGGAATAATTGTTAACCAAAATTAATTTTAAAACTAAACACAGTATAAATAACGTAAGATAAAAAGCATGTGAAATGTTATACGCATGTATAAGAAGAAAACCCAATATAAAAAATATAAATTTATAATTAAAGTCCTCAGAATTCAGCTAGATTTAGCCTTTCAACATTAGAGAAAAAAAACCTGAAAAGTAAAACATAAAATATATACATTTATAATAAACCACTAAAAGCTGAAAAGTAAAAATCTCAATTTTATCAACCAAAATCAATTTAAAAACTAAACACAGTAGGCGTTTGGTTCTTTTGTATTAAAGACTTTCAGGTGTTGAACAACACGAACATTTATTGAGAATTAGAAAAACAAATTACATCACAACGGACTGAGATGCCCTACTCGGCGATCCCAGCGAAGTTCCACTTCCTTCTGTCTGAAGTTCAAACATCACAACATATCAATGCAAAAGCGCAATTACAACTTAAAACGTATTCCATTATATTGACTGAAGTATCTCCCGAAGTTGCCATCTTCAGTTATTGCAAAGTATCAATAACACAAAGTATCAAGCACGTAGTATAGTATCAAGCACGCAAACAATCAGGAACCAAGCAATTATAATATTACGCCATACTGGTATAAATGTGTATAAACGTCACACTGGTATAAAGGGGTATAAACGTCACACTGTGGGCTGAATTTCAAACATCACACTGAAAAACATTATACACACTTCAATAATAGCAAAACAAAACATGATGGTAAAATAGATCTTGTCAGTGATTCATTTTTTTTTGTGAGAATAACGCTGTGAATGAATCACACTGTGTTTACTTTTTGTTCAGTGAAGTATGCATTTAGAATTGAAATATCTCTAAAACTATTAAAGTAACATAATAAGTGTACGCAGAAAAAAATATCAGTTTTTAAAGCTCTCTCCAAATATGTAACATTTATGTACATTTTTTAAAAAAATACATCGATTTCGACATTTTTAAATGTGGCCGAATTTTCTAATGGAAGCCGGGTTCATCCAGAATTGGGACACGACAGACATAACATTTGCTTAATTTATATAGAGAAGATATTGATATATTTTACTAAATGGTAAAATTTTCTCTGTTACTCGTAGTACAAAATTTAGATTTTAAGGCAACAACGTAAATCTTGTTAGGTTTGTATTAATCTCCAAGATATTCTAATGATATAAATCTCTATTCTTAGAGTTTGTAAATGGCTTATGTTATAAAATATACGAGTGTAATTTTATATTCTTGAAGCTAAGCATTTTTCCCCCGGAACTTTGCATTATATATCATGAATTTTTAAAATTTCCAAACGGTTCATAGAGAATTATAGTGATACAAATGTTTTAGTCGAAAATGCTTTCATAATATAGTATGCTCTTTTACAATAATTCTTTACATTTAATCGAAAGCTATATTTTAAAAATTTTGGACGAAAATACAATCAATTTTCTATCAGTATATTTCAACCTTTTCTAAATTGTTAAATAATCTTAACTATAAAATATTTTATCACAGAGTTAAAAATGCTCGATTCTTAGTAATTTTTAAATAAGCATAACGCTTTTCAGATCATTTTGTTGGAACACAAATTAAAATGTTAAACTATCGATTTCTATTTTAAGGTGAGGATCTTTCCACTTTTGACAATTACGTCTCAACTCTTTTAAATAACATAAAGCCTTATAATCACATTCTCAATTCCTCTCTGCACACCAGCTTCAGCACTTTTTCTTCCCAAATTGCACCTTTTTTTTAATGAGCATGTGTTACCTGATACTTTCTGTCATAAAAAAAATATGTAATGGTATCGTGATTTCATTCTAAATGATGCGATCAACAGATCGACAGTTTTTCCTGCTTAATGATGGATATTAAGAGGCATCCTAAAGCATAAAAATTCGAAGGAAGAGTTACTACCATTCCACAAGATGTCCAGCTGTTACCTCAACTTAAGTTTCCAAAATGTTTTCACCTTAAGGGGCATTATCGATTTCAACAACCAGATTGGGGCAATAAGAATATATTCCCAGCTTTCTCCCATAAAGAGCTATAAAATATGAAATTATTTTGTCCAAACACTCGCAGCTGAATATATTTATTATCTTACAAGGCAAAAATATTAGTTGCCTTGAAATAATATGAAAAATATAAGAAACAGGAAAACCAAAAGAGGAAACATAATGTGATACGTACATTTTAGACGTAAATTTTATACACTAAGATCAAATGTTTCAATAATACATATTTATTTATCTCAAAACATATCAATGATGGAACTTTATTCCTCGCATAAAGACTATATTTATGTAAACATGCATATCATAACATGAATACAAACAAAACTATTACATGAACACAAATAAAAAAGAAACACGTTAAAAATAACTTATGACCGGTGTGGGTATTTTCTTATGCTGTATGTAATTAGTCTTTCGTTTCTTCTAATGTCACATGATTCGTATATTACAATTCCTATGCTATGACATTTTACAAAATCACATAATCATAACTGCTTGTTTCAGTTGAAGAGAATTAAGGTTTAATAACCGCTAATTGTGAATTTCAGCAAATCTCTTTTTCTCGGTTGTTTTCAGATTTTTCTTTCTGTGTAAATTCCATAATATTACCATTCCCATTAAACTAACACATTCCGGGAAACGACTCTTTTCAATTCTTTTTGTTTGAGCCTTTTTTTTAATGTATTTTTCAACCATTTCTCTCTAAATATGAATAATACTTTTACACAGATTTTTTTCATTTTGAACTTTTAAAATCCGTGAAGAGTCGTAACTATACGTACATAAAAACTAATGAACTAATAAAGTTCTGAAAAAAATACTTTCCTTTCGCACTTTTTTTCCCTTTAAACTCTAACAAATAGTGCCAGAATTCAACTGCATTTACAATCTATTTAATTTTTACTGTTATGCTGTTACTGGAGAATATTTTCAGTAGAGACAAATTTTGAGTTTTTTTTTTTTGAAGAAAATGGCGTTATAAATCTCAAGATTTTAAAATTAATCTCATTTTACATTGCTTATCCATCATGCCTTTGACTTATTTTTCTGCTAAAAGTTCAGCTATAAGACAAAAACGAAAACTTGACATACAGCTGTCGTCATCCTGGAAAAGGTAAAATGAGTTTTTATTTAAATCCATAACTTATTGCTAACCTTTCCAAAAACAGAAAATTTCAGCATAAACAGGCAGACATTTTATGCGACACACCTGTGTATTTCACTTATAATTCGAGTTAGGTTCTAACTTGAGCATAGGTAAATAACGATTTTGACAAAATTCAGATTTCCGTTTGAAAACTGGTTTTGTAAATGAACAAAGCGTATTTTTTAAACATTAGAATTCTTCATGCTGGAAAATTACAGGAAAACTGTGGTTGATAAACTAATCCGGAGATTTAAAATCTCAAAGATTTAAAATCTGCGAAAGGTCATTTTGGTTCTTAATTCTCAGAAGAAATGCGAAACTGACGATAAAAGAACTGGATTACGTCTCAAGGTGAACCCAAAAGTTTTTACCAACAGGTCCTCTAGTTGTCAGTACATCTCTCGCTGGAAATAAGCCATCAATTTGTTTTATATTTCTAATTTTCGTATATCAACGAAATTTTGCATCGGGCAGTATAAGAGATTAAAATCAAGTTTCAAAAATTCTCAAACTGTTGAGTTCCTCTTACGATTAAAAATACCTCAAACTTACATGGATGCCAGTGACATCCCAAAAGCTACACCAGAGATGGCCGCACTTCATTATGAAAAACAGGTCACGTTTGTCGCAAAATTGTGTATAATAATACAAAGTAAATTACAGATTTATCTTTTGTTTGCCGCTTTTAGTCTGCTGTCGCTCTGTTAAGCGAATGGGTCAAATGACGATTTTAACCACAGAACGTACAGGCAAAAGTCCTGCTGGAATGACCTTCTGGAAGCACTTTTGTACATGGGCCTCTTTTGGTCACTGCGTCCTGCCAGTAGGACTTCCGTTTTTGTCAAAGATTCTTCCGGTAGGACGTCAGTTCTTCCAGCAGTACTTGGCGGGACTAGCCAAAATTATCCCTTTTTTTGGCCTCTATGCTTCTGATTTAGGTATATATTCTGCATAAAGTTTTTAAAAATGGGTAATAAAAAATGTAGATGCAGCTGAAAACTTGATAAAATAGACAACGTTAAAAGAGAAATGAAATATATTTATGTATAAGGAACAAAGGTAACTCAAGCATATTCATTTTTAGTAGAAATCACAACACCATAACACTTCGCATTCAAGAAATTATTACCGAATTCTCATCTCCAAGCATTGTCGGTGTTTGGGACATCAAAATATGTGGCCTCAACAAAAATACGTACTCATTGTACTATCGATTGCGACATTGTGTCTGTGTAATAACCCATGTGAGGTTATCAGGCTGTGAACGTATAGCTATTAATTAATGTCGCGTTGTGACCAAAGCTGTTTCAACACACACCAATGACAGGGTTACGACTCTCGGGAACTACACACAGGTTACATATACACAATTTTATTTACACACATGTATTTACCGATTCATTATACAGCATCGTGCTAAATACAGAATCATCCAATATGATATATTCAATTATATTTATAAACATTTCATCTTCACAAATAAAGCAAGCCGATCCTTGCGGGTTAAGATGCGATAATGTAATAACGGGATGTGAAATAGATATAATTAATTAAATGCTCACCCGTGGATTGCCGGCACTGTTGCTTAGTCGCACTACACCACTAGCGCACATAAGGTTTGGCAATACTTGATAGTCCGTGTACACTAGGTCCGTCTGAACAGATCGATGCGGGCAATTACAGTTCGCTGCTCACACATTGGTTGTCGGCACTGTCGCGTACTCACGTTGCACCACTAGCACACCTAAATTCGGTAATGCTTAAAAGTCACTGTGCACTAAGTTCGTCGAAAGAGTTCTATATTGATACTAAAAAGTCAATGATCGATGATAACTCAGGATGGATCTCGAACACTGGGTTGCGATGGTTCTCTTAGGTTGCTTCACGGGTCAGTCAGCACTGGATGTTGGTCATCGACGTATTCATCATAGCACCTTGTATCAAATCTCGCTCCGGTAGTGTTTACTCGTTGGTCACCTTATTTCAGAATACTTTCATCGTCACGCCGTAGTTATATATATTTGCGTTATATTTCTTTATGTACTCTCGTGGATTCATCAATTGCGTTGCCTCGGGATGCTTCTCGTTCACGCAGCAGCTTACTTCGTCTTTTTTTCTTCCTTTCGTATGGTTCACTCTCGCATGCGATATTCTGTTGTTCGTAATTTCGTTGGCCAAGCGGTGGCTCCGTTATTTTTTGTTCATTTTGTTTAAGTCATGGGGCTCTCTCTTAAAAATGCTTCACACCATGTATATAAATTTCTTTTCTTTTTTTTGTGATTGGTTCTTGCCTTTTTGGCTTCCTATTTGCTCGCCCCGCCTCTTGATTGTGTTGGGGGCTGAGCCACTTAGTTCATAGGTTGGTTCATGTTTTATGATTTGCATTTTTAATTATGTTGGGCGCCTCTCCTCGTCTGGGAAATTTCTCAACTCCTCATGCACCAGTTTCCTAATCTTTGATCTTCGATTTATGGCTGCTGTCCTCTTACTTATTTTATGGTTTTATTGCCCGTGTTATTGTGCACTGCCGACGCTCTGCTCACAGGCGCCATGAGGCGTCATAAATTCTGCTCACAATACCGGCTGTGTGGTCCTACCAATTTAGATTTCGCGTATTCACATCCCGTTTATTACAGTCTGGAAATGAGAAAAATCAACACATTGTGGTTAGAAACAACATTTTTTCGTGCAAATATTCAAAGTTGCCAATTTTCCCTCCCTCTTTTTCATTCAGCCAAATCTTTCCCGCTGAGTTCGAATTTCGTACCTAAAGACTTGGACGAGGAAGGGAAGTTGTTGAAAACTCCTGTGCTGGCAGACTTCTAGTGGGTTTTACAAGCTAATCGTGCCTTTTTTAGGTAGCAAACATCCAAATTTTCAAAGTTTCGTAAAAAAAAGTTAGAATTAAAATTTTGTGCACTTTCTTGTGGTAGTACCGTCCGTCCTGTCAGAAGGACAGGAAACCCTCTATAAGTTCGGGAAGATGCGTCCTTCTGGAAGGCCCTTGAACGTTCTGTCATTAAACTTTTAACTATAGACTGTCGTTCAAAAAAAGATAGTATTGTTAAAACCTTTGGAAGGAACTGAAAGTGTTTTAGGACATCTTTTTATGTTAAACTAAACATTTCTTGATTTCATTTTTTTAAGTTATCGGCACTATACTGAGACACGCTTTTATACTTACATTTCAGAAATTAAAACACACTGACAGAAATCAGGAAATTAATTCATGAAATCTGTATCTCATCTGCTTAGTACCTTCAAGAAACTTGAATTACAATATAAGTCATTAAGCTTGACTAAATGTTTACTCTCGTAAGCCTCTAGTGAGCTGTTCAGTTGCATATTTGATTAATATAGCATTTAAATGCCAGTAATTGCTATATTTAAACTGCGTGGCTGAGCTTTGAGCTGCAGTATCAACCCATTTCAAAGGTTATTAACAATAAACATAAAATTTAGTTTCGTGGTACCTAGTTGGGTTAGAGCCTGTTAGTTAAAAACCTGTCGCTTTCAAGAACTGCCTTTGATGCAATTCTTCCGCGTATTCAAATTACACAGAATTTGTACACAGACTTCTCTTAGTTGAACTGATATTAAAAAATAAGTAGTGTAAAGTCAATTTAAATGTTTAAATAGACAAATTTTCTAGTTTTTTAAAAAAGCCAGCCTTCCCCTGTTAGGGACTAAAAGAAGTAAAAAAGAAGTTAATTTTCACTCTAAATTATCATCAATTTTGTAAGTAATAAAACTCTGAAATAATATTTAAATTATTTTAATCAGTTGCAAATTTTATTTTCATCGCTGAAATAGAAGAAAAGTTTGAACAAAATGATGCAAATGCAATTTAAATTTAGATTTAAAACAAAATATTATAACAACGGCAGATAAGCTAAAAAAACTAATATTTATGTTTAAATAAAATTTAATATTTTGTATTTACTGACGTTTACTTTTACCAAATAATTTAACAACAATTGCTTTTGAAAATCTGTAAAACCTGAATCAAAGCAACAAAGGGGATTCCAATTCAAAGTGAGTTTGAATTGGTTTAAATTTAATTTTTTCATTTTCTTTCATAATTCCTCTAACAATGAAGGGAACGTAACCCCCAACAATACGTATAATACGTTACAGACTTTTATATGAATTTCAACAATAGACAATTGAAAGGATTTGTCTACAGTTTCATCAAACTTTTACGTGTCATAATAAATGGTGATAAAATGGAAAAATTTGCTTTCAAACTGTAACTGCAATATAAAAAAATACCAAATTGTAATCAATTGTACTATTTATTAAGCCTGTCATATATTAATTTAAACATTCAACTGAGGTAGAAAATTCTGACTTACAGTAAATATTTATTTTTTTATTATCTTATTCAAATCTCCAAAGAGTTTGAATACAATGTCCTTTTTAAATTTATATTTTCTCAAAAAACTATATGGGTAATATAACTATGCCCCTCCCCCACAAGATTCCAACCTGTTGTTTTTCTCAACTCATAACAGCTCATGAAAGCACTTAAAAAATTTGATAGCGGCTCATTCATGAAAATTCATGAATGTGGCAATAAAGTGACATACAACATTAGCCTGCTTACTCGAAATTTGCATAACTCAATATTTATCGAAGTGAACTTAGGCATACAAAACTTTAATGTATACAAAACTTAACATTATGAATGTTACTTCAAACAGCTTCAAAATATTTAAATGACACGTGTTCGTTCCAACAAATCTTTCCCTCTACGAGTAGGAATTCAAGTGGCTGTGCCTCAAATTTCGTAAAAATTAAATAGAAGTCACTGTTCTTTGGTTAATGTTATCATAATAATTTATGGTAAGGTTATTTTTTTAATTAAGAATCTTTCGGTAAATAGCTTTATTTCGGTGGCAAAATATTTTAGACGTTGCATTTTCTGATATGCAAAAAAAAAAAAAAAATTAAAAGAACAGTCGAAGCTCCTTGATAATGTCACGTCACCAGTCCCTAAGAATCTTTAAGGGGACAGTACACCTTTAAAATGGTCAAAATATCGATTTTTTTTTTAAATTTTAGTTGAAGCCCAGATTGAACGCCTGATATCTCAAAAACAATATGAGATAAATGCTTGAAATTTTTTCACACGTTAATGTTAACCTTCTACTTAAAATGTCTTAAAATCTCAGAGTTATGTTAGGTAATAAAAATTTTACAAAAGGTTTTACGAGAAAACTTTCGCAAAAGAATTTTTAACTAATTGTTAATAATTAATATCAAAAATTAAGTTAATTAAAAGACTTTAAGTCAATATGTTAAACTAAATGTGTTCTTTAAATTAAAGTATGTTTCATGATAACAAATTAAAATAAACATCAGTTATCAAGCACGCAGTGACACATAGTAATTATGAAAATAGGAAAACAACATGTTACTTAATTAAGTTCTCGTAATTGATTTAAATTATTTACATCAATCGGATATTTTTCTTGCAACAAGTTCTGATTCATTTAACTGTCAAGAAATTTGCTTCACTGGGTAATTTTTTAAAAATTAGGAAAATTGTGTCAATTTTCTAACATTTTTCGTAAGTCTAAGATGTAGCTGTCCCCTTAATCCCAATTATTCTTTGTTTATTTATATACTGTAAAATAAATTATGTATTAATAATATAAGGACAAATTTAAATTAGTCTAAAATTCTAAAACTTATCTTACATAAAACAATTATAACTAAAACAATCTTATAAAAAATAAATGAAGGCCTTATTTGAATAGTCGTCCAACTCCACTTTTTAAAAAAATAGAGTTATCCACACTTTCATGTTAATACAAGTCATTTCTATCTTATTTTCAAACTGGTACACCTCCATCTTATGTTTTATGTTAAGTATTACTCCATAGAGTAATACTTAACATAAAACATACATTTACACTTACAAGTCATTTACTTAATATTTTAAAATGTAGACAGATTTTGAACATACTTGTATAACTAAAGGTAAAATGACCAGATATTAGAACATTGGTGAAAAAATGATTTAATAATTGTTTTAAAATCATTAAATACTTATTATATTTTTATGTTAAATTGTTTAATAAATAGCAATCAATATCATTTAATAATAAGTTAGTAATTTCAGAGTAGTTAAAATTTTTTCATATTTGGCGAAAATATTAGGAATTCTTATGTTATCTGATATATTGAGGTACACGGATAATTTAAGAAAATTTCAGATTCAAAATTCATAAAATATGTTTATGTGATATTAATCAAGACCTTCAACTGTCCTACTATCCCTTTTATGGTAAAGGATATAATATATATTTTATCTGAAATGTTATCGTGAATTAAAAATTAATAGAAATAAATGCAGTTTTTAATCTCTACAGTTCTCATTCATACAGAAAACTATTGGAAGATTTTTCTACCAATATTGCATTAAGCATACGTATGTAAGAAGTTCTTTAGTCACTCGAAATTAAAATAGCATCTCATAGAAAAAAAAATTAAATTTGCAGAGTAAATTGCAACAATTGCTTGAAATTAAAAAAAAATAATAAATCAACGTGATATGAAATTCCTTACATTAAATCACGAAAAATAAATATTATATAAAATACTAGCTGAAGTACCCGGCGTTGCCCGATTTTCAAAAAATAATATGCCTATGTTTTAATCTGAACTATCATCTATATCTATACAAAATTACAGCTCAATTGAAGCAATACTTTTTCACTTATAAAGGAACAAACATAGGCCTATTCGAAATAATCAATAAATTACACAGTTTCAATGAAACACGCTGATTTTTAAATAAAGTTCAATAATTCAAGTTCGATTTATGCAAATTGTGCATAAAATTATACATAAATTCAGAAACATAAAATTTATAAGTTAAATAAATTTCTGTAATATTATACCAATAAATTTCCAGTTGATAGCCAATAAATTGCAAATCTTTTTTTATCTTAAATGTCCAAAAAAAGCGTAGTTCCAAATGTAATTTTCTTCAATAAAACCTTAAATGTTCAAAATTCCTTTTTGTATTTATCATTACCTCCTCCACTTGAATCTTTAAAATATTAAATGTTTTACTGATAATAAATGAAAATGTAGTTTCATGTGTCGCTATGGTTACTTGACTATGGTTGACAAAGGAAAAATTGTAAAGGTGAAGCATCAGCATTTAGGCCCCTGACTTTCTTTCTACTGATAAGATATACATAATATATAGCCTATGTCCATCTGGAATAATGCACCTTTCAAATAGTGAAAGAATTTTTCAAATAGGTGCAGTGGTTCCGGAGACTACCCTCCACATACAAAATCCCCTCTCTCTCTTTATATATTAGTATAGATTACAATTTTCTAAATACTAAGTATGAAGGTTTGTTTCCTTGAGCTGATTTCGTATAACATAAAACCATAAATGCATTAAAATAATTATTATTATACAAGAAAATAATCTGAAAATTATTCCTAAATTTTGCTTAAAAAACTTTTCTTTCCTAATATTAATTTAAATATTCATATTTCTGAAGGATAATATATTTTGCTATCTAATAGACAAAGTATATTGTTGTTTATGAACTAAATTATTTTCTTTCTTCGTTTAAATTTGTAACAGACGGCCTTACTTCACTAATAAAAAGTCTACATTGCTTTACTTCCGTAAATATAATCTACGCTTTTTTTTTGGAATCATTGACGGCATGTCGTATATACAACAGCTGTTCTTCTTAAACTCAAACACCTTTTAAGTTCTCTCTAGACATTGAACTCGCATCTGCAAATTTATGTTTCGTTCATGTTCAACGAAGGAAAAGGTTTTTAAAAATGCATAAAGTTATTCAGCTTTTTTTGTAGTTTTTGCTCTGGTATCTGTAACCATGTTATCTGTTGAAATATCAGATTTGAATCCTTAGAAATGTGGAACGAAGTGAAAGGGACAATATCTCTTTTAACAAACTGTAAATAAATACTGGAATTAATGGGATTTAATACAAAGCGAGAGGGGAGAGTAAATGCATGAGCTAAAGAGCTTATTTTTTAACATAGGTCTCCCCATTCGTAACAAGAAAAACATAATATTAAACCTTTTTGTTTTAATGTAAATCCCTTGTGTACAACTAATATGTAAGGATTTATCCTTAGATACGATTTCTTTCTAAGGAGAAATATTTATTTTTTTCTGTAATTATAAAGGAAAAATATGTTAAAGAGCATCTGAAATACTTATCTTATTAGATGTCATATTCTAGAACTCTCCTACATTTATAAATAAATAAAGTTATATATATATATATATATATATATATATATATATATATATATATATATATATATATATATATATATATATATATATATATATATGTGTGTGTGTGTGTGTGTGTGTGTGTGTGTGTGTGTGTGTGTGTGTGTTTGTTTGTGTGTGTGTGTGTATGTGTATGTATTAAGCTTGTACTCGTCGTCATATCGAATTCCTTCACAGTGCAGTCGTCTTCAGTGGTGGCGATAATAATCACACATTTGCTTATAGGTAAATTAGTTTATTCTTGAAAAGTAATATAATGTCTCAGCTCCCGCATACTCATATCTATGTTCCCTCAAATAGTCAGCCTCTCACCCGTGAATCTCAATATCACTGGCGCCCTCGATCTCAATATCATTGTGATTATATTTTGTTCGCAAACCCGCCAATAGTAAAGTGCTTAGCCTGGAATAGAATGTTCTCTGATGCTTCTTCTGCTAAAGTTTGCAATATTTTACATTCGAAACCCAGTCGAAACTCTAAGGATAGCTCCTGACGTAAGCGCCAACGATGAGCCTGCGATTCTCTTCTCCCGATGATAAAAATACTCTCCGAAGTCAGATTTTGCTATCTGTTGGTCTTTTACCAAACTATAACACATTTTATATAAAAATATCTCTATTTTCGCATTTTTATCCTTGTTTCTCCGAAAGCCACCTCTTGGCCCCCTTAAAATTATCCTACCCATAAAAATCCTTACATATATATATATATATATATATATATATATATATATATATATATATATATATATATATATATATATAGTGTGTGTGTTTGTGTGTGTGTGTGTATAAATATAACGAAAAAATGCGTCCTCCCAAATTACATTTAACATGTATTCCAAATTCTCCAAATTTTACACATATTCCAAGCACAACACCGTATCCAAAACGCGATATAGAACTAACTTAATAGATAAATTACATTTACGCTTAATGCGTGTGCCGATCTTTACGAAGGCGCTCGAAATTTCTGAATCCCAAAATCATCACCATATATGGTTGGAAACCGTAGGACTCTTTAAAATAGTATATTATAAATAAGACCTGTTTTCAAAAACTTACTCACCAAAAGAGTACAAGTACCTCTCTGCCCCAATCTGGCAAGTTTCACCATAAATTTAAATCACATGAAAAACATGAGAGTATAAACGACGTGATCAATACTATCCAATTTAAAAATTCTATCCCCGGTGGTGAAACAGGGAAATATCCATTTTATATATGCCTGAACAGGAGACATTTCTCCACTTATAACTTAGCAGCTGCTATCAAAAAAATCATCTAACTTGTGTCGCCCATGTAATCCCGCGATTTTTCGTTTCCGCTCTCCGGCGAAGTCCGGCAATATGCTTTCTCTAATGTGGCTGCACTGTAAAACTAATATACCTTCCTTCTCCTTTTGCTGGCTGAATACAGTTCATTTGAATACTGCGTATGCGTTCTCTATAATGTTATAACGCACGACAGTATCTCCCATGTTTCATTGTGAAAAAATTTGTATGAAAGCGTCCTGAATTCATTGCTTCTATCAATTATGTAATGCATGTTATCTCATTTATACACACACACACACACACACACACACACATATATATATATATATATATATATATATATATATATATATATATATATATACACACACAGTCGGACTTCTATTTAACGAAGTCGCTAAATCCCGAAAAAAGTTCGTTATATGGAAAAATCGATAAATAGAGATTCACCTTTAAAAATACTTTAAACTACACAAAACATATTTTAAATTCATAAACACTAAATATTATTAATACAAAAATTAATCCCACCTTTATTTTGTCAATTATTTGTGTCTATTTCTATAATTCGTGTAAGACACAAATTTCTATAATTTGTGTCTATTTCTTTTAATTAATTATCTATTTATTTTGTATACCTTACCCATCAAACAGAAATCTGCAAGGAAAACAAGAATAAACAAAACATTGTCCGGAAATACACTTTATTTTCGATTAAAAAAAATTATATTGAAATTCAGAAATTTTAATGACATTATAGCATTTATTATAACAAGTAATTTTACTCATACATTACCTCATGTGTCCTTAAATATAATTACTGATAAAGTCACTTAATTTTGTCTAAGTTATTTGTTTAAAAATATGTTTTCTGTCATAATACGTCTCGCATCTTTACAATGTACTAAAAAAGCCCTATAGGCGAATTTTCTTCAAACTGTAATTCGCATCGGAATGTGTTAAAAGAAAGTTAATTTGTTAAATGTGTTAAAAGTAAGAATAAGTTTGAAATGTTCAGAAATATTTTGAGAAATATGGAGGAAATAAATACTGGATTACAAGTTAAAGATCGTTAAATAGAGAATGCACTTCGCAATTTAGAAGTTATTTTACGAAGAAATTCGAAAAATGTTCTTGGTTCCAAGGAAAAGTTCTCAAAATAGAGAAATTCGCAAAATAGAGGTTCGTTAAATAGAGGTCCGACTGTATGTATATATATATATATATATAAATATATATATATATATATATATATATATATATATATATATATATATATATATATATATATATATATATATATACACTGCTCACAACAATTAGGGGCTACATTGATAAGTAACATAAAATAAATCATCCATAATTTAAAGCCTAGCAGGAAACAGAAGAAGAAAACTTCATATACAAATCAAAGTTCATGACGTCAAAAACCAGAAAAAGAACATAAGAGCGGAAATCGGGATGTTGCAGAAACTTCTGTTTCATTGCCTTAACTATGAAATTCGATTGCTCAGTTATTCTTTTTGAGAAAAGGTGACTTGAAAATGTCTCAACAACGTGATTTACCGAAGTCCATGGCATGGCGTATTTTAGGCAGACTTGAATCCGGGCAAACACAACGTAGTGTCGCGGACACTGTTGGAGTCGCCAGAAGTGTCGTTACAAGGATGTGGAATCGATTCCAAGATACATGGAATGTTAGACGTCGACCAGCGCAAGGTCGGTCACGCGCCACTAAAGCAACTGATGACTGGAATATACTGTTAACAGCTCGTCGAAAAGAAACAGACAATGTTACTCAGCTGCAAAGACAGTTGCTCTTGGCAACAGTACGAAGGGTGGCCAGCCAAACAGTATGTAATAGGCTTCATCAGGGAGGTCTCTATGCACGTAGGCCAATGGTCTGCATTCCGTTGACCTCACGCCACTGTGAGGCCCAAAGAAGATGGGCTGCTGAACATCGAGATTGGGAGCAACATGATTGGAGCCAAGTGATGTTTACAGACGAGTCTCGATTCAGTCTGGAGTGTGACACCCGACGTGTTTTGGTATGGAGGGAAAGGGGCACTCGAAATAACCCCACATTCGTTCGTGAATGGTCACTATACAGACGAGCTGGTTTTATGGTAAGGGGTGGAATCAGCATAGGTGGACGTACGGACCTGCATATCATTCGGAATGGTACTTCGGACGGCCCGAAGGTATGCAGACGAGATACGAGACCTCATGTCTTACCTTACTCTGCAGCCATTGGAGATTCCTTTGTTTTCCAGCATGGTAATGCCAGTCCGCATACAGCTCGTCTTGTGGAGAACATGCTTGAAGCTGAAACAATACAGCGTATGGAATAGCCAGTGTGCTCTCCTGACATGAATCCAATCGAGCATGTTTGGGACATGCTCGGACGACGCATTGCTCGGACGACGCATACCAAGGCCTCCTTTTACTCTCCGAGACTTGGAGATTGCACTTCTTGAGGAGTGGAACAGTATTCCCCAAAGTCTTATTGATAACATCTTCGCATCCATGAAAAACATGTGTGCAGCAGTGTTAGCTGTTCGAGGAGACCACATGCCATATTAAAAATCTTGCATCATTTCTAAACAATACTTTTTTTATTGTTTACATGTAACCAAATTGTTGCCCTAAGTCATCTTTTCATGTTTTTTTCCATATTTCCAAAGAATTAAAGCTTAATTACAAATTTCTTTACATCTTTTTTTTTGTATTGCGCATTGATACTCTGTACTATCCATTTTATGCCAATACATGACTGTCTCGCACGGTTTTCTTAACTTGTATGCTTGCTCCCCTAATTTTTTTGAGCAGTGTGTGTATATATATATATATATATATATATATATATATATATGCATATATTCTCAGAGGGAGAGAGAGAAAGCTAATAAAGGTGGGAAAAAATTAGATTACTAGAGAAGAATCCTTTAAACATTTATTTAACAGAAGATTTTCGCAGAAAGTAAACTATCAGTTTTTAGTAGGAATATTTTCTAGTGTTATCCCCTTTCGTAATTTTTTTATTCTTATAATGAAATAGCAGAAACTTATGTTTTTGTATAGTTTTCTAAATTTTCTAATACGAGATTTTTAATGCTTTTCCTCGTAATGCTGCACTTATATAGAAAATAATAGCACACGTTCAAATTCGGAAATTATGTTACATAAACATTTTTAATGTTTTCCTAGATAAGATAAAAAGTTTATTTAAACATTAAATGTTTTCGTAAATATGATAAAAAAAATATCGAACGGTTGAAATAGTGTATAAATTAGAAAATTCCTGAAGCTTGTTCATTCGCTTTCTCCTTAAAATTAAATTTAAACGTACACATTTCCAAAATCTTGGCTAACAAAACATGAATAATCATAAAATAATCATCTCGTATTTTAACAAATTTAATCCTAAACCGTACTCACCTTTGCGATACTACACATAAAATGTAGTCGCAAAATTATTCTTTCGACTTCGTTGTGTAAACAAAATATCAGTAATTCGAAAATCCTTAAAAAAATATTGGACTAAGATATCTTTGAAAAATCTCTTTTTGATTTGATCTAATTTTATAGCAACATCTGATAACACATTCTCTTGGCGAAACCTTATTTATATTTCCTTAGTCGTTTCATCGCTGGAAGGGGAATTCCATTACCGTATGCGAAAATATTCATTTTTATAATTCATCTTCTGAAATCCAGTTTTCATACAAAAATTCCATTATCTTCAAAAAGATTTGACTTTACTCCCTTTTTTCTTTTATTGTGAGCCTTAGGTATAACGTTTCATGCATTAACCCCAGTAAATGATTTAAAATCCGTTTTGATGGCTCCAAGAACAAAAACCTATAAAAATTTTCAGTTTAGAAAGAAAAGAATACATGTAGAAATGGAGTATTTCGACATTCTTAGAAGTTATTCTTACTTTATAAAATAGCATTTTCTTTCGTCAAAAAGGAGCTATTCAAGTATTTCTATAGCAAAGTGTCAACAAAAGGAATTTCTGTAAAGAAATACTCTAAACTGGTTTCCTGTATCCAGAGAATTTTATCGAGAAATCTTGGTTTATCTTAAGCGAAATATTTTTCAGTAAAATGACCCATAAGAGATTTGATAACATTAGAAAGTATCACACTTTTTTCGTTGCATGTGAGAAAAAAAATCATAATTTCTGTATATCAAAGATCACCTTCCATTACAAGGAATGAAATTTATTTTTTAAAAGAATTTAATTTAAAAAATTAATTGCAAGAAAAGATGGAGATATTTACATCTGTTACTGACACATTCATGCTGAAGTTATCAATTACAAAACTGAAGTGTTAATTATAAAACAACAGATTTTAGAATCATTTTTTTAAATTAAAATATCGTCCCTGGTTCGAGGCTTGTCACTGCAAATCCACCGCCGTCTCAGGCGGCCAGGGCACTGTGAATGGTGGCCAGGGCACATAAAATAGGTCATGGCTACAATGTCCTCCAAGTTCTCAAATTTACCTCTGGAGGTGCGTGTTGAAGTGTTCCGGTCTCGTCACTTGACTCGGTTCAAAATTACGGGACCGATGTTCTTCGAGGTCAAATCAGACTTCAGACCTAGTGGTACCTCGCCTTTAAGTGAAGCTGCTTACTACCCTTCGCCAAGGACCTAGGATTTGAGAATCTAGATCCTTTGGACTTGGTGTAGGCTTTCCTATACCGAGAGGATTGGAAACAACAACACCAACAACAGCAAATATTTTATTTCGATTGAATGTAAGCAAATGTACTCTCTTAAATGATAAATGCCTGTTTGAATTCGTAATAAATTTTCACTGAAATAGAAATATATTTTGAAAAGTGTCAATAGGAATTTTTAATTAATTCTGCTTGAAAGACTAAGAACCTAAGAAAAAAATTTAATGATAGCCCAGAAAAGTCTCTTTGATTACCATTATTAATTCGGTACTAAATCCCTCAGAAAAATCTCATAATCACTTAAGCATAAAGTATACTTTAATCTGATTTTCGGTTCTGGCAGTATATTCTTTATTAAATTATCCTTTACAGAGAGACTCTGTAAGACTGTAATATTCTTTCATCTTTAGATTGCATTCAGATTATTAAGTTTGTCAGATATTTAGTTTTCTTTAGCACTGCGGTAATCTTTTGTTAGACGTGACACAAGTGAATCAATCATTGAATGGATTATATTTTAAATATTGATGAAAACCAATAAAATTACTTACAGGCTTTTGTGTCTAAGAATCGTAAAATATATACGTAAAATTAGTGCGTATTAACATCAGAGGAATTCGGTCTATTAAACTGAGCTATATTCGAGGTATTAGTAAAGATATGTTTTTGTTATTCTTCTTAAAAGAAAATTTCGTATTTCAAGTAAAATTGGTAGAAATGGCTCTCAACTTGTAAAATGAAGGATATAAATAAAAATAAATAGAGTATTTTTTACAACATATTTCTAAAAGTAAATTGTGCTAAATGTCAACACAAAATTAGGTGTTACATTTGTCTACTTCCACATCCATGTTTGTCTACTTCCAAGGTAATCCACAACTAAACGATTTGTAGGTTCCTTTAATTATTGTCATGTTTTTCGAACATTTAAAATGAGTATGCAAATTTCTTAAAAGAAATATTTTTATGAATAATTTTATACTTCAACTTGAATTTATACAAATAATTTAACATTTTATAATCCTATGTGTTACAATAAAGTATCTGTAAAAATGAAAACACATTATCAAATAATAATATCGAGAATTAATAGCAATCATTTACCAGAACAATACTATAATTATTTTTGCATTTTACAACTGTTTCTAATACAAATACATGCTTCTAAACATTCACTTGTGAATACAATGTATACTTATTTATTATAAATATTTACTGAGATATTTGGTACTAAATGAATAGGTATTGATCGATTACTTAATTTCAATAAATCGAAGATCGCTCTATTGGATATGCAGCCAAAGAAAATAACCTGAAGCCTAGACAGTCAATTATTACAGCATACGTTGTACATAATTGAATAGAAACACAAAAGGAAAACTTTACGGTAAATCTGAGATGTAAGCAGCTATTGGAAAAGTTTCTTTTCCAATGGCATTAACATTACTGATAAACTAGAGGGGGTAACTTTCTCAATAGTCAGCTCTCTAAGATAAACAGACTATTATACTTTAGTTTACCTAGAACGTTGCAAAATTAACTAAAAATAAAGCATTCGGGAACAACTAAGTCACGTTTGGGAAGCAGAATTCACATAAAGTTACACAGAGAAGCAAGAAAGGCCAATTAAAGAACAAGTTTAGAAGTCTCCTCTAAACTTTGTAGTTAAATATAAAAAAAGACCTTACAACTATAAAATTTGCGATTTTGCAGACACTATAGGGACTCTGACAACCGTGTTCAAAGAAATAAAGCAATGCAAACATTCCTTGTATTTTTTCAATAAATATTTCAAATGAAACTCGAATGAAATTTAAATAAAAATGGATTTTATATACAAAGAAAATAAAGTTATATATAATTATAAAATCTATCTAAATAAAAACATATAAAATTAAATGAAGAAGCACTATAGTATGTGAAACAAAAGTTGCCAATTATGATATTAATAATATTTTGTGTAATTAATGCAAAGAATTGAAAGTTGTTTCATTACTTTAATTGTTTGAGATATCGTAAATGATCATTTTACTAAAGCCGCCCACATAGCATAGTGGTAAACGCGCTGACCTGCCAGGCAATGGGCTTGGGTTCAAATCCCGAATTAAGACATGGTCGTCCGCCTCATTGGGAGCACTGCTGGCTCACCTATGTGGTGCTCCCTAATGAAGTAGTCAGTAAGACTTTAAGGATCTTCATAGGCCAGTAAGAAGTAGTTACCGTCAGAACCTGAAGCCTAGCCTGTAAGTGCCTGTCGTATTGAAAAAAGAGTGGAACATTTCTTTCTAAATGGGTTTGTAGAAAATGTTTATCACCATACTCTATTTATTGTAAAACATATTGCTACGAATTTTACGAGTCTATGGTAATCTATCCAAATATGAGAGTTATCGCCAAATTGGCGACGGATTTGGTGACTTATTTTGGTCTCCAATTTTCTGCTGAGAATTGAATGCATCGAAAGTGCGCTAGGCGTGTATTGTATTGAAGGATCTGTTATCCTGACTTGTGTTTTTAGAGTTTTCTGCTGTATAGAAGACCGTTATTGCGTGTTTTCTGCTTGAATTTATGTATGCGCTTCAAGAATTTACAGAATAATAAATTTTATTTTATGTGCACTTTCTAAAGAGATTTTATTCAATCTTATCGAACCTAGGAAAACGGAACAGTATCTAATATTCACCTTGTTGGTGCTGCTGAATAAGAGATAATGCTAATAAACATTTGCAAGTTTTGATTTAAACTTAATTTCATCGTCAGGTTTTCAGAATTTTCTCCGTATAATGATCATGTTACCGTAATGCTTAGGGCTATATTTAGTGGTCAAGAGAATAAATTTTAAAAGTTTTTAACAGTTTTCTCTTCAATCAGTTCTTTTGCTTCAAACTATTCTATAATATACATGTATATTTTTAATCTAATAATTTATTAATATTTATATATACCTTCACTTCTTTATCAAACCCAAGTTCTTAAAATGTCTTTAATACGTTTTCTTTAACGTGAAAGTATAAGCCATCCCTTACCCCACTCCAATCATCCTTTGTTTAGTTTGCTGAAGCAAAAAATAACCTCCATTTCGCTCAAAAAAAAAAAAATAATTAATGTCCGTCTCTTGTCACACATATCAGTTTAAGTGCGGCAACATAAAAAAGGCAGAACAAAATGATCAAAATTAATGATACATTTATTAAACAAAAATTGAAATCAAAAAGAATGTGTCAATGAAAACTAAACAATTTTCATAATCTTAATTTACGGTGCGCAGGCAGACACAAAAAGAAGATAAAAATTAATTTATGTTCACACAAAAATTTCATTTAACAGTTTTGAATCATTATCTATAAATACATAAAATGTTATTCATGAAATGTCAACTCTCGCTGACGTTTCTCCGCCTTTAAAAAGTTTCTAGCTCAAGTAGAAGACAAAGAGATAGAGAAAACAATAAAAAAAGCTATTTTATATAATTCCTTTGTTGAAAAAACCAATTACTAAACTCTTGCATTTACGCGAATTTCTTATATCATACCACATAGGGTTCATTTGACTTAAATATACGATTTCTTTAATTTCTTAGTTGGATAAATAATTATCTTAATTGAAAAAGAAATTTTGACATTGGCTAGAATCATTGGAACTAATTAGTTTAATGGAAAAGCAAAATTAAGGCAATGAAACATCTCTCACTGTGAAATAATTAGGCGTATTTAGTTATAATTTTTTTATAGATGTGATCATGTGTCTTTAGTGTTTACTTTAGTCTATGAAAATAGTAAAATAAGCGTTGAATATATTTTTCCTTTTTTTCCTTTCGAACTGTTAATCATTCGTTCCCATTTTCTCAAAATTTTTTCTGTTATTTCTTCACACACACCCCACCCTATCTGCACATTATTACTTTTGATTTTTATAATTTAACGTAAAATGTGAACGTGAATTAAACGTCTAATTGTTTCTTTTAATTCGTAATTAACGAAGTGAAGTTAAAACTAAAAATACTGGTGTAGGAAAAGTATTCAATTCTCCTTTATATGTAGGAAGAGATCATCAGGAAAGTCATTCAAAATGATACTTCCGAACATTACCGGAATAGTTCAGATTCTAGAATACTGGCCAAGATATTTTGATCCTTGGGGTCATGCGCGGTCCTGGCAATCGTGCCTCCCAAATGTTAGATATAATATGATAAATAGGTTAAGAAAGACATTCAGCAATGTCAAATACAAAATATATAAAATATATAAAAAAGAAAAAAGTGTCCATGTAAAAATATCGTGTCATTGGTCTCAATAATTAAAAAAGAATATCTGAGCAATAGAATTAAAAATGGTTATACTCCACATCGCTGAGGTGGTTCAGTAGGTAGAATGTCATCCTGGGGTTTAAAACACCCGGGTTCAATTCGCGGTCCTGAAAGAACGTCCTTATATGCTTCTTAAATTCTTGTTAATAAATACATAAAAAGTTATAATCATAAAATCATTACTCTGAGATAATTTTGAGGGTAAAAAGTTGGAACCAGAAGCCTTAAAAATTAAGAGGAAATTAAAAAATAGAATTGTTCCATTAAAATTATATGTTAATAAAACTAAGATCTAATGAACTAAATTCCTGGGCGTTTAAATTATTACGTTTTTAGTACATGAATTTACCGTAATTTGATTTCATTAAGATCTCAGTAAACTAAATCCTAAGCGTAATTGCAACAGAAACTTCGACAGACGTTGGAATAATTGAAAATCATGTGTCTGAAGGATGAGACTTAATTCAGTGAAGCATCTCTTACTCTGGAACAAATAGGCATGCGGATTCCTTGACAATTTCCTATTCCGCTTACGAATAGGAAGATTTTGGAATTATCTTTAGGATACAGTCTTTGGCGGTATCAATTTTGCTGAGTATTTGATTTATCCTGAGTATTGGTATATAATGGTAGTTTGGTTCCATTTCCAAAAATATTTTCATTAGCCCTTTTCCGGAAACATAAATTTTTGTTGACGAATGAACACAAATTGCGTAATTTCAAGTTCATAAGAGAATTAAACATCTTACTTAGCCATTAAATCATGATGAGAGCAAGATATTAAGTTAGAGAAAACCTTGAATTTCTATGAAACTTATCGAGGAGAATGCAACAGTCGGTTATAATGTTCTCTGACCTGAACAAGAACTATAATTACTTTTTCAAAAATAGTATTCCATGTTAATTTTTATTGTAGAACCTTTTAAAATTGAGTGATTTTGTTTAATATTTTGAAATTTGAATCTATCTCGATATAAATTTGGCAAGTAGCTAAAAAAAGAACGAAAGTCAGTTTTGCTAATGTTTGCTTAAAGGGAATTAATCTAAAACATAGTACAGTTGGTTGAATACCTCAAGGTTTGAATCCTGATCCTGGCAAATGGTCCCTATACTGACGTTATGTAACGTTAACATATGAACGTTAAAGTATGGCGTTATTATATGAAAGAACAATTATGAATTTCTTCGAAACGTTTGACAAATATTCAACGTGGGAAAAATTTTGCATCATCAAGTTAGGAGGTAAAAATAGCATAAACATGCACAGGTAGACATCTTGCGGTTTTGTACGCAACAATTGGAAATGATTACGTCGTACCGGACGGTCAGTCCATACAACAAATGTCAAAGTCAAGACCAGCGCTGTGGAACAAGAGCCTGCAAACTCAGACGAAGGTTGATTTCCCCTGTTCGGTGATGTTTCATATGAGCCTGAATAGAGACAAAATATGAGAGTTTGAGTTAGTAGAATACTTTCTTTGAGTTTAGGATACCCGGGTCGGACACACCGTTTAACAGATCGCAGTTATAAGGGCTTAAAATTGCATGAATCATATCCTCATAACATTCATGCAGTTTTAGCCATCTCGCCAATTGTATACCTATGAATCGCTCTCATTATCGCTTTTTAACAACGCATAACCGAACTCGCCTATAGTGAGACATTCTTAAAGGCAAAATTTCTGATGACAGAGTTTATTCAAGCCATTCTACCTCACAATTCAGCCTTCCACGAATCAATGACTAATGCCTTGAATTTTCGACTGAATCTATTAGATTAGAAATGATGAAGCGGGCGGGAAAATTATCCTTATACAAAATGTTTTAGATTTACAGGGACAGAAATTTAAATTAGTATTTAGGTTATAAGTCCAACTTATGATATGGTATATGAGCTTGTAATAGTAAGTAAGTTGGGATTAAATTTCAGGGACGAAATTCCGCGAGTCTCTCATTACACGTGTAACAAGCATTATATAAACATCCCATATTATTACAGAAACAAGGTTATACACCTGTTTCAATAAAATATTTGAAGTATTTTTGGTAGAGTACTTTTCAGGTGTTGAGGGCGTGGTGGCCCAGTTGGCAAAGGCAGCGAGCCAGTGATTTGAACGTCACTGGTTCGATGCCCGTCACTGACAAATTCACCGCCATCTATGTGGTAGCGTTAATTGGGTTGGTCGTGATTGGGTATAGTGGTAGGCAATGATACCATTACTCTGAATTCTAAACAATACATTAATTTATTAACATAACACAAATATTAGTACGCATTCAATTATATTATTGTTAATTATGAACCTATAGAAATACTCGTTATATCAAGGTATTATTTGACTGCACTATTTCACTTATTTAAATTAATTTCATTTCAGTACGCAATATATATTATTCTTTAACTTCCGCGTATATTATAAGACTCGGGGATTTATAGACAGTTCTGGCAATAGGTAATGAAAGGTTACCTCCATTTTTGCAGACTGCAGAGGGGGAACATTCGCTGGCATATTCACGTGCATCGATTGGGATATCTTTCTTCAAGATTCGCTGGTGGACGCAGTCATCAGAATCGCTATCTGTCGTGGGAATAGGCGGACTTTAATGGCCGGATCGGTTCTCCATCTTTTGCTTGTGGGGGTCAGGCAATCTTTCTAGGCTCCACTATTCGTCTAATCTCCTCTCATCGTTGGGTTGCAGCCTTACAGCGATGCGCTAAGTCGGGGCGCAATCTCCCATATATTCTCTTTAGACTTCTCGCTTACCAGGCTACAACTCTCTATTCGTGTGCTAAGTCTGAGAGTCAAAATCAATTATCTCAATATTTTATATTCTCACTCTCTCGATTTTTTATCTTCTCAACGCCCCGCCTTTTACATTTTCATTCGTCTCTCATGTTCAACCTTTTTTTTACTTCCACTTCGATTCGCTAATTTTTTCATCCCCTACTTATTTCTTTAACCATTCAGAGTGAGGGGCGTTTTATATTCGAACAATCCCGTCTTCGACTCATCCCTGCCTTTCTAGGAATCGTGTTTTCCCAGAACATCTCCTATGTGTGGGGTCCTCTTCTCTTTGCCAACAATTCCCTTGTCATCTCGATGTCTCCTCTATCTAGACTCCTCGCTGTTTCGACTCTTAACTGTTGCTTTTCAATTTCTTCTTCTTCATACGATCCTTTGTATGATCAAGCGCCATTTCAATTTTCTCATAGTACCGCCGATTTCCGCTTTAATTGGGTTGTCTGCCCTTTTTGAACTTCTAACATATCGTATCCCCACGACATTCTTCTTGTATCGTCTGGCGTCATTTCACGATTCCATTTTCCGTCTCGCTTGTTAATTGGTTTTTCTGCATCTTTTCTATTTTCTTTTCTTATATGTCGTAACCCACGACAGTGTACACATAATGGCGGCTTGTGCACAAAAAAACAATCGTAGCTGCTGTGTCTTTCAAGTTCTCAAATTTACTTCTGGAGGTGCGGGGTCAAGTGTACCGCTCTCGTCGTCACTTGACTCGGTTCTAAATTACGGGACCGGCTTGTAAGGGTGGTGCTGGCCACCTATACGGTTCCCCATTAAATTAATGGCCAGCAGTCACACTGTGTACATACAGGCAAATGTCTAGCAATAAGTTCCTCCACGTTCGAAAAAAAAAACTTTTCAGGTATTGTGGAAAAATTCTAGTCGAATATATCTCATATAGGGTGTTCTCTAAGTGTTAAAGGACGTGTTTATAACATGTTTATGACACGGAGATTAATGGGATTTGGAATTAATTAAACATTTCTTTTGTGCAATACAGAGATACTTGTCGTGAGACATACGCCTTTTGTTATTCACTGCTGTTTTTGCTGGCGTCTTTATTATGGGGGCACCGATTTTTTAGGTGTGCCAGCATTACTCCCCGTTTGTATATGTCTACAGATTTAACGTGCCTATATAGACCTAGGCACAAAGATGTTTTGATAGCACTTGTCGGAATTCAATCCGACCACCCTCGGCATCGAAAATCGACGCTTTAACACTAGGCTACCTCAAGCCCTTAATTAAGTTTGAAACGGAGAAAAAGTATTTTGGGGCTTCATGGAAGTACTTGTGTACGAAGAACAACTGGCTTTCGGAGAGTTTCAATATAGAATGTCTCCACTATCAGGAACACATATGTCTTAAAAGTATATTTATGTTTTTATACACTTTTAGAAGCTATGCATTCTAGTTACGAGTATTCAAAAATTTCATATTTGTGTAAAGCAAATTTCTTTTAAGTCGCTCGAGTCATTTGCATTACCGCCCTTTAGACGTACGCTCTTTCCCGCGTGAAACCACAATCGATTGAATGCACGTGTGAAGGTGTCGGAGAGGAAGGGAAAGCTGCTCTGGAGCGTACTGCAAGTTTTCCTGCGCGCAATCCCGTACGCTCCAAGCACTCGAGAAAGAACGTACGTGTAAAGGGCGCTATTGACTGACTCAATAGCGCCCTTTACACGTACGTTCTTTCCCGCGTGAAACCACGATCCCGCGCGATTGACTGCACGTGTGAAGGTATCGGAGAGAAAGGGAAAGCTACTTTGGCTCGTACTCCAAGTTTTCCCGTGAGCAATCCCGTACTCTCTTTTGCGAGTGCTTGGAGCGTGCGCGCAATCCCTTACATTCCAAGCACTCGCGAAAGAACGTACGTGTAAAGGGCACTATTCTTTTTTTAAGCTGTTCCTATCAGTATTACATACCCGCGATTGAGATGTAATGAAGAAATATTCCGAATGTATTGAAATGCATTGGAAAGCAAACTCGGGGAGATAAAAACTCAAAATAACAATGCAATGCCTCAGAACTGTTATTTTAATGATTATTAATTAATAAAAATAAAAAGTTATTTTTTTACCTCAAACCATGATAATTAACATTAATTACAAAGTTGTTCGTCTTTCCTACGATATTCATTATCTGATTTTTTTTAGAGAACGCAATGTAATTATTTTAAAATTACTTTCTTATTTTACTATTTCATTCGATAATTAACAAAATAAATAAAATACTGAAGATTTAAACTTTTTTTTAAAAAACGTCACATTTATTCTGGCCTGCTGAAAAAAAATATGCAATTTATTTTAATGTATGAAGTAATGCAATTAAGTACAGTACTTTAAAAGAATATTTAGTATATGCTGCTAACATGCAATTTACAATTACGCTTATGACCCTTCTTTTGAGAGAATCATGATTGAATCACGTTAAATTAAAAAGAACTGATAATAAAACTAGCAACATTATTATCTTTGTTTTCTTTTATATTATACTATGCAGTTCATGTGGTGTATATGTATGTGGACCATAAAATGAAAAGTTTTATTTAAAAATTAAAAAAAAAAGAAAATTTTAGGGTATAATACACAGTTTGGCGTTTGCATTCTTTTATTCATTAATGATAATTAACGATATTGATTATTTTTATGTGTTAGGAATTTCAATCGGAAAGACGAATCTAGTTTTATGGCAAAAGAATAAGTCGTTTACTATCTTCAATGCTGAATAGTTTATTGTAGGGTATAGCTGCATGGACAATGAGATGTTGTCTCATTTTACCATTTAGAAACCAGATTTGTTAAAATTCCCTTTCCTTTCGAAATTTTGCAAAATATTTCGAAATTACTTCTTACTACTGCCATAAACTTTCGAGAAACAAGGAAAGTACTGAATTCAAAAATTTGGAGCGATGACTGATGACATGTAGATCGTAGTATACAAGACTGCATAAAAATTTCAAATAGTTTGGAAAGGTCCTGAGAAAGAGGCAAAATTACAAAACCCAATACTTAAAATCGAGGATCGACGAAGTATAGATTGCCGTATTCCTGACTGCATAAAGAATTTAGCAAGTATAACAAATTGTATAGATCTTCAGAAAGAGGGAAACTACCGAAAACAAAAAATTACCCAATACAAATAGAGATAAGGCATGTAGACCCTGATATTCCTGCTTATAATAAAGTTCAGAAAGTTTTCCCATGGCAAGTTTCTGCTTGGAGTCCGGGAACAAATTTAGAATATGTAAAAGATTCCAGAAGGGAAAATAGTTAGTTAACCGAGGAGCGTGGTAATTAAGGCTGTAACATGGCATTTACTCTTTGTGGTGTGTCCAATTAACATTATAAGTTGTTTCTATCTTCAATAAGTAATCACTAATAAGGAATGTAATTTTTCTTTTTATAGTAAAAATATTTTTAGTTTTTTTTCATTCGGGGCTCTCTAATTTGTTAGTTAATTTTTCATTTTCATACAATTTGGCTTTGCCCCCAAACTCTGGTATAGTAAGATGGTTACGCTGGAGTTAAGCTGGACTAGGCAAAACTTACTATTTGTTTAATCAGTAAATACTCTTGCCAAAAGAACAGGATTTTCAACTTTGAATTCCAATCGTATAGTTAGAGTCGTTGCCATGGCCCTCAACAAAAATCAGATATATTGTCGAAGAGTCATCAGTCCTGTTAACCTTAAGCAGGGAAGAGCGTACGTTTCAGAGTATTTAAATTGAAAACCTATTTGGTAAAGTTAATTGCATTGCATGTACTCAGATCATTATAGAAATTAACAATTCAAGCACAATAATTGATGGCATCATTTCTCATTTTCTAGCTGAATAAGGAAGACTATGGCAAGATCAGTTGGTGTAATTGATAAAAATTTTGGAACAGAAGTGAAAGTTCCCTAACCAATTTGTTGTTTATTTGTGAAAAAAAAATGATAATCAGTTTGGCTAAAGTCATTTTAGAGCGTGTACAAGTTATTCATGGAGTAATTTTTACGTGTCAGCTAGCTGTTGTAGAACTAAAATGGGGAAAATAGGTGATACAGTATTCGAATAAAAAAGATCAAATGTTTCAATTGCTTGTTTAATTTTGCTTTATACATCAATAATCAATATTGAGATATTTTAATCCATTAGCTTTGCAACTGAAAAATATAGAATTATTTGCTAAGAAAATAAAATTATAATGTTAAGTATTTTTTTTCTGAGTCATCTTTTGATTTACATCTAAGATTTACAAGGTTTGATTTACGTGTAAGAAAATTATCATGGAAATGTCATCAATCAAACTTTTTTTTTCTCACTCATTGAAAATTTCCATTAAACGGTCATGTTGAAATTAAAAGCCGACTTTTGATCAAGATAAATAAGATATCACAGTTCACTTAATGACAGAATGTAGATTAAACTTCTCTGTAATTCTATATTTTGGCCTCCGTTCACACGTTATAATATATGATAAACTATAGCCAGAGAAAAGGCTATGAATCTCCTAACTATCCATTATGTACACTTAGTTATAAAAAAATCAAAATTATAACTATATTTTTTTCAAAACGAGAAGTTGCATTTCACGAAATAAAAAAAGCAGATTGCTCCTTCACATATGAGAAAAGCATTTTCTTTTAAATTTCTAAAATTTAAAATGCATATAATTTACAAGTGCCTAAGAGATGGTATGTTAAATGAAAATTCTTTTTACTTAGCTTTATATTAAAAAAATACGATAAACAAGATGCTTCATTAAGGAATGTTTTACATTAATTATATTCAAAAGCATTCAGAATAAGCAAGCGTTCAATAAATGGAAGAGTAACTTTTATGTTGCTTTAAATAATAACTATTCAAAGATATGTTATGGTCATAAATTCAAGTACTTCGAACAGAAATTTAATTCAGTTTTTCAATGGTAGTTTACTTTAATTTTATCAAAAACTTTTTAAACATTTTATATCATGTAGTTACTTACAAAATTAATGATATTTAATGGTATTAGCAAAAATATATATGCTCTACTGGAATTAGTCGTAAGATGTTATATTTAATTCATCTTAGACCAATCGATTCTGTTGCGTTACTCGACCCATGAGGAGGCAGGAGTAACTTTATGCATTCAGTTATTGTTTCGAAACAGTTGCACCAACAAACATTAAACCAACAAAAGGTAAGCAATACACCCGTATGAGAAACGTGTTTGTGGTAAAGTACCTTCCAGGGATTGTGGGAAAATTCTAAACGAGGAGATCGCAGGGATATAAGCGACATATTTGTTATGCTAAAATTATATTTTTTCTCCTGTCTTCCTGTTCACTCTATTCGGAAATTTGCTGGTGTCGTCACAGAGCTAAAGTATGAATTAATTTTGTCCGAGATGATTTGAATGGAGATGACCGAATTGTTTTTCTTCATTTCTTTTCAAATTGATGAAATATACAAAAGCAACGCATTAAAGAAACAAAATAATTGTATACACATACAGCGTTGAGACTCAGAGGTTAATTGCTGAATGACACCTCGATGTAGAAGTAAAGGTTGTTCCAGAGGTTAAAAAAATTTCAGGTAGTCTCTTCTAACGAAACTACCACGGGTTATTAACGTAGGATTACTTATCGTTACTTACCTCTTTTGTATGTATATATGTATGTATGTATTATATATAAGTATGTATGTATGTATATATATACATATATATATATATATATATATATGTCAAAATTTTGACGCATTTTGGTACTTTTCTTTTTAACTGTTTACTCCTTGTCCAATCGATACATGCTGGGTTTGGCACATTGCCAAAATTGTAGCTCGCGAGGTACGAACGGACGGTTTTAGCGTCTGAAATTTTCCTTTCCGGAGGACCGTTATGGAGAAACGTAATCCTACGTTAAAACAATTGAGGACAATAACGATTACAATTTACATAATGACATTAAAATCTAATAGTTAAGTTACAAGTGGGGAAGAGAAATCTTTAACATTTTGCTTTTTTTTATTGAAATAGAAATCTTGGATCAAAAGTTAGGAAATAAGTTTCTGTCTTGTATGCAGAAAATCCTATAAATGTACAAACATAATTTCAAGTTAGTCGCATAGAGTAAGACTTTATTTGGCTGGATGTGCCACCATACGAGGCTTAATTGACTGGGCTTAAATACTTTAAAAAAGAGAAGTAATGACAAAACTACTTCCTTTAACTAATGCTTGTAATATTAAAATTAGGTTGAGATGCATATTGCAGAATAGTAATTTTGTGATGTAGGTAAAATACACTTAATAATTAAGATGATAGCATATAATTAATACATAACGCGCGTGGTAATGTCTGTTTTAAATATATTTGCATTGTTGAAACTCTGTAAGCCTCTACTCAACTTGTTCCAACTAGCGGCGATCCAATTTTTAATTGCTTGATTATTACTGAAGATTATTCGAAAAAGGTGCGCAATTTTTTTGATAATGGGAGGTAGCATGAGAGTATATTAAAATATTGGATCACGGCTAGCACTAATATTTGATTCCTTAATTTTACTAATAATTTATAATTAAATAACTAAATATGACTGTAACATTTATGTGCATTATATTCTTTTACTTGTTAAACTGGCTGGTATATTGTTTTTTATTATTTTTTTTTGTGGCTGGTATGTATTCAATATAGTTAATTATTAATTTTAGAGTGTTTTATTTTTGTTTTTTCAATTAATAGTAAATTTTGTATAATGAACCCAAACCCTTGTGTAAGCTGGGCTCGTAGGCAATGTAACGAGATCTTCGCCATTTCTGCACATTCCCAGACTCTACACCGGATAAAGGGATTAGCAAAAGTATCCATTTCAAGAAACATCTCGAAAACAGACATTGAAATGGTTTTACGCGCAACTCAGCGCTCCGTCACGAAAACACCTGCAGACGTGCACGGATACGCCTGAGATCGCCAAACGCCGAGTTAGTTCCAGAGTTTAAAATAAAAGAAAATAAATCCTGATTTGATGCAAGATCAAAGTTTGAAAATAAAATACTATACTGCCTATCAAATTATAATTCAAGCCCCTCAAATTCTGTTGGTCCGAATTTCCCTGTTAAAATCAAGGAGCGAAGACGCACTCATTTTCACCCACGAGTAGCCATACAAAGGGGTAAGAGGGTCATGGAATGGAGAATTTTGGAGGGGGGAGTGATTTTTTCGGCGGGCTCTCTCTCTCGACCGGGGACTTTGAAAAGTGGGGAGCCTTCAACTCGACTAGCCGAGAGATGCAAGATGGATCTGGAGATGATTCGATTTTAGCCCGAGCGTGCCCTAGATGTCTGAGGAAGAGAAGAAAGACCTGCTGGCCTATTCCCTTTTAAATTCTGCTATTGAAGACGGTACCGTCCCCCTTTTATTTATTTATTCGCTGCAGCTTTAAACATGTTTTTCCTTAATTTTTTTTATTTTATTTAACTTAATTATCAATGAATTAAAATTTTGGGTTACCAGCCACTTACGCGAACTTGTTTAAATTAAATTATATTGTTAAAGGTGCTGTTGATGAGAATTAGAGGAGAGTAGATCCTCAGTGTGTAATCTGCCTATAGGCAGAGTAATCTTAATGGCCGTACAACTTTCAAATAAATTATGTTATTTTTTTTGTATAGATGTTGTCATGTCGTTCAGTTGCCTCGTAGTTTTCTTCGTTCCTTTTAGGTAATTTTTATTTCAGCTTTCTTTTCAGTGAACTATTTTCAAGTTAATTCAAAATAATTTTCATGATTCAGCCCTCTACAGCAGGGACATCAGCAGTGAGCCAGACATTGTATTTTAATGGGTTATTGCTTATCACAACCCGCATCTTTAAAAGGTACTAACCACGACGCAAGTGAATTAATAGGTTTCATGTAACTTTTTTTTAAACACCTCTAAGATGTATGTAAGCTTAACAATCTTAATAAATTATTTTAATTTAACTCTCCCCGTTATAACGTTTTAAAAAACGTAACAATGGTGCCGTGCTTTTGAGCTGATGCAATGAATCATTAAAAATTTGCTTTACTTTCCTTTAATAATAGGGTGTAATGACATGACAATTTTTTTGGTATGAGTAGAGGCTTTTAAATAAGTTTTTTTTGGACACAGATATTAATTTTGTACTGATGAATTATATTTCTATGAACATTCTATTATATTGTGATGGTATATTTATATATGTTTAGATTACATGTGGTATATTGCTTTTATAAACTTTTAGTGTTGTGTATAATGATATAATGTGTAAAATTTAGTTAGTATATATTCTGTTAACAATGGTTGATTCGGATCCCCAATCAAACCCTCCTTCAAATAATGTAGGGGTTAATGAGAGCAACACTCAAAATACTGTGTCAGGGACGGAAAATTTGAGCAATGTAGTAACGTTGCTACCTATGAATTCAGTGCCGCATTTTTGCGAATTTATAGGTTTAATCCCAGTGTTTACAGCCGATAATCCCGACCTGTCCATTTTTGATTTCTTGGACCGCGTTGAGGAGGTTGCTTCGTATGCGGGCTGGAACCCAGAACAGACATTGTTTGTAGCAAAAACTAAACTTGTGGGTGAAGCCGCTAAGTTTCTGCGCTCACAACCCCAGCTGAGAGGAACAAAATCCCTCTCCGAGTTTAAAAAGGCCATAATTGATAGGTTTAGCGGTACAAGCACGTCGAATGCCCTGTTCCAATTTACTACTTCAGCTCAGGGTACGCATGAATCGGCGAGAGCTTATCTCTCCCGCTTGTTAGGACTCTCTCACAAATGTTTTCCCAAGGAGGAGGAGACGCGAGAGAATGCTACTACATCAGTGCTTGACGGGCCTTCAGCCAAACGTACGCAGATTTGTGATGGCGCAAAATCCATCAACTTTTGAGGAAGTTTGGCAGCTGGCCCTTAAAGAGGAAGAATGCTCCGCGCTTGAAAAGAATTCGGCACAAATTAATTATGCGGCCGCTAGTGCCGATGGGAAGGAGATAAAGGAATTAAAAAGTTTGCTGCAGCACACGGTGCTAGAAAGCGACAAAAAAATCGCAGATTTGGCAGAGGAGGTAAAAAAATTAACTATGGCTCTAAATCAACGTCAAACCTCTCAGAGACAAAATTTTAGGCGTAGTAACATCGTGTGTTTTAATTGTGGGAGAGTAAGGCATTTTCGCAGCCAGTGTAGAGAACAGAGATCACTCCCACACCAACAACGATACCAACAAAATTACCAGCAACATCAGGGTAATTTAAACTAACTACGGGGCAAGGCAGAGAAGCACCACTGACTTTGAACATCCCTTTTGAGTGCGTTAGGATAGATTCCATATTTAATTTTAACAATGACTTACCCATTATTCAGGTAGCATGTGGAGGAGTAATTTTGAATACCCTCATTGATACAGGAGCGACTGTGAGCATATTAAATTTTAAAGTTTTGCCTAAATTAGAAAAAGGAATCATAAATTCCGAACAAAATTGTGCTTTGAAGGTTATTGGAATAACCAATAACTTTATGTTAATTGATAAAAAAGTGAATGTAAGTTGTAAATTTGAAAATTCCATAATTCCAGTTGATTTTTATGTTTCGCAAAACGAAATGTTAAATTATGATGCTATTCTTGGTTTGGACTTTTTACACCACAATAACATAAATATTAATTGCACAGATAAATTTATTCAAAATTCAAAATTTCGCGCTTTTTGGAGTAACAATAACAATAATAAAGTCATAAATGCAGCCCAGTTAATAGAAGCTGATTATAGTGCCATAGGTTATACGAAGAGTAATCATATAATCCCACCCTTGTCCGAATTAGTTATAAAAGTTAAAATTAAAGTCCCACTTCCAAATTCAAATCTAATTTTAGTACAACCAAGTAAGCATTCATTAACAAGTAATTGGGTAATTTCTAATTCAGTGAATAAATGTCATAAAGAAATTTTTGTAAAGGTAGGAAATTTTTCGCAAGACCCCATTCACATAAATAAAAACACCAAATTAGTTAAAATAGAACCAGTAGAAGAAGTAAAATTAAAAGAAACGAGCGTAAATATAATTCAAGATAAACATTTTGAGGATGAAATTGAACCATTTGGTGGAAAATTTGATTTAGATCATTTAGACCCAAAACAAAAATCAAAATTGTTAAACTTACTTAATAAGCATACAAATGTTTTCGCAGAATCAGTAAAGGATTTAACAGGTTGTCACACAATTTCCCATAGAATTTTCCTCACAGATAATATTCCAGTTAGGCACAAGCCCTACAGAACTCCACATGCTTTAAAAGAAAAACTTAAGACTCAAATAGACAATCTGTTAGACGCAGGTATTATATCTATAAGTGATTCACCGTATGCTTCCCCTGTAATATTAGTTAAAAAGAAAAATAATTCGTATCGGTTAGTATGTGATTACAGGAAATTAAATGTTAAAACCCAACCCCTTCCTTTTCCTTTACCTCTAATTGCAGATTTGTTAGATTCGCTTGAGGGAGCTAATTATTATTCTTCGTTAGATTTATGTTCGGGCTATTGGCAAATGAATCTTCATCCAGAGGATAGACACAAGACAGCATTTTGTACGGATTTTGGTTTATACCAGTACAACCGTCTTCCTCAGGGGCTCCGTAATGCTGCTTCATCCTTCCAGAGATTATTAGGTGTAGTTCTGGCCGGCTTAACCGACTGGAACATTAATACTTATATAGATGACCTAATCATTGCTTCAAAAACCTTTGATGAACATTTACAGAAGTTAGATGTAGTTTTTTCAAGACAAGGAAAACATAATTTAAAACTCAATCCAGCAAAGTGCCAGCTCATTAAAGATAAAATTAATTATTTAGGATTTCAAGTAACTAATGGTAAAATATTGCCTGACACGAGAAATATTGATGCAGTTTCAAAATTCCCTATTCCAAAAACTAAGAAACATGTCAGGTCATTTTTAGGCCTTTGTAATTTTTACAGAAAATTTATTAAGGATTTTGCATCTATTGCCATTCCTTTAACAGACCTCACTAAAGATAAAACCCCTTTTGAATGGACTGAAGATGCCAATATAGCTTTTCAAAGTTTAAAGCAAGCCCTAATTTCTTTCCCCTGTCTAAATTTGCCTAACGTTAACAGAGATTTTATCCTCCACACGGATGCTTCAGGTTTTGCCATAGGGGCAGTTTTGAGCCAGTTTGATACTGAGGGTCATTTACATCCGGTAGCCTATGCAAGCAGAAGATTTAAAGATGCCGAGACTAGATATAGTGTTTTTGAGAGGGAGACCCTAGCCGTTATTTGGGGAATTAATAATTTTAGGCAGTATTTGTATGGTAGGAAGTTTACCCTATATTGTGATCAGAAGTCTCTATCCTACGCACTCAAACTTAAAGATAATGGTAGGATTACCAGATGGACTCTTAGCTTACAAGCCTATGAGTTTGACATTGTACATACCCCTGGGAAACAAAATGTACCTGCAGATGTACTTTCCAGAAATATAAACACAGTGAATATAATGTTAGATACAGTGAGTGAATCAATTCAACCCCATAGACTCAGTGCAATGCAAATTAATGATAATAAGTGTAAAAATATTTTAGACATCCTTGATAATTCCCCAGAATACATAATTAACAATAATACCTTTTTTAAGAAGAATAATCTACTCTATTGTATTCCTAAATCTAATTGTCAACATAATCCTGAAAAACTTGTTATTCCTAAAACCCTAATTTCTGAAATCCTTAAACTAGCCCATGATTCACCCACTGTAGCTCATCCAGGTTTTCGGAGAACTTTAATGAGAATTAAAACTAAATATTTTTGGTGGGGGATGTACAAACACGTTTTAAACTATATTAAATCCTGTACTCAGTGTTGCGAGAAGAGAGGTTACAGGGCAAATCAAAAGGCCCCTTTAGAAAGAATGGAAATTGCTAATCGCCCGTTTGAGAGGATAGGAATGGATGCAATGGATCCCCTTCCCTTAACTGAGTCAGGAAACAGATTTATTATAGTAATTAATGACTATTTTACACGTTGGGTTGAAGCTTACCCTGTTAAAGACTTAAAGACTGGTACAATTTGTTCTGTACTCGAGCAGTACATTTGCAGACATGGGGTTCCTGAACACCTCATTACAGATAGAGGGAGTTCTTTTATGTCAGAGGGAATTAAGAAGGTGTATAATAAATTATGCATAGTGAAACATACCACTACCAGTTATCACCCTAGCTCCGATGGTCTAGTAGAGAGAGTAAATTCAACAATTATAAATGCTTTGAAACATTTGGTAGATGAGGCGGATAGTAATTGGGATAATCAGTTGCATTTTGCATTATTAGCCTATAGAACAGCGTGGCATTCTACTTTAAAAGACACCCCTGCCCACTTAGTGTATGGAAGGCATTTAACTTTCCCTGTTGATTTAATTACAAACTCCCCTAGGCTATCTTACACAGACCATAGAGATTACTCTGAGGATTTAGAACTAAATTTACAAAACGCGTTCAAAATAGTAAAAGATAACTTAATTAAAGCTGCAGAGAAACAAGAATACAATAGAAATAAAACAGCTACTAATAAAGGTATTATTGTCGGTGACTTGGTGCTGCTATATACTCCTGTAGTAAAGCCTGGTCAGTCCAAAAATTCACTAATTTCAATAAAGGTCCCTATAGAGTTAAAGAGCAGAAGAGCCCAGTAAACTTTGTAATTCAACATATAAACAACCCTAACGATACCCAGCTAATTCACGTTGACAGGTTAACTAAGCTACACAATAGACTAACTTTCCCTTCCCTACCTTCGGATAATGTTAATAATAATATGGATAGTTCCTCTCAATCTCAGGATGAGAGGGTACCCTTAATTTCCCCTGTCAATGATAACTTCAAATTTAGGAGACCCCAATAATTTAAAATATTTTATAATTCCTCACTTTTAAATACTCAGAGTAATCCTTCTCCGACACCAGAAAATTCCAGTGCTCAGTCCAACACACCGATTATGTCAAATACTCAAGTGTCTACTTCAGGAGGAAATGGTTGTAACCAACCGAAGAGATACGATTTACGCCCTCGAAACACGAGAGGTTCTGTGGTTAAACCATAAATTCTTAATGATTTTGTTAATTAATGTTAACAAAATTTTTTTTGCTTTTTGCATTTTGTATTCATGTTTAGTTATTAAGTTTGATAAACAAAAAAAAATTTTTGCATCATGTGTTCTTGTTTGGTAAATAATTTTTACATTTTGTGTATCATGTATTACTATTTTGTTAATTAAGGTTAACACATTTTTTTGGCAATTTTTGCAATTTAAACAAAACTTGCTGTTTTAGTGCTGCAGAAATGCACTAGTTTTACCGACTTTATTTTTGGTAATTTTTTGTTTGGCTCAGAGTTGAGCGAGTTTTGTGTTTGATTTGCTGTGAACAACGATCTTACATTTGCTAGTTGTCTGGAGCATACTTTGTTGTAGTAATTTGGTTAAGTTGTATGATAAGTTTTCACTGTGCTCATTATCATTTTACGTACTATATAGTGTGTTTTGTGTTATTATTTCGACCCGGGTCTGTCCGTCTTTATATGTCAAAGGTTCTCAATATTAGTAATTTTCTGTGTCATTTTCTGCTCCGATTATCTTGTTTAATTGTTCTATTGTATTCTGTGTCCGAAAGAAATTTTTTTTTGTTCCAAAAACAAATTTATCAGGGAGAAGGAGATATTTTGTGATGTAGGTAAAATACACTTAATAATTAAGATGATAGCATATAATTAATACATAACGCGCGTGGTAATATCTGTTTTAAATATATTTGCATTGTTGAAACTCTGTAAGCCTCTACTCAACTTGTTCCAACTAGCGGCGATCCAATTTTTAATTGCTTGATTATTACTGAAGATTATTAGAAAAAGGTGCGCAATTTTTTTGATAATGGGAGGTAGCATGAGAGTATATTAAAATATTGGATCACGGCTAGCACTAATATTTGATTCCTTAATTTTACTAATAATTTATAATTAAATAACTAAATATGACTGTAACATTTATGTGCATTATATTCTTTTACTTGTTAAACTGGCTGGTATATTGTTTTTTATTAGTTTTTTAGTGGCTGGTATGTATTCAATATAGTTAATTATTAATTTTAGAGTGTTTTATTTTTGTTTTTTCAATTAATAGTAAATTTTGTATAATGAACCCAAACCCTTGTGTAAGCTGGGCTGGTAGGCAATGTAACGAGATCTTCGCCATTTCTGCACATTCCCAGACTCTACACCGGATAAAGGGATTAGCAAAAGTATCCATTTCAAGAAACATCTCGAAAACAGACATTAAAATGGTTTTACGCGCAACTCAGCGCTCCGTCACGAAAACACCTGCAGACGCGCATGGATACGCCTGAGATCGCCAAACGCCGAGTTAGTTCCAGAGTTTAAAATAAAAGAAAATAAATCCTGATTTGATGCAAGATCAAAGTTTGAAAATAAAATACTATACTGCCTATCAAATTATAATTCAAGCCCCTCAAATTCTGTTGGTCCGAATTTCCCTGTTAAAATCAAGGAGCGAAGACGCACTCATTTTCACCCACGAGTAGCCATACAAAGGGGTAAGAGGGTCATGGAATGGAGAATTTTGGAGGGGGGAGAGATTTTTTCGGCGGGCTCTCTCTCTTGACCGGGGACTTTGAAAAGTGGGGAGCCTTCAACTCGACTAGCCGAGAGATGCAAGATGGATCTGGAGATGATTCGATTTTAGCCCGAGCGTGCCCTAGATGTCTGAGGAAGAGAAGAAAGACCTGCTGGCCCATTCCCTTTTAAATTCTGCTATTGAAGACGGTACCGTCCCCCTTTTTTTTATTTATTCGCTGCAGCTTTAAACATGTTTTTCCTTAAATTTTTTTATTTTATTTAACTTAATTATCAATGAATTAAAATTTTTGGTTACCAGCCACTTACGCGAACTTGTTTAAATTAAATTATATTGTGAAAGGTGCTGTTGATGAGAATTAGAGGAGAGTAGATCCTCAGTGTGTAATCTGCCTATAGGCAGAGTAATCTTAATGGCCGTACAACGTTCAAATAAATTATGTTATTTTTTTTGTATAGATGTTGTCATGTCGTTCAGTTGCCTCGTAGTTTTCTTCGTTCCTTTTAGGTAATTTTTATTTCAGCTTTCTTTTCAGTGAACTATTTTCAAGTTAATTTAAAATAATTTTCATCATTCAGCCCTCTACAGCAGGGGCATCAGCAGTGAGCCAGACATTGTATTTTAATGGGTTATTGCTTATCACAACCCGCATCTTTAAAAGGTACTAACCACGACGCAAGTGAATTAATAGGTTTCATGTAACTTTTTTTTAAACACCTCTAAGATGTATGTAAGCTTAACAATCTTAATAAATTATTTTAATTTAACTCTCCCCGTTATAACGTTTTAAAAAACGTAACAACTGGGAATTCGTCCTCTGGAATAGAAAAATGACATTAATAAAAGATAAACGAGGAATGACGACCCAAAATTATGAACCATGGAACATTTATTTTGCGGGAATATGAAAAATGGCTTAAGGCCTCAAAAAATACAGGATGTTTCGCATTCTATGCGCTTTTGGAGACCGGTGGATGAGTCTTGAGTCTCCATGCAACTGCACCGTTTTCGAAGTCTAACTCTCTCCTCTCATCTTAGGCATTCTGTCAAACCCTTCTCTGGAGTCTTTCGTCCAACGGGTCGGGAGAGATCTCTGTTGCAGGTGGTTGATAAGTTTCGTATCTGTCCATCAGTCCGCCAAATTTGGCGAAGAGTGCTCCCCAAGCGGCGAGAAAAACTTGGAACACAAAGCGACACAAAGAGCAGCGATTATGCCTGTGTGTCTCGGGGAGGAGAAAAGTGGCCAAACTTGTAGCGTAATATACCAACCCTTTCTCCCCCGCACAAGGAATTTCACTGATAAGAAACCGGGGTGTGTTCTTAGCGCTAAAAGTAGGTTTTCGTTGAATGAAACTGGGCAGTCAAAAGGCAGTATCCACATTTATGTGGTACGCGCAGCTGTTAGGGGGAAAATCCCATAAGAAAAAGATAGTTTTAAAGGGCGGTACAAAACGTTACGACAATGCTGTTGTGATTAAAAATTAAGAAGCTGAATGAAAGAAGAAAAATGTAGTTTTCTCCAAATGACGTTTCATGAACATAAATAAATTAGAATAATAATAATCTGTAAGAAAGAACTTTAATATTTTCTAATGTTATAAATTTATATAGCAGTCATATCCCATTGAATAAAATATAAACTACGAGCATAAATTTAAATTCAGACAAATGTCAAAACGTCTTTCGTTTAAAGGCCATTTTTCATAATTTTGAATAACATTCCTATCGTATTCAAACGCATCTCTCAAATTTAAAATTATGCAGTTATTCTCGGAAATAATACATTATATCACAGAATACGTAAAACAGTATGTGATATAAACAATTTTATTCATGAATATGCAGCTCTCACAAAAGGCCTCTTGAATTTTACGACTTTATGTCACCAGTCATAATACAGACTTCACATAGGCAAGCTCGAATAAATATTACGCACGATAAACGTTAGTCAGAAAAACATAAGTTTATGTAACAGATAGACGTGTTATGACGCGGAATTTCACAGGTCATTAAAAAACATGAAAAGTCTGACACCAGAAGAATAGCTTATTCTGTTTCTGACAGAAAACAGCGTCAGTTCCATTTTGTACTTATTTTTATGCATTATACACCAATACTCTTTTTTCTGTTTCATTGTTCTGTTTCGTTTTTAAATCACATTTAATGTAAGCATATTTGAATAGCGTTTTATTTTATACAATGCTATAGCATTAAATGGCTTTTCCCAAATGGATGACGAGAAAATAATGGAAAAACCACCCTTTTGGCAGTTAGGAATTATTTGTCTTATAAAATAATATAATTTTTGTGTTCGTACTTAAAAAGATTTTTTTTCCTTTAAAGCTGTACACAGTCGCCTCTTTATATTTGCCGGGATTAAAAGCCTAGAGCCCTTGTGAAAGAGTGAAAAAAAGCGAATATCTCCAGGTCTATGAAACTTAGTTATTAATTTTGTTGATCATATTTTGGACACACAAAAAAATGGGAAAATTGCATTGTACTTCCACAGAGTATTTTTTCTTTATAAAAAGAAAATAATAGCTTCCGAATTGTAAGGAAAAACACAGAAATTGAAGAATTCGAAAGACAGAAGGGCAAGTCTCTTTGCAAGTCATTTGTAGTGTTTAGTTTAGAAAAAGCAAAATTCTAAACATTTGTGAAACAAAGAAATCGACATAACATTACAATCCCGTATATTACAGTCTTTTACAAAATTTAATAATTTTTGGACAGTAATAAGTAAAAGAATGTGAAGGAAAACCTCTCATATGAAAGCCTCATTTGAATAGTGGGCCAACTCCACTTTTTTAAAAAATGGAGTTAGCCTCACTTTCATGTTCATACAAGTCATTTTTATCTTATTTTTAAACTGTTTCACCTCCAGCTTATTTCTGCTGCCAACAGAGGACATTGCAAATCAGACTTTGGCAATCATTTCTCAGCACTCATTAGACTTTAAAGCTCTGTATCTCAAAATGAACAAGATAGGAGTTGGACCACTATTCAAATAAGGCCTTCATATCAACGCTAAAGACACTTTTTCGAATCATCGAATCAGCTAAGTTCAACTCACGAATGCTTTATGCAATTTTGATAAACATATATGCCTGTATTATATCAACTTTCCCGACGCTAGTGAATTGAATATTGCTGATTTGTATGCATACACAGAGAAATTTATTTATTTGTTTCATATCAAATATTTTGCTTTAGTTTCAGAAGAGACATCAGACCACATGGTAGAAATAACTGGTTAAATGAGATTATTATTGGAATTAAAGGGTAAACTATACTTATGCTAAAGTTCAAGCAATGTTCATGACACTAATTTCTGAAAACCTAACATACAGCGTACTAAACATTTAATAAATTTCCATTATAAACCGTGGATATTAACTTAATTCTGCGATTAGTGCGTCGATTCAAATGAGCAAACAATTTTCTCGGGTAATTTCTCATGTAACTAATCAATGTCTTTCATAGAATTTAAAGATCCATAAATCTATGGATTAATCAACGATAATTCACACATGTCATGGTAAACTAGTGTGAGTGTTTTATCGCCTTTCACGAATAAATTTGAATATATTCGGATAAAATTGAAAATATTTTCAATCATTCAACTTTCCTTCGTTGTCTCTCAATTTCTATGCACGTCAGAATGGTAGACTAACTATGAAGGACTTCTATAAACAAAATATTGAATCAAGACTCTAAAATTATGGAGATTTCCGGTGATTTGTTTGATTTTCCAAGAAATTATTTTCGTGTTACTATGTAAAAATGAATAGTCGTATTAATTTTTTGGAATTTTTGTTTAGGATATAATAATAATTCTCTTTTTTTGTTTTTTTTAAGTAAATGATAAAATTGTTATTCCACTCAAAAGTTTCGAAAGTGGTATTTTACATCGATGAAAAAATAAAAAGTTTGGAAAATCAAACTCATATAAGTTAAATTAATTACCTTTTCATTTAAACCACAACAATGAAACAAAAGTGGCTATTTTGTAATAGTACTTTAACACCAAACATCTCTTTTATTTTGTCTTTAATGCTTGCCTTTATTTCCGCTGGATAAAATACATCTGTGTCTGGTGAGACTCTGGGTTTGTTTTAAATTCTGATAACTGCTTTGGTTCATTTCTCGTGTCTTAAGTCTCGAGTTTAAAGATGATTGACTGAGAGGTTTTTTGGCGCAAGATCCGAAATGGACAAGCTGCACCAGACGCAAGACAACAGTAAAACCAATACGCTCATATAAAATTAGTTAGTAATGGTAACAAATAACAACGGTATAGAAGATGATGAGTATAAACAAGGTAAACACAGTTATATATAATGGTGATAAAAACAATCATGTATAACATGTGAAAAAACAGTCATATATAAAAGTTTTAAAAACAGTCATATATAAAGCATGTATAAAAAGTGATAAAAGCAGTCATGTATAAAAGGTGATAAAATAATTGAAGTAAAATATTAAAACTACAGTGATTTAAAACAGTGATAAATAACAATAAGTATAATAAAGCCAGTGATTACAAAATTGATTAAAGGTCAAAAGCAAAGCAGATAATTAAAAGCAGTGAACTCTGATTTAAAGAAATTTCGTCACATGATCGACAATTTATGATCTTCATTCAGTAAAATGAAACTGACGCAAAAAGACCGAGCCTCAACGAGAAGACGAGGGAAAAGAAGGAATCATTACTGCAGCTTATCTAAAATCTACTCTACACCTTATCTAAAATCCGAAAAAGACTTTCCCTCTCAGGCAAGTTTCCATGTTTCATCATTACGAGTAAGACTGAAACAATCGTCCGCTGATTTGAGACCATTCTATTGAAAGTAACAGATGCTCAACACAGAGTGGGATTAACATTTAAGCAATTAGAGATGTAAGAAAGAAACAAAATTTACGAGCCTCCAAATTCACAATTACGAATGAGACTGTCAATGCTTTCCGCCAGACAATATGCGACTTTGTAAACGGTATCGAAGAGGGTCTGCTACCAATGGGGCTTTTACTGAACGTTTCGTATGATAACGCCTTTCAGGACCTAATATAAGAAACTGCATATTTTCTCCTAATGAGACAGTATATATATATATATATATATATATATATATATATATATATATATATATACTGTCAGATCCGGGAGTATAAGCCAATTCCAAATCTAATGTCCAGGGGTATTTCAAATAATTAAACGTTTATTTACCGACTAATATTTATTAAAGATTAGTAATGTTGGCACATCACATGAAACTATAATATAACATAAATCATAAACTCGTCTAGTATTTAACACTGATATAGTTCTAGCTTTCATATACGGCCCGCTATGTCCGCATACGCCGGCTTCCACTCGCCGAATGTCCAGTTGTGTAGTCGTTCACCCTGGTCGCTGCGTACAGCGCCAGCTGGTGGATTTTTCACCCTATATATATATATATATATATATATATATGTCTTCGTCTTTCAGTTCAAAAGTTCATGAAATTCTAAACACGTGACATTAGTGACCAAACACTTTTGAGTCGTTAAGGAAACGCTAAAATCATATTCATTCACCGCATCACCTTCTTCCTATTCATTTGATCTTCCTGTTTCCACTCTTTCCTTTCTAGTGTCCTTGGCGTGATGTATGTGATAGTAAAGAAACTGAGTGTGATTCAGTGCTGGTATTGTCTCTGGGTATTGCCCTGACAACGCTTCAGTTGAAAATCCGAAATGAAAAATTTTCAAGTGCTATACACCTATACATAGATACAAAGAAACACGTATAATATAGCATATATTGTTTATTTCTATGAATAAATTGTGGAAAATGTAATTATTTTTATAAGATTTCCTTCCACTGGCCAGATTCTCTTACGGTCAGGTTGTTGCCTTCGAATTCAGTATGTGGAGTTTTGTAGACCGGTCTGCTTGACGCTTTTAAAATTTTACTATACATGGGAGAAATAACTCTTTTTATTGAAATGTAAATTTAAAATTTGTTTTTTGCAGTTTTGCCTACCAAGAAAGAAAAAAAAAATTATTATTGGAAGAAATTGGGGATTTCATAAAAGTTTCCCCATGTAAATTAAGACCAAGCGAAATATTCATACAACTTAAACTAATTTCTTCCTCTTATTCGATGTATTAATTTAATGTCAGGGCTCTATACAAATATAACAAATCAACACTGAATTCTTAGACAATCAACTTCAGTTTTCAATTTTAATGAAAATTAGAAAAAAAGTTCAGTTTTCAATGCGCAAACATATCACCTTCAAACGCATTGTCGAATTTCCCCCTTTCTAAAATGTATTATTTCCAAATAATAACTAAATTGCGAGAGACAAGGAATCCATCAGATAAAGATGAAGAAAAAGCTAAAGCTTTTAAATATTCAACAATGCAAATCTCAGCTTTCAATACAAGGTAAACTCCGGATAATTATGTTGAACGATTTTTATAATATAATTACTTCAAGCTAAGCGGTAAAAACATTTTTCTCGCTAAGTATCTGAAATCTGATTAGTATTCAGAGGATAATCTAATATCATTATAAGTATTCAGATCAAGAGTTGCGAAGCTGATTACTCTTTTTTTATTTATTCAGTATTTCTACTTCTATAACCATGTTAATTATTTCTGTCATTTAGAGGAAGGGCTTATTAGAGGAGCTAAATATACTCCTCTAAGAAAGCATCGTTGATGTTGTTTTTAAATCAATTAAGCTCGCATCTTTAAAGTATGACGCTTGAAAGGCATTTGCATTCTACATCCATTATGCTATTATGCACCCATTTCGCATGATTAATGCTTGAATTTGTTGTACTCCATACGTTTTTAGAGTAACTGATCTGTTGTTATATTTGATGATCTGTTGCATAAAATTGCAATTTAATCAATCGAAACTATTTAGATTTTACCATTCTGTACAGGGCGGGGGTTGCAATGGGTATTATATTACGAAATGGCAGAGTGGAGGCGTAAATGAAACATATTAATCCAACAAAGTAATAATCTGGTAATTTTATACCGTAGAAAGTATTATTTGAACCTGGAAGAATAATATCAGTAGACTGGAGCTGTTTATGTTTTCGGATATTGTAAAAAAGATATTAATAATTTGTTATTAATTTCAAAGTGTGTCCTGTAACGGATTTAGAAAGCAATATTTCTAGGTGCTGAAGGAAAAAATGCGTCAACTGTTTGTAACACGCTACCCAAATTAGCGCGAAAAGTTCTGGTTTATTTCAGTGCCTGTAAATACCACAGGCAACATACAGTTAAATTTCTTCCTCTTATATTTGAAAATATTGTTAAATGTATTTATTAGTCACTTGCGTTTATTAATCTCTGCGACAGAACTCAAATAAATGCATCTGCAGTGTAAGGAATTCTAAACATGTATATTTCCCTTATGCAAAACATATTACATATAACGTTGGCCTAATTAACAAACCACGTAACTCAAAAAAATACAATTTTGGTATTTTCATGCTATTACATTGGTTTATGTTCTCTGTACATCTCTGTCAAACCTCATAACTCCAAAAAATTTAATTCATCCCCAAAAAAGTGAAAATCAGCATACACTACGTAACTCCTTAACTTGGCTGTTGCTAACCTTGTAACTCCACTTCAATTAGGAATATGTTAAATTACATAACATCGTGGCCTATTATATATCTTAGTACATTATTTATTTTAAAGAATAAACGATAATAATTTATTTTTTCACTGTCGTATAAATCGGTATTTTATTCATCCTGTAAAAAGTGGGAAATGTGAATTACGTGGTTTGTTAATTAGGACAACGATAATGAAAGTATTTTACGATATAAATTAAATACTTGGTATATGTTTTAAGTGTGTGCTGAGATTTTGAGGAGAGCAACATATCACAATAGCAAAGCCTGTTCTGCTTCGAAGATTGTTTTGTTTAAAAGATATTTTTAGCAGATGAGGGCATAAACTAGCATTATCATCCCAGATTATAAAATGTTTACCCGTGGTTTATATTACATACAATTATATTTTATTATCTTGCCTCTCTTATATGCTTCTTCATACTTCAAAATGTTAAGACATCTTTACGAATATTCTGAGCTGCCAATATTTATTGTAATTTTGTAAGTAATTCAACCAAAAGAGATTGACCATAGAATATTCATATCGTATCATTTATTAATCTAAATTAAATCTGGAGAAACGTTGACTTTTCCTCTCGAAAACTGTTCTGTACAGTTTTTACATTCCCGTTTCCTACTGACATAGTCTGGTTAAAACTGGAAAAGTACTTCTGCGTAATGTAGGCCTACACAAACTGAGCAGCCGATAAAATCAACATTTGAGTAAACTGACCCAAAACTCGAATTTTCCCAAAATAGGCTAAGCTTAAGGAGAAATCAATAATTGATTTAAATCAGATTTGGGCCAAATGTCTGTTAGTTGTCGATAATTAGAGGGCTGAGAGAAGAAACAGTTGAACATTTAGACTCTTTTAATTGTGAATTTCTCAAGTTATAGATTCAGCATAGTTAAAAAATGTTGTTTCAGTTGATTTTTAATAACACCTCCTTCAATTTGAACACTCAAGTCGAGATGAGAATAAACCAGACTGTTAATATCAGTTTATAATTTTAAGTCTTTTGGAGTTTGTGAGCAATTTGTTATGATTTAGATTCTTAAAACATTTCTTTTATAAACTTTAAAATGTCACCTTATTCTGCAGAATTATTTGAACACATTTGATTGTGTAATTAATATGTACATTAATGTTTACACATTATGGACCCTTCCCAAAATTAATTCTTAAAATGCAGTGTGTTACATACCTTTATTTTGAATCAATCGTTGGAATTGTTATGTGGTTAATAAGTGTAAGATGAAACACCTGCTTCTCACTCATTTTATTGTTAAACTATTTTTTAGTGGTTTGAAAGAGATGCACTATACATGTTCCATATTTTAAGAGACAATTAACTCGGGTTCTTTTTTTGTAAAATTAAATATGGAGGAGAAAAACTAAACTTTTTTTCATTACTGTACTTCAATCTACTGATTTCTGTTTTAAAATATTTCCACACCATTCAAAATATTATCCCCTTTTACATGAGACGGCGTTTCAGAATCATAAAAAATAAATCTGTTTGTTTTAAAGAAATATTTATAATCATAAAAATGTTGTTTCAGTGTTACAATACACTACATTTATTATTTAATGTGCTTACATTTAATGCATCACTTAAGAAGATTAGAAGTATGATTTTTCTATTTTTTAATAATATACATGTTATGAAAATTCTTACCTTTAACAAAACATAAATAAAATGTATATAACCTATTAAAAATTGGGGAAGAAAACGTTTGTAAAACAAGTAGAGATGACGGAAAATGTAATTACATTTATATTTATTGCTTCTCCGTCATAGTTTATTTGGATTAATTTTAAATAAACTTTGATCTATATAGAATGTTTCTAGTTTACATTATAATTATAATTCCTCGCAGTTTGCATGATAAATTTGATGTATTTAGAAAACTATATAATCCAACATTTTGGACTTATGGTTAGTTAATGACGCTCGAAAAGGATATTAAAGTTCAAGGAATAGTACGTTATTAAAACATGTAAATTATAAAATATTAAATAAAAAACAACGAAATTATTTATTATTTGTTCTTATATAATTAAAGTGAATGAATCCTCAGTATTGAGAATTTTGATAAATTAATTATTACAATGCCCAAATGAGTACACACATACATATAGGTAGAATAAGATTCTCAAATTCAATATGAAAATAATATTACTATTTGAAAGGTGATCTAAAATTCCCAGAAAGTTTAAATTTTCGATATTTCACTGCATTTTAACATTTTTAAAGTTATATATTTTTGAAGTTGGCTGTAAAAACCCAAAATACCGTGGTATTGAAATCTATGTGTCTTTACAGTTTCATTTACGATTTGTATAAATCTGGCCGAAGTAGCCTAGTGGTTGCTCGTTGGGCTTTGAACTGAGGGGGTTCACCTATACGGTGCCCCTATTGAAAGCTACCAACGACTCTCGAAGGGAGAATGCCTTCATTGACAAGTGCATCACACTGGCAAAGTTGCAAGAAAAAGTTGTTGCTTTTTCTCATAAAAATTATTTGCGCTACTATGTTATCATATTTAAGGTAAAACGCAACGATATCGCTATTCTAAATTTTTTTCATGAGTATAGATCCCCCCCCCCCCCTAACTCTTGAAAGTTTCTCTGGAACTAACCAGTCGATTAGTTTGTTTTAGAAATATCTGTGACAGAGGGAAAATTATACAATCATCAGCATACAATATCCTTTAATGGCACATAATTAAAAAGCAGTAATAATTTCAACTGAGTAAGTTTTTTAAGAATCTGACGTTGTAATAAATGAGAGTAATGAATGAAAAACAGGGAAGAGGATATTTTATTAATTTATAAATATTTCAACTTTTTGAACTGGGGGACAAGAGTGTTACACCGTGATCGCAGTGGCATAACGTGCATTTCGTTAAAATATAAAATATTACAATTACTTGGTAAAGCAGCAATAAAACACAGATTTCTGTCTCATTGTGGAGCGTTCGTGATATGATTGAGACGTAATTGAGCCAAAGGAGAACTAATACAATCATTTTAAGAACAGTATCCCGTGACTCACATGCACTAAGAATAAGTTTTAATACCTTTTTCTGACTCACAAATCAACCAGGAAGAAATAGTATATGATTACAGCATAAACATTTTATTATGAATCAGCAATTATTATTAAGATTTTTTTAAGTAAACTGAAATCCGCCCCTAAGCCTAACTCCATTCCCCACTCACTGTACCTCACACCGTTGGAAAAAATATATGAGCTTCTCACATCGCGACCAGACAGAGAGTGTCGCTCTAACGGCAGCCGAAAAACCAATTTTTTCCCCTTCATTATCTCGCCAAATCGCATGCGAGCAGGAGCCAATAGGTGCCATATTTGGCTCGCATTGTCCCTAGTGGTGATAATTCCAACAGATATTTTGAATGCAATTAAAGTTTACAGCAATTGAACAGCAGTTATAAAGCTCATGAACTGTCCCTGAAACAGGATATGGGAATGGCTTTATAACAAAGAGAGTTAAAGGCTACATAATAAAAAAATTTGGAATACATACAGGAATGTTTAATTTGATTTTTTTTCTATGCATTGAATGATCTCTAAGAAAAGACAGTAATGGTATAATAGAAACAAGTTTAACTTGCCGTAGATATTTTATTTTAAAACAACGCTTGATTAAAAAGAATAAAAACATGTAATAAAGTAAAACTATCATTTATAGTGTACTTTATCTCTCAAATATTTATACAAATCAATGAATACTTTTATCTAAAATTAGAAAATTAAATTTATGGAATGAAAATATCCTAAACCCTATGTTAAAAAACTGTTCAGAAGACCTCTGTCCAGAAACCCGAAAGTATAGTATTGTCGCCGATTCTGTGTTAACCGTGAAACATTGACGTCATATTATCGAAATTACTGATTTTCCACTACTGATCAAAGAAACACGGGACACTCGGGACGATCCCACGTGCTCCTCCTGCGTCAGATTACCCAATGCCGCAAGGATGTTCGGGTTTCTGGAATTTTTAAAACCCCGAGTAGAACGGGGCGATACGTCTTAGCGATCCCACCGTAGGACGTCATACCGCTGAAGATTTCATAAAAATCCTTCCAAAATCTTTTGTATTCCTATAGAACTTTGTTCTGCCAAAAACGAATACGGGGCAGGTTTCAGTTTCTCCTGAAAGCGATGACGTCACCGAAACTGCCTTACGAGTTTATCTTTTTTTTAGCACTTTACTGGTAAACAAAAGTACTAGAGACGCATTAATTCATCCTAAAAATCTATTGTTCCAAAAGACCTCTGCCCAGACATCCGAAAATATAATGTTGACGCCGAGTCTGAGTTAACCGCGAAAGCGGGGACGTCAGATTACCGAAATAATCGATTTTTCCCTTTACTAATTAAAGAAACACGGAGGTTTCGGGACGATCCAACGCCCTCCTTCTGCGTCGGGTGTCCCAGTGCAGCAAGGCTACTCAAATTTCCAAGATTTTTAAAATCCCGAGTAGAACGGGGTGATACGTCTTCGCAACGTTCGCGAAACTGGCGTTCCCGCCGTATGACGTCATACCGCTGAAGACTTCATGAAAGTACTTCCTAAATCATTTTTTAGTCCTAGACAACTATGCTCTACTAAAGGAATTCCAAAATCGAGCACAGGGGCGCAGGTTTCAAGTTACTCCTAAAAGCGATGACGTCACTGAAACCGCCTTTACGAGTTTACTGTTTTTTCGACAAATTACTGGCAAAATGTAGCAATAGAGACGTCATTATTTCATTCTAAAGATCTATTACTCCAAAAGATACGGTCTTGGCCACGTCCGCCATGTTATTGTAGTAACGCCATAGTAGATACTTAGGTATAGAAAGCGTTGGAGAACAACATAGGCCACTCAGGAGCGTTTTTCTCCATAGGACAAAGGGGAAAGAAAGTGGGTCTAAGAAAAGCAATTAACAATAAACCTGGTAACGGTTTCTGTGAATATTTTCAAAGACACTGAAAGACTGAGCGAGTAGATTAGAGTGTCACAATGCTTCCTCTGTGTATTAATTTTATTCCTTTTGACTTGTGTTACATGTCGTTTTTGACAGCATGTCAAGAAAAAACTGACAGTTTAGGAGCCATTAGAATTATTCAAAGAGTTTCCATCATATGTGGAATCAAGTGTGTCGGATTCTGAGTAAGATGGGGAAGAAATAATTGCACCCCGTGAAAGGATTACTGAAGAGGTGGTTGATGATTCACCAGATGAAGGCCCCGAAATGAAGACACAAGGGACTGCGCTATGCAGAAGGTAGGACCATCAATACCTGGGGTACCGATTTGGGGAAAGCCTGGAGTAAATATTCGCTTGCCGTATTTCACTGAGGATAGTGGACCATCTGAAAAAATTCTAATTTTGAGAATCCATCCCCAGTAAATATCTGTTTGTGTATATTCATCATGGCGTTGATACAAACAATTGTTTTCCAAACAAATTTGTACGGGACCGAAAAGAATACCACTCTTGAGGCATTATCAAAAGATCGATTTTTAAGATTCATTGCTAGAAATTTATTGATGGGAATAAAACGACTTCCCAGTTATAAGATCTATTGCGAAGTACGCCTTTATTTCATGACCACTGTGGCAGGAAATATAAATTTATTATTGAAGAATAGGAGGAATGGAGGAAGAGGAATGTTCTTATACTGTAAAATGGCCACATAAATTCTCTAGCGAAGTGAAGAATAGTATAGTATGCACAGTTCAGTACACCGGAATAAGTTCGTTACATTGAAAAACATTCGGTATATTTCAGAGGCACGAAGATATAGTTCAGAAGTCACTACGCGGTAGAAGAAACGACCTGTTGGATATTCTCAAGCTACAACTACTTTGAAAATTTAACACAAGAGGCTTGATCATACAGAATTATTATCAACTGCAATAAAACGACGATGCTGCTGCTGTTGAAGAAATTAGCAACTCTAAAAATGATGATGGCGGGAAGATTCTAATAAAACCATATCCTCCTATTTAAAGGCTGGAATGATGAACACTGCCGTACTCTGCCAATATTGGAGGGGATGGCATGTTTTTAAAACGTTGTGCTGCAATACCAATGGTTCACTAGCTGCTATCGCAACTGGATAAAAAAATCAATGCTTCTCAGAAGTAGATGACAAACTGGACTGGTTAAATTAGATCTAAATTTTATTTTTACTAAATATAGTTCAAACATGGTAAATCTAGGATATCATACTGAAGCAATGTACAATTATTTGATGTCTAGCTCAATTCACATCAGGAGCTAAAGGTTGACATGACCATTCAGGTCGGAAGCTGATAGCATAATAATAAAATACAAGCTTGTGCTCTAACACTTACATGCAGAAATAAGAATAAGATAATCAGCTCCCCGCACCAAGTTCAGGCCCGAAGACCGCACCCTGGTTTGGGGACCAGCAAAAATACAAACCCACGGGTAGCAAAAATTCAAATCTCTCTGTCTGAGTATATTTTTTTAGGCCCTGGACAGCGCGAGGAGAGAAAGGTTGCAATAACATTACAATCACGCCAAACGCGTAAAGAGAAAAAAAAGAGAAACACTATTAAAACCGCGCCAACCACTTTGTGTCCACAAAAATAAAAGCGCGTAACATCGCCAAAAGGGGAAACCCTCTCAAACCAAACCTTGTCCACGTAGAAGTCTTACACTGTCTTGATTGGCTCATCTTGACCAATCAGAGGACCGCTTACCAGGACTGAACTTCAACCGAGGGGAGAATTTTCCAGAGTTCTTGGAAAATCTAAATTGGCTGTAAAGCATCGAAAATAAGTATTCTCACGCAGCAAGGGAGAACATGGGGAAAATGCCCTTTATCTTGAAATCGGAAGTTCCTCTGAGCTAAGTCTAAGCAATTATAACGTGGACAAAACTACGGACGAGGGAGATAAGGCTTGTTATTTTCTGGACACAAGAGCGGGCAATTAAACTAAGCACAGAAAAATAGAGAGGTTCTTTTTACGACGGATAAGTGTTCCGTCCAGATGTTACTTGAATAGCAGTCTGAAATGAGAAGGAGCGACGAGAATCAATTTAAAACCTCCCTCGAAAGTGAAGGCAGATGTAAAAATTAACCTGCTAACGGCGAAGGAATTAGGAGTTAACCTGAAGGACAGAAATTAGTTGCAGAATTAAAATTAATATTACAATTACTATTAAAGTTTTGATTACAGAATAAAAATTTGTAAGGTTAACATAACTAAACGAACCTGTAACGAAATTCCTCGTTACAACCACTATGTAGTGAATTAAATGGTAGTCAGCAGGTTTAGCTGGATTCTTTAAATTTGCACCTAAATGACAACTACTTATAACCTAAAAGGGGACAAAGTATATATGTGTGTAGTAAATACCGAAAATTTATTTTTATTCAATTATTGACGCCCTTTTTTGTATATATCTTAATTTCATTAATTTATATTATTTACTGCATAACTCTCAGCATAACATCCAATTTGATGTATGGAATGTTATTGTTGCATGACGTAACATACGGTGTCCCACCATGCACCAATTTTTTTGTGGGTATAAAATATCTAAGTAAGTGCATCTGACTCTTTTTACAATATTTTTTTCAAGTTTCAGTTGTATTTTAATATAGCGTGTTGCAAGCTGTTAAATGAAGAAAACATGACGAAACAAAATTTTCATTTACAATCTACTGCAATTCCAAAAATGTTTATACAGCTATGGGGATATTTTAAAAGTATATACGCTATATAAATTAATTGAATTATTTATTTTTTTAGCGGAGGCGCTTGTCGTGTAGACATTCGCCTATAATTCACCGCAGTTTGCTGGCCATTTTATTATGGGGGCACCATAGAGGCAGGCAGCATTAACCTCTATGAAGGGACGACACAAACGGGGTATTTTAGTGGCGCGACGACGGGATTCGATCCGGTCACTCTCAGCACGGACAGCCAGCGCGTTATACCACAGGGCCACCACAAGCCTTCAATTAATTTATTATACGCCCTTTAAACGTTCTAAAGAATGAAATTTTCCTTTCACAACCGAAACAAAAAAGATGTTAAATTGTAAAGATCGTAGTGCTGATAGAACTTTAAATCGGTACGAAATAAATGTTGATAATAACAGACATTCATATGCCTTGAAAACGAAATGACTGAATAATTATCACACAATATAATCTGTGTGTAACTAGCTAAAAAGGGGGAAATAAATAAGAGAGTATGATTATAGTAATAGTTGAATTCAAACCTCGTGACCAAAGGTAGGCAACCTTTAATATTTACTACCCACTTTTGTATCTTTATTTATGGTAAAATTTCCGTACCATCCACCTGTGCCGCAGTGACTCAATTTTGCGCAAGAGCAAGGAAATTTTTAGAGGGAGGGATATGTAAAAAATATCTTCTTAAATTTATCTTTTCATTTATACTTTATGTGTGTTTATGCTTAAGACTAGCTGAAAACCCGCACTTCGCTACGGAGTATATTCAAATTATACATAACGTTCAATGTATATATATATATATATATATATATATATATATATATATATATATATATATATATATATATATATATATATGTATATATATATATATATATATATATATATATATATATATATATATATATATATATATATATATATATATATATATATATATATATATATATGACAGAGTTCGTTGTCATGGGTTATTAATTAAGGAAAAGCAATCGGGCACTGCAATGAATATACACGACATAGTTCCATTAACTGGTTTTTATTCCATTACGTTTTGTCCAGAGCTCCGACAAAGTTCCACCCCATTTGAAATCTCTCATGAAGACGTACGTGTTACCTCTCTCAAACTTAAGTGCCGACTAACTAGCTTTTCTTTGTTACACTCCCGCCCAATCTTTCCGCTGATTCATCATGGAAAGTTCTCCACATTTCTTCTTATGTAATCTTTTTACGTAGCTTACTTCTTCCGAAAAATATCTCTTTTCTGAACGGTACCCGTCTAGTGGCGACCCCTATCGATAGTTTTTGCTATTAACAACCCTTCTTTTTATGGCGAACTTTCTTGAGTTAATAATTTTCGACTGACAATTCCCCTTTTTCCCAAACAAAAGCCCCCTATATTTTAGTTTTATGTTTTTCCTTACACACACACACACACACACACACACACACACACACACACACACATATATATATATATATATATATATTTATAATAAATACAACGATCAATGTATACAGTTGATGCAAAAAAATATATATATTTATAAAAAAATAGTATAAAAAATATATTTGTAACGTGGATTTTATCGCTACAGTTTTCTTATTAATTGCACCTACTTTAAATACGAATAATTATTAATTTAAAGGATGTAATCACCTTAATGTTTGTAGTGTTAATATTAATCTTAGGATCTTTCGATATAAGCATTTTAGCGTAATTCATGTATCGCCCCTCTTTTTACGTGGGAGGTCTAAAATGGTATCTCTACTCCAGTAGTAGCTATTGATAGCATCCGCTATTTTGTTGAGCAATGTATTTTTTCCAAGAACCCAATTTAAAAGTAGTTTCCTTTATTTGAAACTGCAATTTTCTCGTACAGATAATGGGATGTTTTATGGCTTGTGCCGACCTGTTAAAAGGACCGGACGTTTTCCATCCAGGGGTCGTAGTAATTGCTTTTTAATTGGAATAAGGTACAATAGCGCGGACACTTTCTATTTATTTCCTAGTCTGTAACCCCCGTCATCTGTTGGCAACCTCCATCCATCCCCTTAAGAAAATTCTTAGAAATTCTCTTCCTGGCCCAAAGCGAACTTCTCCAATCATATTCGGCGCCGCTTCACGTCACTCTTGGCTAAGTCCAATCAGTGGCCATCCCGCTCTTTTCGCTGCTAATTGGCTATATTTTTTGGCGGTGAATCGCCGTTTTTCGAATTGCGAGGGTTTGTTCTTTACAGCGGTTTACCGATGAAGTCCGATGCTACTCTCCGTGGATCGTAGCCCTTCACCGTAGTTTGGCGATATTTTTGTTTAAATGAAGTTAATACAACCCTAGCCTGTGTGCGCCTTGTCCAGAATGAAAAGAGATTACTCAGTCAGTTTTATAGAGAGAGCTACATTTTTCTGATAACTAGCTGTTTCCATTTTTATGCTTTACCCCCCCCCCCCTTCAGTTCGGCTTGCCGACTGTTGGGGGACGCTAACCTTTTTTGCATTGATTCTCCATTTACTACTTTTAACCTTGACCGATATGGTGACAACTTGTGTGAGCTCAGATTAAGTAGAGCAGTCGACTGTAATAGCTTATTATAGCTCTTATGTTTTTTTGATATTCAAGTCAACAATCGTTAATATAAAATAAATGAATGTTTGTATAACCTAGTCTAATTTTTTTGTTGTTGAACTACCACTAGAAAGTTGACAGTGATGAATTTAGGGTGTTTGCGGTCATCTTATCTACACAACGTCTAGACGATCCGGTCTTGTGGCATAGATTGCCGAGTGGTGTCTTCTAACTTCACTACAGGTTATTACTTCCGTTTTCCAGCCTTTCTTTAGCGTCGCAGAGATGTACAGTTCCTTCCGTAGTGCTGTGTAACTGTTAAGAACGTTCTTAGTCCCAAGAACTGTTCCCGACGTTATTATTACTACATGCCCTACTAAAGAACACTATTTTACTGAATTTAAAATAACCTGGTACTCTTCCCTCTGCTCATACTTCGTTTTAGACACTAAAAATTGTATGCGTTCTCAATTCATCATTATTCCACGGACTTCTAGATTTCTTCAGTAGAGACAATTAATTTCTTCAGTATAGTTAATCTCTTATGCTTAAGTAAAAGTGAGAACAATACTGATTTCATCACTAGCTAATAAATTTGAGAACTTTCGTCAGTAACTAGGTTTCATCTGTAGCTAGTTTCTTCAGTAACTTCCCACTATAGTACAGAAAACTTCAGTAACTAAAAACTTTCACTACAGAAATTGGCGCCTCACCATGCACTGTTTCAACTTCATCTAGCTGGTAAATATCAATTTATTTAATGATGTTTTCATTTTACAATTTGATGCTATGATTTTTATATGATATTTTTGTGATTAATTTTTTGTATGTTTAAAATATTGGTAGACAAGCACAATTTATATATAATTTCTATATTATCATACCTAGTTATGTCAGTAGTTAACACACCAGTATAAGTTTTTTTAACTATAGTTTAATGTGATTTAATTTTGTGATTAGTAACAGTTTAATTTTTTCACTATTCTTATATACTTTACCTTTTGTTTGTTCTCATATTGACAAAGGTTGACTAATAATCTAGTATGGCTTCTAAGAATGCTTTTCAGTGCACTCTAACACCCTTTGATGGTGATGCTGATCTTATCGAATTCTTTTTTGAGCAGCTGAACGATATAAAAGAGTTAAATAAGTGGTCGGAGCACCAGGCTCTCACCTTCTTGAAATCTAAATTGATTGGCAATACCCTAAAATATTTTATAAGTGCAGCAGATGCTAAGAGTTGCACCTCTACTAATCAATTGAGGCAAATTTTTGTTGACTTTTTTCAACCGGCCAACACTCATTCTTTACGTGTAGCTTTAAATAATCTGAAATTAATGCCAGGAGAATTCATAAAAAATTTAGCACATCGACTAGATAATTTGGTTAGGAAGGTGCATCCTTCAATTAATGAAAAAACACAATTGGATTCGATTAAATTCAATCATCTACTCAATGCCCTACCTGCCAGCCATAAACTAAAAATTTTAGAGAGTGGTCTGGACTCTTTTGATGATGCAGTAAAAAAAGCCCAGCTATTACAAGACATTCAGATTCAGTCTGAAGTTCTGACTCCTTCAACATCTTCTCAGCCATCATATGCTGAATTTATTGCTGAGGTTAATGCTCTTAAAACACAATTGATAGACATTAAAAATCCTACTTGTTCTGCAACTGAACCTTACAATGTTAATGATAATGATAACAAGAATTTTAGGTCAAATAGACCAGCCCCTTTCAGACCACACTCTAAAAATTTTAGAGCCAACCCAATTAAAAGAAATATCATGTGTCATTTTTGTGGTAAAGTTAACCACCTCATGAAAAATTGCTTTCGATTTATAAACATGCTGTCTGCAAGATCTGATATGCAAAATAATGTGAATCATCCTTTCGTCAGTAACTAGGTTTCTTCTGTAGCTCGTTTCTTCAGTAACTTCCCACTATAGTACAGAAAATTTCAGTAACTAAAAACTTTCACTACAATATTTATAAAAATTGTCAATAAAAAATTTTTTTATTGACAATATAATGTAGAAGAAAATATTCAAATTAAATGTAATAGGACATACTTAAGAATATAGTACAGTTAATATAGTACAGTTTGAGGAACATATCTTTTACTGTATTTTAATATTTTTTTGAATAATGTCCAATCGTCTGCCGCAATAGCAAGAAAAATTTTTTTTGTCTATTTAGTTGTTATGCACGTGACGATAAATTTATTTAAAGTACCAGAAACAGAAATCATGTGATCAGCATTTAATAAATTAAATTCTAAAAATTAATCTTTAAAAATTCACCCAAAATCAGAAAATGGAGGTAAAGATTCAAAAAAGGAAAAAGATCTCATTTTAAAGGTATTTTTGTGATCTTTCTCGTGATATAAATTTCATTACCCTCAAATTATTATTTTAAATGCAAACTTTAAAAAAGTTACTAAAACAGCTTAAAAATTGAATTTTAAAAATCTAAGAAGAATTTTTCAAAAATCTTTTTTAGTGCACCCCTACTTTATAAGAAGAATAGCCATGCAAAATATCAGCCCTTTAGGTCCAGCGGTTTGGTCTGTACGTTGTATGACAGTCAGTGAGTCAGTCAGTTACGGAACTTTTATATATATATAGATAGATAGATAGATAGATAGATATGGATGGCTACAAAGTTCATTTGTTGCTCATTCGTCCACGAGTATATTTTCAGAAGAGACCAGGAAATTATTATCTATACTGAAAGTTTAGGGATGGAATAGAAAAGAAAATTCCAAACGCATGTTTTAAAAAAAAATCAAACTCACGAAGTTCTCTCTATAAGTTCTCTCTATAAGGACACTCTCGGTTTTGCATCTTAAAGCAGGAGTTCGTTCACAAGTTGATTGATCTTTTTTCTTTGAGATAGTAGAAAGCTTCCGTCGTCTTCTCGAATTATCTCAATTCATAAGGAATGTTTTGCTTCTTAAAGCAGGAGTTCGTTCACAAGTTGATTGATCTTTTTTCTTTGAGATAGTAGAAAGCTTCCGTCGTCTTCTCGAATTATCTCAATTCCTAAGGAATGTTTTGCTTCTCCTAAATCTGTTATCTCGTAGTTTTTCTTTATGTCCTGAATAACTTGACAAATTAAATTTTCTTCTTTGGAACTTATGAGTATGTCGTCGACATACACAATTAAGTTTATTCTGGCATTATTACTTCCTTTAAAGAACAGGCAGGGATCAGCTTTGCTTTGTACAAATTTTAGATTTTTGAATGTTTTTTCTATTAATCCATTCCAACATCTCGCTGCTTGTTTGAGTCCATAGATTGACTTTTTTAGTTTGCAAACTCTGTTGTCTTGTTCAAAACCATCCGGTTGCTTCATGAAGATTTCCTCATTCAAATTTCCATTCAGAAAAGCTGTTTTTATATCTATTTGATGTACCTTTGCTTTATTATAAGCTGCCCATGTAAGAAAACTTCTTATAGTGGTGTGTTTTACCACTGGTGAAAAAGTCATAGTAGGTTCCATATTTTTGTGTGAAACCTTTAGCAACTAGTCTAGCTTTGTATTTAATTTTGCCATTATCACCTCTTTTTCTCTTGAATACCCACTTATATCCAACTACGTGTTTTCCTTTAGGTAACTCTGTTAGCTCGTAAGTGTGATTTCTCTTTAGGGAGTCTAATTCATTTTGCATGGCTTTGAGCCATTCTTGTTTTTCTTCTTGTGGCAAACGTAATACCTCATTATAGGACTGTGGATCTTTGTTTTCAGTTATAAACGCGTGTGCTTCATTTTTTATTTTATAGCCATACCTTTCAGGTGGAATTCCTTTGTTTTTTCTTTCAGAGCTTCTTGTGGATTGTGTAGGTATTTCTGAATCTCTATTTTCATCTTCGCTTCCCTCTTCAGGAATGTCATTTTCATCAGGTTGAGGTTGTGGGAGATTAAATTGAACTAAATCGTAGTGTCCATTGGAATTTTCATTGTTCGAATGTGATGGGTTAGAATTTTCTAAGAACTTTACGGTTCTGCTGACGAATATTCTTCGTCCTCCTGTATAGATTCTATACCCAGTACTTCTCAGGTCGTATCCAACGAATGCCCCTTCTTATGCTTTCTCATCCAACTTTCTTCTCTTTTGTTTATGGATATGAAAATATGCTTTGCATCCAAATTTTTTTAAATGGCTTAAATTCAGTTTTCGACCGTTCTACATCTCATAAGGCATTTTTTCAGTAGATTTCGTTGGTAGTCTGTTTTGTAAATACACCGCAATTGCTGCTGCTTCTGCCCAAAAAGTTTTCGGCATGTTTGCATATATCAATAGAGCGCGCGTCATCTCGACTATGGAGCGGTTCTTCCGTTCTGCGACACCGTTTTGTGCCGGAGAATACGGAACTTTGGTTTGTGCAGTAATTCCAAGATCCTTTAGGTGACGATCAACGGCTTCATTGCAATATTCTTCTCCGTTATCGGATTTAACAGCTTTAATTGTCAATTTAAATTTATTTGTGGTTGACGCAACATACTCTTTGAGTTTGTCAAATACTTCATTTTTCGATGACATAAAGTATATTTGAGTGTATCTCGAAAAATCATCGATGAAAGTTACAAAGTATCTCATTCCCCCTAAACTATCAACCTCCATAGGACCACACACGTCTGTGTGTATTAAATCCAAGACTTGTTCAGATCGATGTGACGGATATTTTGGGTACGGTTTTTTGCTCAGTTTGGCTTTAATGCACGTTGGGCATTCTAAACTGTGAGAGCAATTATTAATGGTTATTCCCCAAGCTAAATCTTCCCTTAAAATTTTCTTAACAGTTTCCAAATTTCTGTGGCCTAATCTTTTGTGCCATTTTAAGATACAGTTATTATTTGTACATAACACAGGTGTTTCGGAGACAGAAAATAACTTTTCTTCTACGGGTTTTATATTTATTCTATATAAACCTCTATCTAATCTCGCGTCAATTATTATTTCATCACCCTTTTTAACTGTGCACACGTCATCCTCAAAAGTTACTACATATCCTTTATTGGCTACTGCCTGCACTTAAAGCAAATTAGAATCCAACTCAGGAATATATAAAACATTTACACGTTTTATTTTTCTTATAATTCCTTCTAAAGATTCGCACTGAAAAAATATTTCACCGATCCCTTGCGAATTTAAGTTTTGTTCCATCTGCAATAGTTACAACTTGTTTGTGTTTTTCATTTAACTGAGAGAAAAAACTCTTGTCTTGACTTGTAGCACCACTATCAAAAAATACGATATATTTGCATTCATTTTTCTCACTTGCTGTTACACAAAGTGGTCTGCTGAATTTATCCCCTCTTGCTTCAAAACTTTCTCGTCCGATTGATTCTTTATATTTTGTTTCCCACTGACATCCGAAGATAGCTGCAATTCAGCTTGAAATAATTTATGATTATTTTTTGACGTGCCAGGTGGCAGAGTACGATGATATTCCGAGTCATTGCCTTTTTGAATTTTGTGGTTTTGATGCACTCGATTTCTGGTTTTATTGCGTTTCAGATAAAAGCATTGTTCGCGATCGTGACCTTTCCGGTTGCAAAATGTGCAGAATTTTAATTTCGTTTTCTCACTATACCCCTTTAATGCTAGTGAATCGAATTTTTGGTTAGTTTGTCTCATTTCAACGCGTCTGGAATATTCATCTATCAATTTATTTTTCACATATTCTAGCGATAACTCTTGTTCAGATTTGCTTTCGATAGTTGTAATTAAGGGGTCATAGGAAATTGGTAGCGAACATAACAGAATCGCGATCAAATTGCTTTCTTTTATTTCTTCCCCTATACTGCGTAATTTCTCATGTAAAATCAAAACTTCCTGGATATGTTCTTGCATTTTGGTTGTTTCTTTATATTTAATGGAGTATAATTTTCTCAGAAGAAAGAGTTTATTTGTTAAATTGACTCGTTCGTGTACTCTTTTTAACTTTTGCCATGTTTCTCGAGCAGATTGAGCATGCAATACATGAATTATTTGTGAATCCGAAATATTTAAACATAATAACGCCTTGGCGTTTCTGTCATTTTTTAACCATGCAAGAGTTTCGGTTTCCGATTTCTCTTCAAATACAACGTCGTAGATACCCTCTTTTATTATCTGTTCGATTTTAAATTTCCACACAGAATAATTATTGTCAGTAAGCTTATCAATGAGATGAGGTTCTTTTAAGCTCGACATTTTCAAAACAGTTTATAATTAAACAGTTCAAAAGTTGATAAAAAAATTACTTCAAGAATCGAAACTCTATAAAATACATAATACACTTCATACTGTGGAGATTATAAAGGTTCAGTTCATCGATTCAGTCTCATAATCAAAATGTTGGACTTTGTCCGAAGACTTTGTTCGTAGATGTAGAATATTAAAGGTTTTCTTACCTTTGGTTTGTTGTCAAAAGGTTGACAGATCTCTTGGTGATATTGGATTCACAGGAATGAAAGGTAACTGATATTGTGGACGTAAGAAAAGAAATCTTTATTAAACAAAAAGTAACATTACTGACTATCTGAGTAAATAATAAAAGAAGACGCATTCGTTGAATGCATGCGACACGTTAGCCGCGTACAACACATACACTAACTGTCTCTTAGGGAAGAGAAGTTTTTGGTCCATTTTATCGTAGCGCAGTAGCGCTACCTGGTGTGTCAAGTTTCAGAGCAAAATCTGATTTCCTTGTTCTTTCCCAACAAAAACTAATCATGACAATCGTAAAACAAAGAAGTTTCTCTGATTAATTAAATATTGTCAAACATAGTTAACGAGTATTAACATATTAAACGAGTATTAAACAATATGGAAAGTATAATGCTTATTGACAATAATAAATAAGACCATCAAAAATAATGCATCATTCTTAGGTAAAGAAGTTTATGGTAAAATTTAAATAAGCTGACATTAGTTTTTCTGTTTTCTTATGCATTCAGTTTAATTTCAAATAGTCTCAATAAAACTCATTTCTCGTACTTAAACCCATTATAGCATCTTATTTTACTACATTTAGACACTAAATCATTTTAACGAGAAATTAAAAGAAGGAGGAATGTTTAGTAAAATATTGCGTACACAATACTCATCTTTTAGTTAAAATTTTTGTTTCAGTTTGTTCTTCCAAATGGGGTTCCTTGTACAGGGTGTAGGGTTCGCGTGTTGCTCAGATGCAAATTTCTGGAAGCAGCGCTGCTTCCAGAAATTTGCATCTGAGCAACACGCGAACCCTACAACTATCTAAAACAATTTTATCATCAGATATATTGATCAAAGTAATGCTTATAGAATTAGTGTCACTTTTCATTTCAGAAAGATAGTTTGTTTCTGGAACATCAGGAACAACGTTTGTAACGGGCAGTTCACTGGATGTAAGAAATGGGGGGCCTTTTAACCACATTAAATTGTCTACAAGAGACTGAGCGCTGGTACCTCTAGACACTAAATCCGCAGGGTTTTCTCTACCTGGACAGTGATGCCAGGCATTGGTATCGGTCAGGGTTTTTATTTCATTAACCCTATTTGCTACGAACCGTTTCCAGCGTTTGGTGGGACCTTTTATCCAATATAGCACTATTGTCGAGTCTGTCCAAAAATACACTGTTGACTGAGTTTTTTGGTCGATAGTTTCCTTGACTGTCTTGGTTAATTGTGCAGCTAACAAGGCACCTAGAAGTTTTAATCTAGGTATTGATATCTTCTTTAGAGGGGCAACCCTGCTTTTAGATGTTACAAGATTGACCTTAATACCATTCTTTGTTAAAACTCGTAAATAAACAGCGGCGCCGTATGCCACTTTGGTGGCATCAGAGAAACTGTGGATTTCAACTACATCACCAAACTCACTATTCGAGTTCAGCACAAATCGGGGAATTTTTAATTCTGCTAGACATGGAAGTTCGCTACACCACTGTAACCATTCTTTTTGAACATCAGGAGGTAGATCTCTATCCCAGGGAATTCTCTGTAGCCACAACTGCTGAAAAAGACATTTTACACGTATGGTGAACGGTGCCAATAGTCCCAAAGGGTCGAAGATTTTCCCAGCAGCTTGGAGAAGAAAACGTTTTGTATTTTTATCGTTGGACAAGAACTGAATTAAACCTTTAAATTGTATGTTGAAACAATCATCAGGGGTGTTCCATGCCATTCCTAAAACCTTTGTTGAATTTGAACCTAAGCTAATGGATTCGTGTTGATGTTGGATATCAAACCCATCTTCCTTCAACTGTTTCATGAGATTTTCGTCGTTTGTAAACCATTTTCTAAGAAACATCCCGGCCTTCTGCAAGATTTCCTTGGGTTTGTGGGAGACTTCTAGTGCAAGATCAAGGTTGTCGATGCTAGTGATAAAATCATCAACATACAGGCAGCGATCAAGGAGTTGTGTGGTCACAGGAAATTCACCACTGAACTTTTCAATGTGTTTTCTTATGGTTGCAGATAACAGGAATGGACTGGCGTTTACCCCAAAAAGAACTCGTTTAAATCGGTACACTTCGATGTTTTCATTCATGCCATTAGATCACAAAAAACGTACTGCATCTCTGTCCTTTTTTGAAAGGGAAATCTGTAGAAATGCCTTTTCAATGTCAGAAGTTAAGGCAATTTTGTTTAGTCTAAAGTTTACTAGAATATCAAAGAGGTTTGGATTCAAATTTGGCCCTGTCCATAAGCAATCATTTAAGGAAAGGTGACCAATGTCATGCGAGCTGGTATCAAAAATTTCACGAGTTTTAGTAGTAAGTCGGTCTTGTTTCTGAACCGCCTGATGTGGCAAGTAATAAAGTGGTTTTTCCACCACGTTCTGATTTTTAGTTTCTTCCACCCTTTCAATGATTGCCAGTTGTCCTTCCTTGCCTTCAGGGCTTGCCCACAGCCATATTTCAACAGGATAATGCGCGACCACACGTGGCACGCGTTGTTATGCACCGCCACACTGGTCCTGCACCGGGTATTATGGTATGGGGCGGTATTGGATATCACTCTCGCACTCCTCTAGTACGCATTGCCGGTACTTTAAACAGCCAGCGCTACATCTCCGAGTTGTTGGAGCCAGTTGTCCTTCCTTACCTTCAGGGCTTGCCCACAGCCATATTTCAACAGGATAATGCGCGACCACACGTGGCACGCATTGTCCAACGGTTCTTCGTCAATCGCCAGATTGAATTGCTTCCCTGGCCGCCTCGCTCTCCGGATCTTTCGCCGATAGAAAACATGTGGTCCATGGTTGCTCTACGATTGACCCAGATTCCCAGCTGCCACAGCAGATCAACTTTGGCAACGTGTGGAAGCTGCTTGGTCTGCTGTACCCCAAAAACTCATCCAAAGTCTCTTTGAATCAATGCCGAGGCGTGTGGCAGCGGTGATCTCCAACAATGGCTGCTACTCTGGCTACTGATTTTGGCAGGAACCACACTTCACAGAAGTCTATAAATTTAATCATTTGATACTTGGTGAACATGTTATCTAGAAAATAAATTTTGTTGTGATATCTCTTGTCTTTCTTGGTGTTGCAATTTGGGTGGCCAGCAGTGTATATAAAACAGTTCCGTAATTGCCTCATACATTCACTGACTGACTGACTGACTGACATACAACGCACAGACCAAACCGCTGGACCTAAAGGGCTGAAATTTTGCATGGCGATTCTTCTAATAGTGTAGGGGTGCACTAAGAAAGATTTTTCAAAAATTCTTCTTAGATTTTTTTAAATTAAATTTTTAAGCTGTTTTTTAAACTTTTTTTACGTTTGCATTTAAAATAATACATTGAGGGTTATAAAATTTATATCACGAGAAAGATCATAAAAATTCCTTCAAAAGGAAATTTTTTTCGAATTTGTACCTCCATTTCCTGATTTTTGTTGAATTTTTAAAGATTAATTTTTAGAATTTAATTTATTAAATGCTGATCACGGGATTTCTTATTCTGGTACTTTAAATAAATTCACAAACATTTTCCTTCTAGAATTCTCTCATGAATATATAGGCTCTTATTTGCCATGTATATTTAGTTGATATGTCTCTATATTTTCCCTCAGGTAGCGGATATTCAAATGATAGTACATGAATCTTTCACACCAATATATAAATGGGTGGAATTATCAAGATTCAACATAAAACATGTTGTTATTACCAGAAGGCAATTACTACCTCTTAAGCGATTTTGCGTGAAAAAAAATTTAAGTTTATTTTTAAAATAAATGTTTGAAATGTCTTGTGAGATACATCGTTTCTGTTTTTATTTATTCAATAACAGTCGAATAGATATAAAATTGTAAAAGTTGGACTCCTGCATGGGAATAATGATAAATATTCAATTAGTAGGAAAAAAGAGACAAATGTATGGGAATTTTTTTTGGTGTTATTGGTACCAATATGTATTTTTGTAGATACTCATGGACAACGACATTTATAGGAAAAAAATCTATCTATGCGTCAAAACGCATTTTTAAAAATTTTTCGTATATTTTGTCTTTTAAATAATTTCTTCTCTTCTATATTCCTTACACGCTGAATTTCTATTAAAAAATATATAAATTTATAAAAGAAATTATGAAACTTAAAGCCGTGTATATGCATAGAAAAATTCAGGGAAAATTGTAACGCAACTTTAGATTAAAAAATGTATAGGAGCATTGCTATCTTTTTTCAAGGAAAAATATGTAGACCACTTTGGGAGGTAACTCATAGAAGAAATTTTTGAAGAAAGTTTTCTGTGTACGTATACTTATTGTTCTAAATCACTGCTTAGAAACTGTTTTAAAATGTTGCTAAAATTTATGCGCGCAGTTATTTTTAAAAGTCAATGTTACAATTAACTTCTGAACACTGTTCATAATTTCAAAAATTTTTTAAATTCGGAAAAAAGAACAGAATTTTTTAGGAAATAATTGATGTTGATTTCTTTACATGGAAAAATTTAGTGGTTTATGTAGCTTATTATTTTAGAAATGCCTAAACTCAAAAGGACTCAAAAAGTTCCATTTATCTGGCACAAAATAATGTACATAGCAGTAAAGACTTTTTGCCTCTAGTGAAATTAGGTTTTTACAGCTTTTCAGTTAAATATCATATTTAAACGAGAAAGTTAATGCTTTTTGTTTTTTAGGGCTGCATAAAGTATAGTGGAAAAAGTGTGTTTAAGTATAGTATAAAAATCTTCCTGATGTTTCCGCTTATTTTTAAATCAATAGAAATTTTTTGAATAAATTTAAGATTAAAAAATACTTTTCTAAACAAATCATGTTTGTCCACGGTAAAAAGGTTGAAACTTAAGTTAATATTGGAACACGTGAATTAGATTGGAAAGCGAATCCAAATAATAATAGACCTGATAATGGAATTAAGGAATTTAACACTAAGAAGGTTAAGTATTTATTATGCAATCCGGTATTAAAATTTTAATTTATTTAGACTTTTAGATTTATACTTTTTCTATACTAGAAATGTTAGCTTTATTTTGTTTGGAAATTAAAAGGTTATATGCAGTAAGATGTGACGCTTAAAACATTTAATGGCTTTGTCAATTAGTATTTGTTTTAAAATTGTAAGTCTCAACTTTAGATCAATATGTTATCCATATTTTAATAAATTGTTGTTTCATTTAAAATTAAACGATTCTTATGTACACAATACGTTATTATCTTAAATTAAGTTTAATTGCATTTGGAGTTTTTACATTTTTATGATGATGGAAGCTAATAATTTACTTTACAACGTGAATCTATAATTAAATTCAGGGAATTTTTTTCTGACTGCCTTATAATTTTTTGCTTCAAAGATGGAGAAATGCCAGAATAAAATTCTATCCTAATACTGATGAACGTTCAGCAAATAAGAGCATTTTCTAAAAAAGAAATTTATTTTTGTCTGGCACTTTTCACGTGTTAAAAATTATTGAGGAGAAAAAATAATTGCAAGAAGATTCAGTACAATTTTATCACTGTACAAATGCTATGCCCTCATGCATGCATACATGCCCCTTGTAGGGTTCGCATGTTGCTCAGATGCAAATTTCTGGAAGCAGCGCTGCTTCCAGAAATTTGCATCTGAGCAACACGCGAACCCTACATAGTATACTTGATCTAAGTAATAACTATGTGAAAATAATTCGTATTCTAACTCATGTTTACAGGTTCATTCATAATGTAAAAAATCCAAGGAAAAAGGAAACCGGTCGTCTGACTCATATGGAGCTGACTAAAGCTGATAACATTATTATTAAGCTTGTACAGGAAGGTGAGTATTCAGAAGAGATCAAAAGGTTGAAAAGTGGCAAGTCTGTTAAGGGTAATAGCAAATTGGCTTCATTAAATTGCCTTTTAGATGATGATAAAATATTAAGAGTAGGAGGTAGGTTGTCTAAATCTAAGCTAAGATTTAATGAAAAATTCCCTATGGTACTTCCTAGCAAGCATCGATTTACTCAAACTGTTGTAAAATATTTTCATTTAAAAAACTTGCACATAGGTCCACAGTCCCTATTGTATCATGTTCGCCAAAAATTCTGGATACCAAATGGTAGAGATGTTTGTCGTAAAACTGTACATAATTGCATCACTTGCTTTAAACACAAACCTCTAGAAACAAGTCAAATTATGGGTGATTTGCCAGAGGAGAGTGTTGTACCCAACTTTTCCTTTTAATGTGACAGGCATAGATTTTTGCGGCCTTTTTTTTGTAAAATTTAAGAATCAAAGGAAAGGTGTGCTCAACAAAATCTATGTTTCTATATTTGTTTGTATGTGCACCAGGGCAACACACCTAGACTTTGTTTCGGACTTGACTACTAAGGCTTTCATTGCCAGTTTGAAAAGATTTTTTAGTCGAAGAGGTAGAAGTTCTAAAATATTTAGTGCTAACGCAAAAAACTTTGTTGGAGCCAACGCAGAGCTCAAAAAACTACAACTGGTAAATCACCCAGATGAAACATTGGCTAATTATCTCAGTAACGAAGGTATAGAATGGAACCATATCCCTCCAAAATCTCCGAATTTCGGTGGACTCTGGGAAGCGGGGGTCAAATCGTTCAAGTTCCACTTAAAATGTATAGTCGGTAATTCGAATCTTAATTTAGAAGAATTTTTAACTGTCATTTCAGAAATTGAAGGAGTGCTGAACTCACGACCCCTTACTCCCATATCATCGGAATTCGATGATTTTGAAACATTGACCCCTGGTCACTTTTTGATAGGCAGACCCATCACCTCCATTGTTGAACCTCAATTAATAAATATTCATGAAAATAGACTTATGAAATGGCAGCGGGTAACTAAACTAAGCCAACAGATTTGGAAGTTGTGGTAACGAGACTATTTGAACAATCTACAACAGCGAAGCAAATGGAAGTTTCAAAAAAATAATGTAAAAATTGGTGCTCTCGCATTAATTAAGGATGACAACCTTCCGAGTATGAAATGGTTTACTGGTAGGATTACCGAACTTTTTCATGGTACAGATACAAAGGTCAGAGTTGTAAATTTACGATTGTCTAATGGAAAAATGTTAAAGAGAAGTGTAAGAAATATTTGTATTTTTCCCATTGATGAATAAGTTTGATATGAAATTTGATTTCTTTTTAAGGAAAAAATTACCATTTTATGGTGTCATGTTTATAGTATAATTTCTCAAGATGTTACGCATAAGTGTTTTTTTATATTTGAAATTGTGTATTATTTGTATTTGAATTATTCCTTTATAATGTAATTGTTTCTTTTAACTTTATATTTCTTGAATGTTGTCACATTGCAAGGCCGGGCGGCATGTCTGAGCGCATGCGCTAGGCGGCGTCTGATATGACGTAGACAAAAATACTTCAGTTGTAGCCAAAACGTTGCTTTGTGTGGATGTTATTTCACGAGCGGGAAATTTCCCCATTTACCTTGTTTAAAATTATTTGATTAATAAAAACGTTGTTAATTACTAACAACTGGTCCGTCGTCAATGTTTATGGTCTACTCACATCTAAATTGTCTATCTTAAAAGACATGGCCGTAACAGTAACGCACAAAAATTTGTAAGACCGTTGACAGAGCGCTCGCTAAACAAGCTAAACAATACACAGTCTCTGAAAGCGGACGTAACAGTAACACACGAAAATTAGAAAGACTGTTGACATATCACTCGCTAAACAAGTTAAGCAATACACAGTCTCTGAAAGCTGTCGTAACAGTAACGCACAAAAATTAATAACACCATTGACAGGCCGCTCGCTAGAGAAGCTAAAGTCCAGGCTTGAAAATGTACATTTTTGAAACCAAAAGTGAATGAATAAATAAAATGTTCTGTCAAACAGAAAAAAAATATTAGAAGAACAGGATTATATATTGTAAGACTTCCTCGAGTTACTGGGAATGAAGGAAAAGTGTTGCAATCTAGCTTTTCAAACAACGCAACAGTCATTTAAGACGGGTCGAGATCACCTTAATCCACAAATATTTCGATAAGCCGAGTAAATTTCAAGTAAAACAGTTCAAACTTAAATGAAGAATCCAAGGTGGGAGAGCTAACAAATGTACTTATTTATTTACAACTATATACAATTAGAACTAAATTCAAGAGCAGCGAGTTGCTCATTATCAGGTGACAGTCGAATGTCCGAGTGACAAACTCTAGGACGTTACAAAGTTTCTTCTCTCGCGCGCAAAGCGCCCTCTATACGGGTGGGTCCAAACATTCCAACCCCGCGATGAACACTGGTTCATAAATCTAGTACTACAATGGAATCACTACAATAAAATATAACATTAATATGCATGAAAAATTTAAAATATACACTGTTGGCCACCTAAATTGCAACACCAAGAAAGACAAGAGATATCACAACAAAATTTATTTTGTAGATAACATGTTGACCAACTATCAAATGATTAAATTTATAGACTTCTGTGAAGTGTGGTTCCTGCCAAAATCAGTAGCCAGAGTAGCCGCCATTGTTGGAGATCACCGCTGCCACACGCCTCGGCATTGATTCAAAGAGACTTTGGATGAGTTCTTGGGGTACAGCAGACCAAGCAGCTTCCACACGTTGCCAAAGTTGATCTGCTGTGGCAGCTGGGGATGGAATCTGGGTCAATCGTAGAGCAACCATGGACCACATGTTTTCTATCGGCGAAAGATCCGGAGAGCGAGGCGGCCAGGGAAGTAATTCAATCTGGCGATTGACGAAGGTAACCCTGAAGGTAAGGAAGGACAACTGGCTCCAACACCTCGGAGATGTAGCGCTGGCTGTTTAAAGTACCGGCAATGCGTACTAGAGGTGTGCGAGAGTGATATCCAATACCGCCCCATACCATAATACCCGGTGCAGGACCAGTGTGGCGGTGCATAACGCAGCTGTTCAGCATCCTCTCTTCACGGCGTCTCCAGACTCGAATGCGTCCATCGTTGTGTTGCAGACAGAAGCGTGACTCGTCAGTAAAAACAATTCCATTCCATTCTGCCGTCCACATCCTTCTGTCATCGCACCATTGACGGCGGAGACGTCTGTGGTTCTGCGTCAAGGGTAGACAAAACAATGGTTGTCTTGCGGACAGACCACTCTGCTGTAAACGGCGTCGAATGGTACGCGGAGACACTGGATGATGCGTTACAGACTGCATGTGCTGAGCTATGGTTCCCGATGTGACTGAGCGATCCGTCACTGCCATGCGCACAATCTGCCTGTCATCACGTGAAGTGATGCGCTGAGGTGGATGCGATCGAACACGGTGGTCCGTCGTACCCTCCTGCATCCAACGATCACATATCCGCATTACAGTTGTTTGGTTTCATCCAACACGACTACCGATTTCCCTGAAAGATAATCCACAATCTCGGTAGGCCACTATCCTTCCTCTGTCGAACTCGGATACTTGATCAAAAGATGATCGCTGTTTTCGACGAGGCATAATTGATCGTTTTTTTTTAAAAACCACAAGAAAAACACAATTGCCGAACTTGAAATCGTTGAAATCTCCAAGCCTTAAATAGCGCTTTGAAGTGGCGCCACAGGCGCGCGTGATGTGCGTCTGCGCTGAAATTCTAATCATTTGTATATCTCACCTCCGCTAATGCATGTTGTAAATTTCATGTTATTTGCATGTTTCCTTCAGGGTGTTGCATTTACAGTGGCCAGCAGTGTATATAATAAGAACTGGAACAATATACTAAATATTAAACAATGTATTATCACTAATTACTAAGAAAATAAAAGAATTTATATGCATATTAAAGAAACTTAAATTTCAAATAAAGGTTAAATATGAAAATGAATAATCATGTTATTGACAAGAAAAAGGTAATATGGAAAGTTTATGAATAGGTCTCTTTAGTTCTCCATTAGCAGTTTTCAATCGTACTACTCGTACATTACCGTCTTTACCACGATACAATTCGAGAGTCCTTCCAAGAGACCATTTCAATGGTGGTAGATTATCGTCTTTGATCAGCACAAGATCTTCAAAAGCTAAATTTGATTTCTTAGTGTACCACTTTGTGTGTTGTTGTAACTGAGTGAGATAGTCTGATGACCACCTTTTCCAAAAACTTTCGAAAATATATGTTGAGTGAGCTTCCATCGTTCGGGTGGAGTTAATTTTGTGGAAGTCAAGTCTGGTTCAGGAATTGAGTTCATCGAAGTCCCGATGATGATATGTCCAGGAGTTAATGCCATTAAATCATGAGGGTCATTTGATACAGGAACTAGAGGTCTTGAATTTAAGCACGCTTCAATTTGCATTATCAAAGTGAAGAATTCCTGAAAGGTAAGAACTTGTGATCCAACAGTTCTTTTGAGAGGGTTTTTCATTTGTTTAATCGCGGCCTCTCACAGACCTCCGAAGTGAGGTGCAGAGGGTGGATTAAAGTTCCATTTAATATTCTCTTCTGCAATGTAGGCTTGAAACTTTTCATCAGCCAAAACTTGTGATAGCATTCTTTTTAATTCCTTGTCAGATCCTACAAAATTTGTTCCTCTGTCAGAAAATAGGTTTGCCACGACGAGCTATAAATCTTTTCAGCGAGGCTAAGAAGGTTTCTGAAGATAAATCGTTAACTACTTCCAAGTGAGTAGCCTTTGTGGACATACATATGTAAAGGCAAACATAAATTTTATAAGGTCTAATACCTCGTCCTTTACGAGTCTTGATCATGAATGGACCTGCAAAGTCCAGCCCGACGCGTGAAAAAATCTTGTTGGGCTTCACTCGAGCAGGAGGTAGATCTCCCATGATTTGCGTCGCTAAATTTGCCCTGTTTCTGAAACACTTCATGCAAACAATTCTTCTAACAACTTCGCGGATGTTAACAATCCAAAATTTTTGTCTTATCGAAGAAATAGTCAGCTGGATTCCACTGTGCAAATATTTTTCGTGGTAATGTTTAATGATTAATTCTGTCACGTAATGTTTTTTGGGAAGTATAATTTGATGTTTTTTATCGTCTGAAATATTAGCATTCCTGAGTCTTCCCCCAACACGTAATAAATCTTTATCATCAAGAAATGGATTTAAGTTAGCTATTTTGTTGTTGGGGCTTAATATCTTGTCTTTCTTCAAATTCCGAATTTCATCTTTAAACTATAACTTTTGCACAATTTTCACTATGACATCGGCTGCATCATTTAACTCCTTACTTGTCAAGAAACCTGTTGTTTTTACTGATGGGAATTTACAGTTTTGCACAAATCGAAGAATCCAAGCTACAACACGATTTAGTTTAATCCATGATGAAAATTTAGATAATATTTCCGGTTCATGATGGTCATCTGTGACAGTGCATATCACAGTATTTCTTCTTTCTGGAATAATTTCCTCCTCCAAAAGAGGAGTTTCTTGTTCGGATGGCATTTCTTCGGTTGTCAAGTTAGGGCCATTCCACCATAACATATTCCCTTTTAGTTCATGAGCAGAACATCCTCGAGACAGAACATCTGCAGGATTCTCGGATCCTTTACAATATTTCCAAGCACAAGGTTCGATAATGTCTTGAATTTCCCTCACTCGATTCGCAACGAATGGCTTCCAAACATCGGCAGATCCCTTTATCCAATGTAGGACTATTTGCGAATCGCTAAAACACTTGATGTTATTATTAGGGATTTGAAATAAAGCTTTCAGGTAACGGGCTATTCTCGCAGCAACAACTGCGCCTCAAAGTTTCAAGCGTGGCAACGTGATGTTCTTCAGGGGTGCCACTCTACTTTTGGCCATGACGAATGAAGTGGAGCGGCTCACAGGGTCTCGAAAATACGCTACAGCTCCATATCCCTTTAGGCTAGCGTCGGAAAATACTAAGAGCTCAATTTTGTCAAAATTTACTTTATGTTCAAAATACCTTCTAGAAATATTAAAATTTTCTAATTCATTAATCTCTTCGAACCATTTTAGAAATCTTTCCGATAAATTTTGTGGTAATTGGTCGTCCCAGTCAATGGCTTGTTGCCACATTTCTTGCAATAAGCATTTAACTCGCATTACGAAGGGCGAGATGTAACCAACAGGATCGTAAATCTTTGCAACAGTTTGCAAAACGTGACGTTTTGTAATGGAGGAATTTGACATTTCTGAAGCTGGTTTCAAGTCTAAGGATAGTGTATCGTGATTATTGTTCCAAATGATTCCCAATATTTTAGATGGGTTTTCTAAATTTTCTTCAATAATTATCCCTTTCTCCTTCCATAATGTCCTTAAGCCAGGGAATTTGTCTTGAATTTTCTTAAATTCATACCTGCATCTTTCAAGATTTCTGAAGTTTCCGAGGACAAATTAAACGCTTCAGTATCCGAACTCGCTCCATGATGCAAGTCGTCAACGTATAAAGATGAGTTTAACATCTTGTAGCATGCAGGGTTACTTTCTGAATATTTTTAATGTGAAATTTTATAGTAGCAGCTAATATGAAGGGAGAAGGATTGACCCCGAATGGTAAGCGGTTCATGTGCATAATTTTGAATGAATCAGGATCGTTATTTCGGAACCAAAGAAATTTTAAGAATTCACGATCTTCCTCGGCAATGCTGATCATTAAGAAGGCCTTTTCAATATCGGCTGAAAATGCGATTTCGTATTTTCGGAATTTTAAGATTACGTCTAATAATTTAGGATTTAAATTCGGGCCAGGCAATAACAATTCATTTAGTGATTTTTAATTTTTTCCTTTGGACGAAGCACCAAAGACTATTCTATCTTCTTCTTCTTGTTTAATAATACTCTGATATTCCTGACAAATCTCCTTATCCTTACTTAACTTATCCTTTAAAACAGGGGTTCTCAACCTTTCAGGATCTGCGCCCCCCTTTGAACAGTGATGTGAGGTCACGCCTCCCCCTCCCCCACCACCACCACTACCACTACCACCATATGTGGTCAATGCATGTAGTACGATCGGAATATGAAACTGAAGCCGGTTATTAAATGAAAAATAGAATTGATAATTTCATACAAAAAATTTAATATTACTACACATATCTTAATTTGGACCATATCACTATTAGAACATATGAAATCAAAGAATTAAATACAGATCACATATATTTGAGGTAATCAAGGATCTAGATGAGGTTGGCATGTAATAAAAGTCACTTTCACAACATTAATGAGAGGGCTCACAATGTTTGTCCTTGACAAGTTTTTGAATATTAGGTTGTAACTGTTACAAAGCACACCTCAGGTCACTTTCAACGTCCAGACGTGCGACAATTATAGTGTTTTTACAATTACGACAATTATCGCGTACGACAATTATCGCATTCGTGTTCGTATGTCGAAAATATGTTATGATTACATTGTGACCGCAAAATTGAGTACAGTAAATTACAGTTAGTTTTATTTTTTATTTTACTTTTTTAATCACGCCTCCCTTGAAATTCTTCTACGCCCCCCAGGTTGAGAACCGCTGCTTTAAAACATCAAAACGTCTTTTAGCTGTTGCGAAATTACTGTCTAGTTGTGGTTTATCGTCTTCAAACAAAAGTTTAGTTTCATATCTACCATCAACAAATTTTAAATTATCATTAAAATGTTGCAAATCGTTTAAGTCTCTTTGAGAAAAACATTCATTTTGATCTTCAATAATCCCGAGCGATTCTAGCTTCCAAAAGGAACTTATGTCAAAATTTTCTTTTTGTACGGACGTGAAAAAGGAATGCAGTTGGTGTTTTTCCCAGCTGAGTACTTTAATTTACCCATAAACGCATAACCGAATATTGTTGACACTGCGTATAGATCGTTATTTATTTTTTGAATGTTTATCGGCTTAGTATGGACTTCGTAGTAAACGTCTGCCCCTAATACTAAAATACAAATAGGCGCCATAGGCGATTTGTTTTCGTCAACGAAATCTGAAATCAGCAACTGCTTGTTTATTCCCAGTTCAAATAATTGCTGAGTAGAGATAGATTTAACACTCGCTTGAGTTATGAGATCTGTGGCGATTACTTCCGCTTTCACGTAGAGTTCAGGGTCAAAGCGGCTTGTGAGTTTCACACTATATACTTCAAATATTTGCTGCGCTGGCTTTTTCGCACCAAAAGAATATAAACTCAATTTTTCTTTACGAATAAGGGGAAGTTAAATTCCCGAGCTAGTGATTTAGAAATGAAACTCCGCTACGATCCAGAGTCAAGAAGAATTCTAACCCTTTTAGATTTTATATCTGATTCTGCAATAGCACAACAAGTTTTTAAAATAATACTTTGATTAATTTCAACCGAATTGCACTGAGATATTGAACTTAGAGTTTGAGTGTCGGGATTCGCGCATTTGGGTTCTTCAGGGGTTTTGCATCTGAAATTTCAGGAGTTTCGGTTCTAGTTCTGGCGTTACAAAACAATTTACTGTGCTGACAATTATTAAAAGTAGCACATGGAGGTATTTTTGCTTTACAATCCGAAATAAGATGTGATTTCAAGTAACATCTATATCAGCAACCTCGTTTCTTTAGAATTTGTCGTTTTTGTATATCAGGAACGACTTCACAAAAATGGGATTTATGTTCGTTTGACCAACAAAAAACGCAGCAAGGTTTGGTCATGGTGTTTAATGCGTGTGCAGATTTAAATATCTTTTTAGTACGAAAGTTTTTGTTTGGATTTATGCTACTATTTTTATATACAGGTTCAGGATTCATATTACAGTTCGAGTTCATTAGCATCACGGTTTCCCTGAATTGCACTTCTGTTTTCAAAAACTGGATAAGTTCAAATATATCAATTTCTTCCCGATTTTTGCGTTGTCTGCTAAACTCTAGTGCTATATCATTAGGGAGTAGTTTCAATAAAATTGGATACAATAAATGACCGTAAGAGCCAGAAGTAACTCCTAACGACTCCAAACTTCTTATTTGGATTTCAAGCTCATCGTAAAATTTTCGGAATTCTTTTATGTTAGAGGAATTTCGCAAGGGCTCTAAATTTAACAATTTAATCATTAATGAACTGATGACGACGTTTCTTCTTCCAAATCTGGATTCTAGTAATTTTACTGCAGAATCATAATTTTCATTTGTTAGAGAAAATCCACTAACGCTTTTAAGGCAGTTCCACCGAGAAACGTTTTTAGATAATTAAACTTGTCTATTTTCGATAATTTCGTGTTATTGTGGATTGCACTTTCGAATTGTTGCCAAAATTCTAGCCAATGGCTTGAGTCGCCGAAAAATTTGTCTATAGTAAGCTTAGGCAACTTAACGACATTTGAATAAAAACTCTGAGAATTAAGCGATACATCGGTATTGGTCGGATCGCTATTATCGTTTATACCCGATGTATTAACTTCATTCGAAGCAATTTCTTTATTCAATATTTCACTTAATTTGTGTTTTAGCTTTCTTTTAAAAGCAATAATTTTAATGTTGTATTCATCACAAGAAAGTATTTCTGTTTCGATTTCTTTAACTGTCAAATATTTTTCAATTTCTCTATCAATACACTTCAATTCTTTTGACTTTTCGTCTAATTCATCATACAAGGTTTCGATATCAGTTTTATCAATATCTTCTGCTAATTTAGCAGGAATAGCATTTAACAGTCTAGTTAAGTTCCTCAAAACGGAACGCTTCTTCTTAATTATTTCTAATTTTTCAGCCATTTCGAGTAAATTAGAAACTTCAAAAATTGTCAAAGAATATTTAAATATCTCTCACCTGAATCATCTAAAGGTATGCTGTCCCGGGGTTCGTGCAACAATGAAGGCGGGTCGAGATCACCTTAATCCACAAATATTTCGATAAGTCGAGTAAATTTCAAGTAAAACAGTTCAAACTTAAATGAAGAATCCAAGGTGGGAGAGCTAACAAATGTACTTATTTATTTACAACTATATACAATTAGAACTAAATTCAAGAGCAGCGACTTGCTCATTATCAGGTGACAGTCGAATGTCCGAGTGACAAACTCTAGGACGCAGTGTTGCCAACCTTTTCGAAGCGCCTCCCCCTAGCGCCATCTCGAAATCCCCCTGTTTCCCCCTAACGCCATCTCGAAATTCCCCCTGTTTCCCCCTAACACCAACTTGAGATCCCCTAGACCTTCCTAAAAGAAATTCTGGTTCCAAATAGGCATCCTGTTTGAGAGATAAATTGAAATAAATAGAAAATACACACATAATGAAATGGAGGTTTATTTATATTTGACATATGTATGGAACTTAAAATCTAATAAATAAAACACGTCTCGATTGTACATTACTGTCGATTTTTCTAATTTTAAATTTCGTCGATGTCAGGATATATATCGAGTATTTCATCAAAGACATCGGTCTGGCTCTCATTTTGTGCTTTACTATTGCCTGCATTTTTAAAGTCATATATATTGACGTTGAACAATTTGAGCATACGGGTGGAAGGAACGAATTTGACACATGAACCGCAGTTCCTTTGTAGAGTAAACCTCACCATCATAATACTTTGAAGTACTTTAAGGGACAACTTATTCCGTAATTTATTTTTAATTACTTTGTATGTCGAAAAAGCACGTTCGTCACTTGCGTTTGAAATGGGTAGTGTTATTAGCGTCATTGAAAATTTAGCGATATTTTCAAATCGCTTTTTCCCCGCAGAATCACAATCTTCAAATACTTCTGAATAAAATTCAACAGAATTAGCTACATTTGACCACGATTTATTTTGCAATTGATTCCATTCTGACTCTACATCATTTTTATTGCCGTATAAGTGAGTTCGATGGAATTTCGTAAAAATGTCATTGAGACTGGGTTTCACTTGAGATAATGCAACTTTAGGATGAAGATTGGACATCGTTCTCAGAACAGATAAGTTATCTGGTAATCGTTTTTGAATTTCTTGAGCCAAAGTACAAAGAAATTTCTTACATCTCTCTTTGACATCTAATAATTCTTTCTCCTTGATATTTTGTGCAATAGAATGAAACTCAAAGCCAAAATACATCGCTGATGTATGCATTAGATGGGACTGAAAATCGAAATCCGCTAATTCGCTGTCACCCAATTTCTGTAGACTAGATGGCACAACGAGTTTTTGAAGCAAGCTTTTGAACATCAGAAATAGGTCTTCGAGCAATTTAATAGGTTCCACGTGATCGCTTTGGAAAAGTAAATTCAATTGGGTTATACTTTTTAGTTCAAATTTTAAAAAAAAACCAAAAAAGCTTTGAACGGTAATCTTTTCATAATGTCGTGCAATTGTTCAGCCATATAACAGCTGTCTTCCGATTTAGCAATTGAAAATAGCAGTTCTAATTCTTCCCACTGATCCAGTATTGTGTTAATAGCCTTGGATCGTGCAAGCCAACGAGTCCCACTAAGACCTTGGATTTTTTTTTTCCGTTACCCTTTATGGTTTCGTACAGCAACTTATATTTTTCCAACCGTTTAGGGCTGTAAGAAAACCAATTGTGCGTCTCTCGTACTAGAAATTCTAATTGGCGAGGCAATGTCGCCGCTGCTTTTTCGGCACACAAATGAAGCGAATGGCAAACACATTTCATGACGACTACGTCGCTTATCTCGCTTTTAAACAAAGCAGTGACGGAATTATGTTTGCCAACCATGACATTCGCTCCATCGACGCCAATCACGACCATGTTTTGAACCCTCAAACCATCTTGTTCTAATTGAATTTTAATAGCACTGTGCACTGTTTTTGCATCAGCATCGATTATTTTAATTAATCTGTAGAAGGGTGTGATCACTTGTCTTTTCTTCACCGAAAAAAATCGTAGCATGATACACAGTACTTTTTGCGTTGAAATATCGGTGCTCTCGTCGATTATGATTGAATATGGACCATCACCGATCTCTTCTATCAATTCTTGAAGCATACAAGGACCGAGGACACTTTTTATTAACATCGAACACTTGGTGCGATGGAGTTTTAGATTTGAAATTGCCTGTGACGACGAGTCTAACTGTGGCAGTATTTCGATCATGTGATTTACAGTCTGTAATGAACCGTGTTCTGCAATAAATGCCGCGATTTTCAATTCAGCAAGCTTCGTTTTTTCAGACAAAACTGGTTTAAATGCTGAAGTCAATGTTTTGCATGATTTTGCAGATGTGTCAAATGACACAGCCTTTTTATGTCTTTCAGTTCTTGCGTGACTCAGGAGATCCTTTTTGTGCGCTTTCAACGTTATACGACAATATTTACAGGTTGCGGAACATGCATCAGTTGGATCAGGTGCTAGCCAATCTGTAATATAAGTAACACGATAACCAATAATAAATCATGATGATATTTATCAGTGCAAATTAAATCACATTGACAAGCTTTAGCAAATAATTTAATTAGTTAGGAGTACCAACACAATTAAATAAGGAGGTGGATAAATATTGAAATATTGGTTATGAGTAACCTTCACTTCACTTAAATGTCATCAGTGACACCATCAAAATTGAAGCGACAAGAAATGCTGAGTGCCAGTGGTGGCCTAGGTTTAAAAAATAATCAGATTCAACGTTAGAGTGGTATAGCACAGAAATTATGGTCGATTGCAACAGGAGTCACGAGTAAAAATACTTGAAAACACTGTGTAATTTTTTCAACTTAGCCCATAATCAGTTTATACTTTGTCTCGTTTTCATGTAAGAATTAAAATTTAAATGTTTATTTCCATCTTTCGGGGATTAAAGGAACAAACTCATGCATGAGCACACCAAGCAACGAAGCAAGCGAGTTAGTCCAAATTAGACCGAGCCGGACGATGGCCGAATGACTTTCGGTACCAGAGTCTGTGGGTTCGAATCCCACTCTTGGCATGGACGTTTGTAGCCCTTCGGAATCGGCTTTAAGCAGTAGGTCCCGGTCTAATTAGCCCTCATGAAGCAAAAATTGACCGTAGCGCTCCGAACCAAACCTTTAGAATTAGAGACAGCCTATATCTCAGCATGAAATCGAAACATATTGATTCATGGGTGATAAAGTAAAACAGTTATTTTTAGAACATATTATTTATTATTGCTATTGTACAGTGTACAGTACGACTTAACTACAAATTCTTTAATTTTAATACATAAAAATTAATTCAACACCTGATAGTCATCGGATATATTCGGCCCATCTAGTTCAATGAACATAGCTTTCAAAATCCCCATTTATTTGGCAATTTCTTATACGGATTGCCGGACCACTTCCGAGGCTCTGGTGGACCACCTGTGGTCCGTAGACCACCGGTTGGGAACCACTGGTTTAAAATGATCGTTATGTAAAATTTATTGATAATAGTTAGTCTTTAAGAATTTTTTTCAGTTTTATCATATTTCTTTTGATCAAGCCTTTACACCATACTGAGTGACAGAATCATGTATTATGTTTGACAAATAATTAATAAACTGTACGCTAAAGTGTCAGTTCTCAACCCTCGTGTAGCAAAAAATGACCGTAGCGCTCAATGGGGAAACCAAAACCCAAACCCAAATTAGACCGAATGAATATTCAATGCCTGGAAATAAAAGTCGACCACTACCAACTGCCAAGTCAAGTAGTCAACAAGCTCCTGATCAAAAACATTTCGTTAACGAAAAACAAAACTGAAAACTGAAACACTAAAACTTAACCTAAATTACCTTTTTCAAGAAAAAGTTTCGAAAATCTCGGCTGGTCTGCGACCTTCGATAAAATTCCTGCGTAGTAGATATTTTTTATTTGTTTGAGGAATCTAAATTTACAGAACACAATGCATAATAATGATTCCAATAGATACGTCTTTTATTTCGATTCAGAAAAAGCATGTTTACTAACCTTTAAGTTCGGGATCGATCTCCCAACACTTTGCATACTTCTGCTGGTACTTTTTGTTTCTTTCTTTGGGCATTTTGAAGCAAAATGAAACGCAAATGTTGATTATTAATTATTTTTGTTTTTATTTATTCAGTCGTACGTCATGCTATCACGAAAACAAAAGTACTTACTTTGGAAGTTGATAAAATTCAGTTTCAGGTGGGAAAACTGCCCGACCGCACGTGCCACGAAGCGAAAATTTTTATTTTCTGTCGCCGTTACACAAAACTGCCACTACTTACTTTCTCTTTATAATAATTATATTCGAATGAAATATGCAGAATTTCCGGAAAGACCACAAAAGAGAAAACCTGAAAAACACAGTAAAAGTAACACAAAACAGTCGCCACTTGCTACGAACCGCGTGTCGTGATTGCCACTCAAAATGATAAAATTTGTTTATGGTTGTATTTTGACTGTTTATTTTATTTCGTTTTAATGAGAGAAAGTGGCAGTAAACTTGAAATTAACCTGAAAATTGAACTGAAGAGTTAATTTCTAATATTCTTTTAATGAACTTTAAATCTACGCTCCTAAAAACCCCCATAAAAAAAGTCCCCCATAGAGAATTCCCCTAAAAAAAGGTAACTTCTAAAAAATGCGCCAAAAATATGTACCCCCTAGAAAATGCCCCTAAAAGAATGTTCCCCCCTAAAAATACCCCTAACAAAATGTGGCCCCTAAAAACGCCCCATTTCATCTAATTTACCCCCAAATTTAGGGGCAAAACCCCCAAGTTGGCAACACTGCTAGGACGTTACAAAGTTTCTTCTCTCGCGCGCAAAGCGCCCTCTATACGGGTGGGTCCAAACAGTCATACTTCACGTCTAGCACGTGGTCGTAACCGTTGAAGGACGGATAAATTCGGAAGCATATGACAACTATTAATGGTGGAAAAAAATCAGCATCGTCGGAAAGAAATAAATAATTAAAAAGATATATTCAAATTTAAGTAAACAACCGATAAATCTCAAACAGAAAATGGCGATAAATGAGAAATGGAAATCTAAAAATAAGTCTTTGCAACACGGCTGGAATAGATCATTTGCTGAAATATCCTCTAGAATTCTAAAGCCCCAGGTTCAATTATCTATCCTTGCAGTCATTCATTTCTCTTCAATATGAAAAATACCCTAATATACTAATTCGTCTCAGAATGTGGGTAGAATCCAGGCCCGTTCCTAGGGTAGCTGCCGCCCGTGTGCGAGTATAATTTTGCCGCCCCCCTCATACATTATGGATTAATTGAAATTTATCTGAAATATTTTTACCTTAAATGAAACAACGAATTACAGAAAATATTATAAATTCAGTTTATTTTTAATTTTACAACCTAACATAATAATTATTAATGTATTGATATAGTAACCAAATGAATACGTTATATTAAATGCATACAACACATATCTATTAATACATATACTTAATAATAGACAGTCAAAAAGCTTAAAAAATCTTTCCTTTTCGTGCCTTTTTTAATGCAAATTCTGTTATAATATCTGATACATCTATATCTTCCGAAATGTCCTTTTCTATGCTAATAATAGATAAGTCTGAAAGCCTTTCTTGTCCCTTTGTTGATCTCAAATAATTTTTTATTATTTTAAGTTTTGAAAAGCTTCTTTCCCCGCTAGCCACAGTCACGGGTAATGTTAAAAAAATTCGTATGGCAATCACTAAATTTGGAAACAGATAGATGAGGTTACTTGTAAATAAGTATTGAATCACATTTAACGTGTTCATTTCAGGGGAAATAAAGGATGCAACGTTGTCAATTTTATCGCATAAATCTTCAGCTATAATATCTTTTTCATTTTTAAATTGATCATGTAACATAATTTCCACAGATTTACATTTTGTAGACCTATTTGATTTATCTGTTTTAAGGAAATTATTTAGGTCGTTGAGAAAATTGAAAACTGTGTGATGTTGTTTTATTTGTTCGAACCTTTCTTCTATTTTTGATAATGCAGTGTCCAATATTACAAAGTAAAAATTAATTTTGAATTAGTCTTCTGGATTTTTTGGAGCCTCATCTTTACATTCGTAAAAATATCATCAAGTTTACTTACCTGTGAAATATTTTTGTTGGTCAGCAATCACAATATCGAGACAAAAAGCTTTGTTTTTCAGTTGTTCAGATGGACACGTTCAAAATTAATATAGTGCAAATTATTCCGGTCCGTGTATTTATAGGCTCAGGGCATAAAAGAGTATTTTCCTGCAACCTGACAAAAACCGCCCGCACCGATGCGATGCCGGCAATGCGACGCGATTTGATGGGATGATGGGTTAAAATGTGCTAAAACAAAAACGAACAATATATTTCCCAACTGGTTGCGACGTGGAGTAGCGCTGCTAAAACCAATGTGGTTTTGTTTAAGGTGACAATGGACCTTCAGATTGACAAAAATATGTCTCAAAAACGATTTTTTTTTTCGAAAAATGATTCTGCAACTCATCAGCTTTAAATTAAAAAAAAAAAGTTATATTGATCCACTCATTATTAAACGAGTTATAAGTATTTTTCCAAACGTAAACAATGGAAATGTTACGTTAAATTAAAACTTTAAAAGCTATTTTCTCAAAGAAACTTTTCATGTTGTTTCGGTAAGTTCAAAATGTTCCATGCGTCATAATTTTTCTTGAATTTTCATAAAATTTCATAAAATGATTATTTATATATGTTAGAATAAAACTTAGTGATAAATTCATTATACTATTTTAGAACACCTTGAAATTTTTACAATAAAAAAAAAATTGATAAAATTTTGCATAAAATGACCTATTTTTATCGATTTCTTTTCTAGTTTTTATAAATATGGCTGTAAATCTAATATTACTACTAACTTTTATTATAACTATATAAAGCTAGCTTAAGAAATAAAATTAGATATCTGAGACAAAAATGGATGCACATGGAGCATTTTTAAGTTGAGAAATTAACAAACTGATTTTAATTAATATCTTAATTAATTACATTCTGATCTTTTTTAAATTTAGTATTTTCATCTCTAAACAACACTGTATAAGTATACAAAATTTCATAGCAATTGGTTGATAAATAATAAAAAAAAAAGTGTTTCATGGTCCATTGTCGGGACAGTGGACTTTCAAAATTGTGAAATTTGTCCAAAAATTCGATTTTTATTTTTTATTTTATTGAATTGTGAAACTTCGGACGAGTAGAAATGTGTTGCAAAAAGAATTTTTAATTTATGTGATTACTTTCCTAGTTATAGGCATTTGTATTTAATTTAGATATTATGTGGTTACTAACAGCAATAACTTTAAATGTGTTTTTCTCAAAATAAAAATTTTCATGTTATACGAATATTCAAACTACTCCAGGCGCATTTCTAATGATCGTATTGCTTTGAAATTTAAGTTTTATATACTTAACTGTATATCAAATAAATATTATTGAGAAAAATTATGCTTCGTAGCTCAGGATTTCTAAATTTTGTACTTGAAAAGATGATTTATAGGTATTTTGCGTAATAAAAAGGGTGTTTTCACTATTATTTTTTTCTCTTTATATTTTTAATGAATGCTTAAAATAAGCAATAATTTTCGTTGTTAGTTCTATAAGGTATCCTGTAAATAAAAATGACCATATTATATGCAAAAGAAATGCACTTGGAACGTTTTTAATGAGGCCAATTTTTGATATAATTAATAATTCATGATTCATAAATTATTAATATTTCATCTTTAAATTTTAACCACTTTCACATATCTATGGTACTAATTACATATTTAAATTTCAAGCAAATCCATTCAAAACAAAAAAAGTTAGGTTTGAAGGTCCACTGTCTCCTTAAGTAAATTTCTCCATGGCCGAATTTAAATTATCATTAAAATATAGGCATTCTTGCTTCGCCAAATAAAAACGAAGTCTTAATTTAATCAAACACATTTGATTATATATAGAGACACACAGAGTTACAAAACGAAATCACAATAAAAATAACATACAGGGAGCGCAAATGATCTGACACGACCTCAGCCTAAGACAAAATCTCCCAGAATAACCTTCTTTTAACATTTTTCGCGCGCAAACCTCATCACATCCGGCATGTGCAGAATAAACAAAAATTACACTAGATCAGCAATGTCCTGTAGACATACCGGCTTCGCAAAAGCGATAAATCTAAGGGCCTTATTATACAGAGCTACAGTTGTGGCTATAGGTCGCGACTGTCGCCTGGGCGCGTCACTTCCCCTTTTGAGTCCAACCCTTACTGTTTATTTCCAGTTATACTTGTAAAATGCATTTTTTAACTCTAAGTAGTTACCTAGCATAATGGTGATATTTTTATATTAATTATTTTTCTAATAAATTAGTTTTAATTTTTTTTATCCGGGCGGCTGACTTACCGCCCCCCTTGATGTGCCGCCCGTGTGCCCCGCCCCCTTGCACCCCCGGGTTGGAACGTCCCTGGTAGCATCTCGATTCTCATGCGATCATTTTATTCACTGGATCTTTTTATCATCAAACATCACTTGCAAATAAGTAAGACAAAGATATCTCAGTTTTACGAAATTAATCAAATTTTTTCTGGTATCTGAGGAGGGGAAGAAATGTCTGTTCAGTTTTTAAATGAGGTAATTATCACTCTTTCTTCACTCTTTACATCTACCCTTTTTGAAATACTCCATATTCATGAGGCTAACTTTCTGTTTAATTTTCTTTTCTTTATTCAATTGAGGAAAAAAATCAGTGCGTTCATATATTTCAGCATAGCAAAAAAAACATCGTTACTTCCATATTTTGCTATTCTCTCTGGTATAGTTTTTTCAAAGAGTAGTTTGTTAAAAAAAAAGTTTGGTTGACTATGTGTGTAAGCAGCGGGTGTAAGTTTTAATGTATAAAAGGTACTATGCACGTGAAATTTACGTAAAATTATAGCAGTAAGATATAGAGTCACATATGTTGTTTCAGCAACAAAATAAGAGTTAATAGCTGCAGTAATGACATTTTCAGAAAAGTTGCTAGTTTTATGGATGATTTTTCTTTACCATTATGCTGTAAAATAATTCTTTAAAAATAATACAACTGAAAAACTAAATCATCTGATATTTTGACAAAATACGTCATAATTACGTTTGAAAAATACTAATTTTTTTTCTATGGAAAAGGCCCACACTTGGCACACATTCGCCTTTCGACACCACGAATATGTTGGCTAGGCTATTCAGAAAAATTACTAGTTTAAAAGATATTTTTTCTTAACGCTTCAATTTTGTTTTTAGGGCAGAGAAAAAATTCTTATAACTGATACAATTTAAAAATTAAATCATCTCATATTTTGACGAAATACGTCGACACATTTAAAAATTAGTAATTTGTTTTACAGCGCTACTGGCATATGACCGACATATGGCCGACATTCGCCCTTCCACACCACGAATTTGTTTGCTTCACTATCATACAAGCACTATAAATGAATCAACACAACTCCTTCAGTGAACAGCACTGAAACTTCCCTGCTTTAGATGGAACTCGAGCTCGAATCGTGGATGCTCGCACAGCTAAGACCAATACGATGTGGTGACAAACATACTGTTCCTTATGATTTTTTTACACTGTAAATGGCAACGTCATTCAAATTATTAAGTAAGAATACACTGAATTCAAAAACACATAATGATCTCTCCTTGAGCAAGCTGGAATTTAATATAAATGCATGTCCATGAGTTCTAACGTAGAACCAGATCTTATGGCGTACTTTAAAAAAAGGATTTAAGTCAAAAAATATCTCTGCTCCGAAATTAAATTTTAGAAGATTAATTTTTTGCAAAAATAAACCTATTTCATGCCTTTATACTATAAAAGTTGTAATATAATTTTTTTATTGCGCATATATGAAGTACTATTTAAACACTGTTTGTAGCCATATGCAACACATATCTCTCTAACTATGAAGATATTCAAATTATCCATCAAATTTATACATTTTTACTTTTATTTTTTTCTTACGCGAGTTGCTTAGAATTCACATGGTAAATCCTGAGATAATTCAAGTTTCTGTTATGTGTCTTAAGGATTGAATTATATCTCAAATGCCTAGTAAGACAACATTAAAAATTACCCCTTTGCGTATTTTACACAGTAACAAATATCGTTACCTCCGAAACGATATAATTAGGTAATGGTTATTCATCATCTTGTCCCATCTATCACAAAATTACTACTTAAATTCATTGAATATTTATAGAAGCCTGCTTCAAAACAGGAGGGATAATAAACTCCAATTAGACGAGATATCAGGGTCCTGTCAAATAATGTGGTTGCAAAACAGCTTAGAAGACAGGTACTAAATTTTCTAATATTCTGAAGGTATATAATTTATTCATTTAAAAAATACCGGGTGTAGCAGTAAATTATCTATTCGTTGAATAATATTTTATATTGCAAAAAGTTCAAATATAAATTTAAAACAGGCATCACTTAGTCTTATTTAATAAGTTTCCCAAAAGTTGTACTTATTTTTTAATTATACATGAAACGACAAGTAGTTGAAAGTTACAGAATATTCCTACCTTGTTCTTCGCTAAATAATGTGCTTTAGTAATTTTTAGTACAACGTAGATTATCTGTACTATAATTCAGAAATAAGTATACATTTTTAATAAAATAATTTAAAACAAACAGTTTTAGAGTACAATAATATTATTTGTTCACGTTTGACATATTTTCATTTTATATAATAGAATAAAAGTTTAGTCAAAAGCTTAGTTAAATAATGGATAAAAAACATTTTAGGTAACAAAAGGTTACAGCAAATATGTAATTTAGAAAATTATTTAGAAAATTCAAACATATAACTGAATGACCCATGAAATGATAGTTAAAAATGGAGAAATAGTAGAAATTATTTTACAAGCATATATTTTATTCCTTTTTAACAACATTTTACTTTTGTAATCTTTAAATTGTTTTCTTCATAATTTATTTTTATGCTAAAGGTATGAGAATTCATATAATAATTAGCATCAATAAGGAAATATTTTTTTTTCTTTATTGAAATAATTGTTCAATTGATTAAAATTACAAAACTTTTTAATTAAAAGGCTACTATGTTCTAAGTTTGCATTTAATCAAAAATCATGCCAATTATATTTGAGTCTAACTCGCTAATTAATACAACAGGAATATAGTGGGGTTAAAATGCTTTTTATGCATTTATTTCCACTTAGAGATAATAAGAAACAATCGGTGGCTAATTAAAAAAATATTCTCTATCGTTTTCGAAATGCCTTGAGTGTTATCTTAAGAAAAAAAATCTTAGAATGAATGGCTTAAGAAAATAAATTTTAAAATCATAGGGCTTATTAACTCTGATTCCTTATTCAAAAAATCATTCTAGAACGTCATTTAGAAATTACGAATAGGAAAAAAAATGTGGTATTAAAATACATTCAGATTCAAAAGAATAGAACGCATGAATCAACAAATAAAACAATTCGTTTTACAGGTTAAATGAAATATTCTTGTAAAGATTTTGTACACGAATTTGTACACAGATATTTCAAATTCTTGTACGAAATCTGTTATAAAAATAATTTAAATACATTACAATAAGCATATATAATTTAAATAAGTATATAATTTAAATAAAATATAATTTAAATTAGCATATATTATTTTTAAATGAAACTATATCATACAGGTTTATACTCTAAATGGTATAAGCATTTTTTTAGACTTTTTAAGAACTTTAAAATTTTTCAACTGAGAACCACAATTCAGTCTAAAATTTATTTCATTTCAGAAAAGCTGTTCACACAAATATACTCAATGATTAAACTTCAGATAATTAACACTATAATCATAGAAAAAAATATTTTCATTTAAAATAAGTCTTCGATAGCCAACTCTTTCTTACATTTCTTTTATTCGTCGGTCTCTAAACAATTTGTCTCCGTCTGTATGATATAAAATACAGTTCCAGGGGTAAGTATTTACCCTTCTTATGATCTACTTCTCGAGGAAGGTAAAACAAATTTTGCATGTAATTACCATAAAAGGACAGCTCATACAATAATAACTCATTTTTCAGTATAATTATTTCAATTTCTTTTCATATTTTGTAAATTTGGTTATTCCAAAAAAAAATTCAGAAATGGCAGTTGTGAGCCTAAAATAAAGATAACAACATATCCGTCCTACATAGGATATTTAATGGTGATAAAAGTATTTCTTCCAGTAATAACGGCAATTATCTTTTAATCGGGACTTAAGAGACCTGCTAGCTCATTACTTTCAAACTTCTATGAGATTTGAATGGTATGATTCAACTGTTAAACACTAAGTTACTAATATAAACATAGCAGCAATTTGACAGAATTCGAGATGATGAAACCAATTTACTTTTACCTAAATAAAACGAAAGTTAATTCAGTAAATAAGATTATGGTACAAAAAATATGGATGACTGGGGCGTTTTCGAAATAGACAAGGCATTATGTTAAGAGTTAGAGAAATTGGTGTCTATGAACGACGAAGGTCAATACCAAGACCGAGAAATAAATAACTTTTGAAAATATTTGCAAGAGAACATTAACAACGCTGATAAAGCAGGATTTATTTTATAACAGCAGCCTGGCCTCGCACTTCCTTTCAAAGACGAAATATGCTAAGAAGACAAAATCAAACTAGACACAGGCTGTTCTTCTGAGTTCGACTAGCAATAGCAACATTTTTGTAATTTTGAAGGGTTTGTTTTTAAACGTAAGGTTTGAATGTTGTAAGCAGTTTCTATTTATAGCTACGATTGGAGCTCTACTGTCAACTTTTTGCTACACGAGGGCTAATTAGACCGGGACCTACACCCTGTTTACTGCACGTCTGATTTTCTGACCCTTGTATTTCTTTCCATTCATTCTTAGTAGTGATTTAACCGTGGTAAACCAGCGATTATACTGGATTTACAATACGACAAAAGCAGGCGTTGATGTAGTTGATCAATCTGCAGCTATTACACGGTATCCCGCATATCACGAACATGGACAATCTCATTGTTTTTTTAGATTTTTGGACATAATAGGTTTGGTTTGGTTTGGTTTGGGGCACTACGGTCAACTTTTTGCTACACGAGGGCTAATTAGACCGAGACCTACAGTTTAAAGCGGAATCCGAACGACTACAAACATCCATGCAAACAGCGGGACTCGATCCCACAGGATCTGAACCGAAAGCCAGCACCCTAGCCATTCGGCCATTGCCTGGTTGGACATAATAGGAATCCATTCGCAAGTCGTCCTTAGATCCAATAAAACGGACAGTTTTGAAATAAGGCGATTGTATCTACAGCCTTTGGCCTTTAGTTATAAATATATCTCAGTATTATGAAACTTTTATATCTTGTCATAAAACGCAGAATTATTATTTTCGATTTGAAAAAAAAAGTTTATTGCGAAAGGAATAATCAAGGTTAAAAGACACGCTGCACTTTGTGTCACGCGCGCCTGCTGGTGTTCCAAGAATTGGCGTACCAGCTGAAGGGTTAAGGATGACGCAATTTTTTCTGATGGCAAAAGAGTGACAATATATTTTTCCCTCATACGTTAATACTTATTAAACGGGAACACCAATTTATAACGAGGGAAATTCAAGTCTCTCAATTTGTTCAAATGAGTTACTGTTGGAAAATTAAACAAACTGCAACAGATTTTAGTGCATATATAACGCAAAAATTAAGGAATAGAATATATTCTATGGTGCCCGGTATAAAGGGCTTAAGTAAAAAAAAAAGGATTTTTAGATATTTATTAGTATTGATTAAAAAAAAACTTTTCACTTGTATAAAATGCTTCAGTCTTTCAATTTTGTATACAAAAGTACATTTCTTTATACAAAAGACTCAAGTCGTAATTATTGTTCTGCGATTGGTATAAAAGCCAATAACTTGGTATATTTAAATCCCTGTTTTTGACTTAATCCCTTTATACCGGGCACCATATATATTACTATTCAGTTTGGTTTGGGTTGTCAATGAACATTATACAAGAATGTATTTCTATTTTTTGTCTTTCTAAAAGCGCTCCCTCATCTATAACATACGTTGCCAAAATAAATTATCAAACTTATGCAGAAAATATTCGAACAGTTTAAATACCTAGAAATATAAACGCAGACGCAAATCGATAACAATTAGCGAAAAAGACGTTATTTATTGTAACAATAACTGACTTCAGGCTTTGACTTTGTACTTTCTTTTATATATATTTTAATACAAGTCAAACAAAATGCTAAGTATTAGCGGGAAAATAAATTTTGGAATTTTTATCATTTCTCAAGTGTCTAGGGATAACATTTTGTATCTCTTGTTTCAACAAAATAAATGTTAAGAGGATTTGTATGTCTGGTTGCGTCAACTCTGTATTTTTGTAGAAGGGCTTGCGTAATAACCATGATCCAAGGACTTTCGTGATAATATAAATTCGTGTGTTATTGCATTTTTTTTAGGATTAAAAGTGACAGATATTAAATGTTCTGTATCCTTTGTTGTTTCTGCATGTTTTATAAGCCCCTATAAAAATGTAATAGTTTACTAATCCTTTGAGTGTTGTATAAATGCTGTATTATATTAGGAAGTTCCGACTGAAAGCCATCTGATTTATTTAATTATAAACTTTATTAGGGAAGCAATTTGACATTGTCACTGAAATATCTAAAATGAAGCAACTACATTAAAAAGTATTTACAAAAACTGAATGAAACTGTGAGTGAAAGAGAAACTTTCTTTATAGTACTATTTAAAAGTTCATTGAATTTGTTAGCTCAAAAAAAATTTAATAGCATTTATATGTAAATGAACTTAAAACACAGTTTCTCGTAGATTAAAATAGCTATATAATTAAAACTTTTATTCCATGTTAATAAACCGTGTATGTATAATATGATAGATACTCTTAGAAATTTTCTGAAGATTAATGTTACTTTTCTTTGTCTAATTTTTTTAATATAAAAACTAATTTACAACCTGATGGTTTATTTTTTAAACATTTTTATCTTTCTAGTCACTTTTATTGTTGTTATCTCTGATGTTTTTATTCTTTTAATTTGTCTTCGTATTTGAATAGTGACATTATTCAATTGATCTTCACGTTAGAAACTTTTCAACACTGTAACAATAGCATTACATTCACATTTTGTTTTACTACTTTTTTTATAAAGAGAGATAACGTCTTTGAGAATGAAAGAAGAAGAATATTTTTAAATAATTTTTTCTTTTTTAAAATGTACATTATTAGATATCTTTACAAACTTTCTACACCATTACCCTAATTCCTTTCCTGAAGAATTACATTTTGTTTAAAATGCTACAGTTCCGGCATTTATATCAGCGAAAAAATACTCTCATGTTATACATGGATGGCGTAGTGTAAATGCTACTGTGACCTTAATTTTTCCATGTATTTACAAAAACAAACTGAGTAACTTAATGATAAATTCCACAAACCTTAAGCAAGTTGCCGGCAATTCTAGAAGGTTCTAGTATGAAACAACCTTTAGTAGTATGATAAACCCAGATCTGGAAAAATTAACGCATTAAAAACTAAAGCATATAAAAAAACTCATAAATCCTCTCCTCGGGAATGAGCTGGTCATTTAATTACAACGGTGGCGACTACGGAGATCCCGTTGATTATTACAGTTAATATTGTTGAGATGCATCTTTGTGAACAAGCGTTGGTTAATAAAAATATAAATCACTGGCAAGATGCTGACATCGTATTTCGGGACCTGTGTGAATTTATAAATGCATTTCACTTTTACGAGCATTGTTTTTATGTTCCTCAAAAACTAGTCAATTTGCAACAATATCATAAGTTATATAGTCGCATACTCCTTCCGAGAATTTAAATATTTCTCAAAGTTTTGTTTGTTTCTGCTGCCCGATTATACGACAATTCTCGTCAGTAATATATGTTACACATTCCGTATTCAACTTTTATCAAATGAAAGAAAAGGGATTTTGAAAAAATATTAGAGGATTGTTTTTGAAATGATCTTGCTGAAATTAAAATTCTACTGGCAGTTTCTATTGATAATACTGATTACAAAGCCAGATTAGACAGAGTTTGGTGCTACCAAAATAGAAGCAGTTATTTTTGGATTTTGCATAAATTTAAATGTTTTGACACTTCTCTTCAAGATTTAAAAAACTGAATGTCGTGAAATAGTACTTTTGCCCTTTCCTGTCATAAATGAAATACACTTCTTGTTGTATTACACATTCATTTACTCATTTAGTTATTAAACTGAAATTATGGCGTATAAGTTTCCCTTTCAGATAATTTCATTATGAATTTACACAGCATGAGAAATTGATAATTTTAATACTTTCCATATCTTTATGTTTTAAAAATAAAGATTTTTGAACAAAATGTTAGTGCCACTTGATTAGTTCTAAGTTTGATAACCTTTTTGCATTAATATTACTTGACTTCATCATGAAATTTTAATTTTACTCAACATCTGCAAATTCCTTCGCATGAAAAGACGTTGAGTGAAAACCAATGTATCTTCAATATTAATTGAAACGGATTCTTGTGGATCATTTTCTAACTTTTCCCTGAAGCTTCTCTATTAGATTTAGGTTTGGGTACTGAAGAAGTCATGGCTCCTCAGATAAATTAATTCCTTGCTAGACACTACAGAGGCTGTTCACACATTTTTTAGACGATGTATATTGTATTCACAAAACTAAATTACATAAAATTCTTGTGTTTTAAATGTTCTATTTGACATCCCTTATTCTAAACTGTCTTTCGACATCGCAATTTCCAGGATAATAATGCCTTTTGAAGTGGCAGAAGAGGTATTCTATCCCATTCCTCCTGAACAGCTTTCCAGAGTCCTGTAAGGGTTTTGGGACGATGTTTGGATAATGCAGATTTTAAAAGTCCGAAAGCACAAAATCCATAGGTGATACATTGGGAGATTTAGTAGGGATATCAGTGAAGGGTATGGCCTTGATACCAGTTTTTTGTTCCATTTCTTTTAGGAAATTTACAGTAGATTTTGATGTGTGACTGCTAGCTTTGTCCTGATGGAGTCTCACAGATTGATGGCACTGTGGGTAAAGCGATGGTATTTCATTCAGAAAAATTGGCGATACAATATGTTCCTGATAGTATTTGGAGTTAATCTTGACATTTTTTCCACTCTCTTTATTTTTAACTTGCCATTATAAGAAAAACCAGCAACAATCATGAATCCCTTTTTTTCTCCCCTTTTATGATAATAAATGGCTCTTTTTTTGTTGCAATCATTTAAATACACCCATGATTAGTCTATTGTGACAATTGTTTTCCATTTTTCTTTGGATAAGTGTTTCTCATATAGAATTCTGCAGCGTGTCCTGCGTTCAGCGATATGATTTAGAAGAAGACGATGCACATTGCGTTTTTTTGCTTTCTTAAGATTTAAATCAACGTTTATCATTTTGTTTACAGTGGACACCGAGCATTTTAATGATTTTGCAACTGTCCTTTGACTAGGGGGATTTTCTTTTAACATTAAACAACGTACCTTTGCAATAGCCGAAGATGTCCGTTTTTTCCTTGGATACTTGTTTGGAATTTTTGTCCCACTTGAGGCTCCAACTTGACGTTTTTTCCTTTCTTGTTGACGATATTACCTATCGACGCTTTAGATATCACAAACCCATGACTCTCACATCGTTTTTGGATAACGGAGTATGCATATTTCTCTTCGGAAAGAGCATAAATGTAGCCTTCGAACCACTGCTTTGTTAAAAACGCCATTTTGAATAAAAACAAAACTTTCAAGCAGTAGACGATAATTTTGACTTTTAAAAACATAGTACAATTGCAATTATTTCTTTTGCGACAAACGATTTTTTATTACCGTTAACCAAAATCGTCTAAAAAATGTGCGAACAGCCTCTGTACATCCTCCATACTTTCTTTAGAGATCTTTAAACAGGGGCATCTGAGGAATAGATGTTTAAATTGTGTTATTCAATGGCCATAGCAGTTTGGCTTGTGAATGCATGCATGATAAAATTATCTAATATTCTTTAACAAATAAATCTGTTAGAAAAAGAACTAGCGGGAACTTCAGACTACCTAAGTATATAACGCATGCAAACTCAATAATATCTAAAAGGTGGTGCTTAAAATATTTTACCTTCTTCGGAAATAGCTATTTTTGTATCAAACCGTATTTTGGCACAGAAAAAATTCCTCCGAGTAAAAATTATTTTCTTTATTGATTGTTTACTCAAAGAATAGTGTGTTGTATTGTTTGTGAAGTTGGCACAAGAATAGAAGTTCTAGGGGTTGTAGAAATATTTGATGATGTTTATCCATTCTGCTTCTTCTTCTGTTTACAGCAACATACAAAGGTCAACTAGGATTATACTCTTATTGCACAAAGATTATCTGTATGGAAATTTTCAATCCAGAAATAAAAAAAATACTTCTACATAAGTATTATTTACTCGTAGGGAATTGATAATAATAGATATATTTCGTATTTATGCTTTGAAATGCCTTAAATACGAATCTTTAGTCCCCAATACCTCGTTCATTGCAGATTGTGTTACAAATCGGCTGATATTATGACAGTTATTTTAATGAGTTTCGTTATCAGGATGCTTTGCAGTTTTCATAAAACGAAACAACGAAAATGTTCTCTTTTCTTAATTACTTCGTAATTAAGTAAAATAAATTCTAAATAAACTGAGATCAAGTCAACAAATCGCTTGAATTTGCAAGCTGAATTGCCAAAGCTGAAAAATAAAATATTATAAATGCAATAATAATTTGATCTATGAATGAAATTTTAACATAAAAATTTAATTTTAAAATTAGACAGATTTATACCATCTTCATTAGACATTTTAAAATATATGTATCCAGAAAAAAACTATTCATAGAAATGAAGACATTGTTCTGTTTCTAGCCCGGCTTTGTGCCATTTTATTATTTGTCATTATTTTAGACAGATAAGTCATAGTGTATATGAATTTTAAAAATTGAATTATCGTCAGTTGGGTTGTATTTGTGAGGGCAAGAAATAACAACACTGTAAGGCTCGCACTCAGCAACAGTCTGCCGTTCTGAAAAATGGTATAACGAGCCGTTCTGAAAAATGGTATTCGTGCAAGATCATCATCCAATTCTTTCTCACAAAAGAACAAACTATTCTAGCTCTCCCATTTATGTAGGGAAAGCTTTAAAGCAAAGATGTGCATATATTTTCATATCTTGCCATTTTAATGATGTCTGTATTGTAACTAGGGTTTCCAAATGTCCGGATTTTCTGTAAACTCGGTTATCGAATAGTAATTTTTTAAATTATCCTGTGGATACCAGACAACCGAATAAAAAGAAATATTACTGAACTTTATAAATATTACTTTTATTTTTTTTTAATTTTAAAATACAAAAATTTTTTTTAACTTAAATAATAGTATTTCAAAACTACTAATGCATTCAGTGATGCGCAAGAAGGCCTAGATCCAATTTTTGTACAGAAATTTCCAGAAACAGAAAAGGCTCTCTCCGAATCTCTTGAAGTCAGTTTTGCTGTTTTCGGTGTCTCATGCTAAGTGTCCACTTGAGAGAAAATCTCTAGAGAAGGTCTCAAGATTAGTCTCTGGTAGTTGTGCATTTGAGATCACTTACGCTGTCGAGACAGTTTTGTGAGACTCGACAGTCTTAGCAGTCTCGTGACCAGGAACATTTCGTGTCGACTTGAGAGTCAACTCGCAGTCAGTTGTGTGATTTGATCGCAATTTTTTTATCTTTTCTTTCCAAATGGATTCGCGCCAGGCCCTAACTTTTATAATTGTGTATAAAATTGTGAAAAATTGGAAAGGGGAAAAAAGGGAGTGTTGAGTAAGAAAATGGGCGGATCGACGAATTGAATTAGGAGCTTGTTAAACACTCGTAAATGGGTTTCGGTTGGAAGATGCACAATAGTTCAGAAATTTTATTCGGATGTCTGCAGTGCAATTTGAACTGCTTTTAAATTTTGTCGCAAATTCTTTGAACGTGCTCATGTTTTTATCCCGATTCCTGTATAATTCATGTTTTACGTCCCATAAAAACTCCTGTTCCTCATAAAGATGGATTAACTCCAACACTTCATCATCAGTCCACTCTCTTTTATCTGGTACAATCTTCTTTTCGCTCAAGCTGAAAAATTATTTACTGATTTATATTTATTGCGAAATAAAAATAAAAATTATATTAAAAGAAGGAAATCAAGTCTCAGCTCTGACAAAAATCTTCCAACAATGACGGAAGACTGCAGACTAAGTCCCGAGAGCAGGAATGAACATGTCCACTTGTGACAGATGCAATCTCTGATACTTGCACCTGCTTGTCTCCGAAACTGCTCTCCGGCCCTTATACATTTGTGAGTCTAGTCTCGAGACTACTGTCGAGACTGTTTTGTCACAAGTGGACAGTTAGCGGTATACAGCAATTCAATATTTTGTGTTCTCTTAGAAGTTCTGTTGTAGATGTTAAATTCTTGCTTTAAAAACCCGCTGTGAGTTGATATTCCCACATGTTTAACGTTGGACGCGTTTGAAATGTATGAATTTAGTTCTTCCTGTAATTCTATTTCTAGTTCACCATAGGATTCGAATTCTTCACAATAAATGTCGTCTTCATCCTCCATTTGTTTCCAACTTTACACGAATTTAATGAAAACTTTTGTTTTTAACTTCTGCTTTAATGCACGATGTGTTTTGTTGAATAAATTTCGAAAACTGATTTCCCAACTATATTTCACAAATTAAAAAATAATATGCCAAAATTCAAATTTGGACGTTTAATTTTTATTGAAAATTTAAGAAATTTAAGTTGCGGATATCCAGAAAATATTGAAAGGATATCGGATACGGTTAAGAATTTTAAAAAACCACGTATAACGGATAGCGATATATCCCTTTTGAAAACACTGATTATAACATAAACATAACCATAACTAGTCAACTCTCTGGAAGAAAACCACTTTCAGCAACTACAATTTTTTTATCAGTATAGTAAATTAAGAATTTCCAATAACCCTTTAAATTCTAATTACATTAATAGATTCACATAGCAATATTTCAAACATTTGCTAAAATTGTACCCTCTAGTATTTTTTTGGTCCTTATTTCTTTCCACTGAATACAAATATCTTTTAAAAAAATTAGTAAGCATTTTAAAAAATACTTCTAAGAAAATACATCTTGAAATCCCGGTTTTTTTTTTCATGAAATCTTATTCTCACAGATAATATGAAATTTCTGTTTACAATGATCTTTAATATTTTTCCTAGTATTTCAACTTTTTATTCAGGAAATGGTAGTTTGTATATTGTAGTTGTAGGAAGAGATCCCATTAAATCGAAAGAAAGCTGCACTCTTTCATTTTTAGCAAGAAATATTATTCCATAAAATGATATAACAAATTTTTAAAAAGAAATATTTTTTGCACCGAAAAAAGTGCGTTTTCGAATCATTATAATTCAATATTTCAGACGAAAATTGAATATTTATAGATATTTAACATATTATTATCATTTATTATTATCTTTAAAATTTAAGCTTGAATAAATCTGAGACTTTAACTCTCTGTTTTGGCTTTTCAATAATTTATGTCAGATTCATTCGTCCAAAAATGCCTGAATGTAAATTAAACAGAATTACAGATCTTAGTGTTAATCTACTTAAGTACAGTTTCTGAGTGATTTTCAATGAATGATGATTGTATAATGTTTAAAGCAAGACCAACTGCAGGAATGATTTGTGAAATTTTAATAATTTTCCTTCATTTTAAATGAGTGATTAAAATGTTGATGATTCTTTGCAAACGTAGCATTTCACATAAGAGTGTGATACTTAATCTATATTATCATATTTAAGAAAAATATTAATAACAATCAGCATAACAAGCGTAAATTACTGGGAGCGTAAATGAACTGGGAGGTTAATAATAGAATTTCAATAAAATCTTGTAAGACACCTTTATACTAAACATGATATTTTCAAACAAAAAGGCCAGAGTTTTATCAGCTCTTTGGCCAATAGATAAATTGAAATCCTTTTCAGTATTATCAATTTAGCTATAAATGAGATTCAAGAGAGAACTGAGAAAATGCGATAAAAAATTCAATATCCGTTTTGAACACATTTAAAAAAAGTTTGATCCTCTCTAATTAGAAAGAGCTTTCATGGTACCCAAATCCTCTTTTACTTTGAAGTGAGCGTTAATTAAAACACCTTTTTTGCTTACTACTGTAATTTACACTAAAGCTCTCTCTTTATGTGCGTAATTTTTTATAGGAATAATTATCTTGTCAGTTCCACACAACTGTAATATTAGAAATTCTGATATTCACGTAAAAAATTCGATTTTAATCAGGATATTATGTGCCTTTCAAATGCTTTCTGATGACTGAATATTGATAGGCATATACATTTAAATCTTTCATTTACCATTCTTTCAGTAATTAAATGGACCTATGGATTTTTATCCTGGTAAAACAAAGAGTGTTTCCTTGTAAACACAAAAAACTATATAATTACAGAAAACTTTTTTTTAAATTTTTCATAAAACTATGTTCTTTTGTAAAACAAAAGTGCTTTCGATAATCACGCTTTTTAATTTCGTAATACAAAAACAAAAGAAACTGCTATTAAAAGCTGTCTCTATCCATTTAGATAATCGTGTCTGCATAACTTCGATAATTTATGTGCTATTAATAACTTCAGAACGTATAGAAAAGTGAAAGCGATGCTTTAAGTTCAAACATACTAATGTTAAAAAACATTTCTCACTGAAAAAAGTTTTTTACAGACAAAATAAGCTTCTGCACGTCTATATAGGCCCCTGTGTAGTACTTCAAGACATACATGAGGAAATAATGCAACTTTCCAGTAAAATATTTTATTCCCTTTAGAGGTATATAATGAACAAATACCCATATTCCAATAAAAGATACACTTGCGCTTCAAAAGAATTTTAGCGATGATACGTGAATTCCTCATACAGGTCACGTCATATAGATAAGGAATAGTTTTATAAACCTACTGAACAGTAAATCATAACAATGTACCGAGATTTTTTTATGTTGTCTGTTGGAGTGCTGAAAGCTTTATAAAATGGCTTGAAAGATTTTCTGCATTTTTTCTGAAACTCTCGTAAAATTATTGTTCTCAGTAAATAAATAAATACATCTAAACATTATATTATTAAATCAAACAAATAAGCCATAAAACCTAGAAGAAAACCCCTCTTACGTGGAACTATGTAAAAAATGAAAATGAATGCAAAGCATTATCAAGTAAATAACAAAATAAAATCATTTAATATTAAGATTTTAATGGTTTACTATAATTTTCAGAATGAAACTCCTAAAAAATTAGTTTACCATTGCAAATTTGTATTTTTCAGTTGCATGCATCTAAGTCCTTCTCACACTCTACTTTACACTCATTGGCTCGTGAAACATAGGATAGATTAATTCGTACTACAAATATAGTAGGCCTTTATTACAAGCATTAGAGTGATTTTCCATTGGCTATTGCATTCGAAGATAACCACTCAAAGAATCATTGGTAGAGTGCTAGAATTCAAAGTCATGAAAGTCAAATTGGCACCTAATTGATCGATAAACAGATTGTCACACTTTTAAAATTTGCAAGATCACACACTATTTTTTTTGTATTATACATCAATGTATTCAAATTTCTGATCAAATTGTATAATTTATGTCGACTATTGGTCTTAAAGTATGGGTCTAAAGAAATGTTAAAGATCTGGCAGTAGAAATAACCTTTGATTTGCCAGACTAGGATACTCTGTAATTGTGACATTTAATAAGCTCTTGCAGTTGTATGTTTTAGTTTTCATCTTTGCTTTTATGTTTTCATTTGCATTACCTTCCTAAACGGGCGGCATCAATGTGGAAATAACTATCACCTATACTTCAAATTGCAAATATTTCTACTTATAGACTGTCTCGACTGTTCATTAGCGATGTCTGTTACAAAAGTATTTTGCTAATAGCATGACAAACCTCGATGTGGTGATAGGCTTGCTATAAAGACGCTTGTAAGCTGCATTTTATCATACATGTTTATTAAGTGACATTCTAATGTTCCAAATATAGATCTTATGTATATCTGTAGACAATTACTGCTGTTACTATGATACTGTTGTCCTCCAATATATGTTGTTATTCTGTGTGTCAGCTTATTCTGATATTTTTAACAGACCAGAATTTTCATGTATCCTTTATGCAGCATGTACAAAACTATATGAATATTTAAAAGTTTTATAACCTTCCGATAATAATTTAAAATATTTATCAGACAGAAAAATGTACCTTCCCTTTTAGATTTAGTGTATACATACATCTTCCATCAATACCGTCATACTTTTTATATTCAATAAATATGTTTTAGTACATTTAAAAAAATTACTATTCATGCAAATATTTACAAAAAATGAAAATATATGCATATTCATCATTTGTAAAATACTACGTATATACATTAAATTCCGACAATTTTTTCTATAATTTTCATGTAATATACAATATTCGAAACATTATGAAAAATATATCTTGAAAGATTGGAAACGAGCAATTCTATATGTTTGTTTCCTCAAAAATCACATGCTTTTTTTAAAGTTTTTAAAGTTGTTTCTAAACATTCCTCAAATTTAAATATATTAATATCATAAATTTTTAAAATTACGTAATCTAGAATTCAGACCAGAGTTATATCTTTATAAATTATGTTTAAAGCTTTTAGTATAAAAATTAAAAATCTGAATATTCCTAAATCTGTATAACTCAGAAGAAGGCAGGGTAAGCTATTAAATATTAACATTTTGTTAGAAGTATAATTTATAATCTTCAGAATGTTAGAATATTTGAAGAGCGCATTTGTATGAAAAATGATAAATATAATTTTTAAATGAGCTGTTACTTCATACTAATTTGGACTCCAAATGTGCAGTAGTGTAAATTAATTATTCCAACAACAATATTTTTAATTAATTAGCCCAACAAACAATCCTATTATTCACTAAATTAAATTTTCAAAATAATACGAGGAAATCTTGCCATTTTTCTAAAACCATTACTCCCATGGGCTTTCTTTACACTTTTTAAGAAAAAATTCCTGATTTCTATATAGCTGATTAAATTCTGGATAGCTGATTAAATGACGTAACTAAAATTTTAAAATATACATTCTCTTTGCATAAGAATTAAATCCCAGATAATCTGGTGTGTCTACGGTAATAACTCGTTGTTGAATTGGAAATAATTACATTCTCTAGGGAGACATGTTTAATTTCGAGTCCACTGTGAATAATAGCGTCCAGAATTAAGACTATAGCTGATTTTTCATTACACGACATTTTTATAGCTGATTTGATCGAGGTGAATCTCTTTATAAATGTGTATTTTTTACTGAAAGACGTTTTGTAGGATTTAAAAAGAATATAGCAAAATATCTTTCGATAAATAATAATTAATATTGCATATAATCCTACAATAGTTTAGGAGCACTCTTGTGAATTTTTTATTAGAAGAGTTTATAAATTATTAGAGTTTAGTAATTGTTAGGAGAGTATCTATAAGGGTTCTGTTATACCATTTATTACTTCATCCCTAAGCAGATTATTATTAGATCAGAGTGAAAAAATGTAAATCAGATTAGGAATACATCAAGTGAAAAAATGTATGTTATGAATTCACGATGATGTCTCTCTCTGTATATATATATATATATATATATATATATATATATATATATATATATATATATAAATTTATATATGAATGTATGTATGTTCCAGTATAACTCTGGATTACCTGGAGCAATTTCAACCAAATTTGGTACACTCATCACTTACAATCTGGAAAAAAATACTCAGGGGAGGGGGTAAGACACCTCTAGTACCCCTATGGGTGAGGGGAAAGGGGTAACATGTAATAATAATCGAAAACAAGTGATATTGGTGTCAAATCCATAGTTTTTGGGGCTCGCTAAGATGAATCCCGATGCCGTTTAAGTCCTTGTTCAGCCCAAATGGCATTAGGGGGAGGAGAAGGGGGAAATAAACTGTCCAAAATGACCGAGATAAACTGAGATGTCCGAAATACCCGAGCAAAGCCGGGCAAGTAACTAGTAACCACTGAATGAATACAATAATTGAAGAAAATTATGGCCTCCCTTAGGCATGCTTGATCTAAAGGTTGAGGAGGCAAGAGGGGTATATGATGGTTTGCCTATACGGTGTTCCCATTACAAGGAACCAAGAACTTTCGCGGTACAGTGGAGGAATGTTGAAAGACGAAGTGCCTGCCGGACTGGAAAAAAAAATATGACAGTTTTTAATTAATTTTCAAATTCAAATGTGATGTTTATCTAATGTCCTTACATTCAAAGAGTACAAAAAGTGTAACTCATAGGGACTTTAATGACAGGCGTGTAACCATTTATCAAACTTGTAACGACTTGTATATACTGGCTTATTGTCAATGGTTCTGGAACGAAACTATGATACAACGGTTTTGCAATGACAATATTTTAAAACATTAAAGTTTATATAACTATAAACTTCTTTGTCTCAAAATCTTTTTGTAATGAGTTTTCATTAAGAGGCGTAACGGTATGTCCACCTAGTATGATGGTAGGCGCACCTGTCGTGTAATGCACAGGAACGGAAACTATTTCCAAGCTATCAAAGTAGTTTTTAGGTACACTGGTGTAAGAAATTAAGAGAATTTGCAGACTTGGTCGATTATCTCTAGAACTACTGTACCGATTTTAATGAAATTTAATATGTACATACATTGATACCATGCAAAACAAATAACCATTCAATAATTGTAATACACACGCATGATCGTGCGTAACACTCGTTGGAGTCGGAAGGTATGAAACAGCGGTTCCAGAACAAACAAATAAATGGTTTAATAGATGGTGTTATTTTGCAGCAATCGGTTAATTTCAAATTGTAACAGTAAAAATGAGTAACCACCAACGTTTATATGATGGAATGAGGTGGCGAATTGTAGGGAGGCTAGAAGCAGGCCAATCTCAAGTCCAAATTTGTAGAGAGTTCAATTTAACGCCCAGCGTCGTGTGTAACTTATGAAAACAGTTCCAGGATACCGGTTCCATCGAGAGAAAGCCTGGGCAAGGTCGTCCAAGAGCCACGACGGCCAGAGAAGATCGCCATTTGTCGATTATAGCGAGGCGTAACAGGAGTGCTACAGCTTCTCAGCTCTCTCGTGACTTGCATGCAGCCACAGGAACCCGTGTATCAAGGGTGACTGTTTCCAAATGACTTCATGAGAGAGGGTTGTTTGCAAGAAGACTGCTGTTTGCGTCCCGCTCTACGAACAGGAGAATCCGTTTATCATGGTGCAGAGAGCATAGAGATTGGAGTATGGATCAATAGGCGACCGTTCTCTTCACTGATGAGTCCCGGTTCAGCCTAAACACCGATTCTCGCCGTACGTTCATATTGAGAGAACCAGGGACCCGCTACCTACCCTCCGATGTCCGCGAAATCGACTATTACGGAGGAGGAGGTTTAATGGTCTGGGCAGGCATCATGTTGGATGGCCGCACACCTCTCCAGGTCTTTGAAAGAGGCACTGTGACTGGTTTGAGGTATAGGGATGAGATCTTGGTGCCCTATGTTCGCCTTTTCAGGGGTGCAGTTGACCCTGAGTTCATTTTAATGGACGATAACGCGAGGCCACATAGAGGTCTTCTGGTCGATGAATTTCTAGAGAGTGAGGATATTCGCCGGATGGATTGGCCAGCCAGATTTTCAGACCTTAACCCTATAGAGCATGTCTGGGACGCTCTGGGGAGGGCAATTTCAACTCCCAACCCCCCTCCGAGAACCATCCAGGGAATGAAAACAGCGTTGCTGAACGAGTGGGACCAATTGCCTCAGAAAATGATAAACTGCCTTATTTCAAGTATGAAATAACGCTAAGAGACCTGTATATCTATAAGAGGGGACCATATCCCCTATTTACCCATCTATTAACCCATTTTTTGTTTATTCTGCAACCGCAGTTTCATATCTTCCGACTCCAACGAGTGTTACGCACGATCATGCGTGTGTATTACAATTATTGAATCGTTATTTGTTTTGTATTGTATCAATATATGTACATATCAAATTTCATTAAAATCGGTACAGTAGTTCTAGAGATAATCGCCCAAGTCTGCAAATTCTCTTAATTTCTTACATCAGTGTAGATACAAAAAAATGTATTTGTGTGGCATAGCCCAAGAATCCATAGTGGCTTTGATAAGAATCCGTAATACCTTTGATATCGATCCAAATTTTGAAATCAACTAGGTTTTATAATAGTATTTGATATTTGTTGTTTTAATTAACTTAGAATTATAAATTTTAATTCAGAAAGTACTTAAAACTTCAGTAGAATCTGTACAGATTAGTCAATTTTTGTAAATGTTTACAGAAACTTCCATTTTGCGGTCTATAAAAGCAAATATAAGACCATTCGTATAAGGAGGAAACGAGCCTATGGACAGATATCACCTGCGTACCTGTGAAGCCCTTCATGGAGATACGGATTTATAAAGATATTGGGAAGTGAGAGGACTTATGGGGAGATAACCTAGGTTATCTCATGAACTTTTCGATGTATTTGTTGCTGTTGTTTCTTTGTTTAAATTTTTCTTTTTCATATTCGTGTACATGGTCCCAGCCATTGGAAATAAAAAAAACATTCATATAAGTAAATGCTTCCAACCTCATAATAGACTTCATTATATAGTTAACGTAATCAACGTAAGTCTTTAGTTACGTTGGAAATGCATGCCCCTAAATAATATTCCTGTGAAAATAGTCTTTTGCCAAGACCACTGATAAAACGATCGGGCAGTGGCCATAAAAAGATATTAAAGGATTACTCTTTGGGCAATCATATAGTTTGATTACTATACTTGGAGCATTTTCTGGTGTGACAGCTATCCTTTGAAAATTCTATAGTGTAACGGACTGTTTTCTCTCCTCCCCCACACACAAATAGACTCTTCTCTTCAGCACCTGCTATGTCACGTGACTATGTTTTCCCCCGTTGTTCGTTCGTGTGATAATTCGTCACTCTTCTTTTTGTATCAGCATGTAGAGCGTTCTGTGTTGTCCTGTAAATAAATGTTCGTGTGTTTAAATGTTAATTTTTTAGCATTCTTAGTATGTGGTCTTCACTTTATTTTAAACTTTAAAAATCCCGAGATGATTTTAGACAAGAATGTTAAAGTGGCTGCCCAACGTTCGGCCCGGAACAAAAATGCTGATGCAGTACAGTGGAACAACTTTATTCAAGATAAGTAACTTATGTTTCGATTCTGATTTTAATAAACGGGAACTAAAGGAAATGAGAAGTGGTCACCCTGACCTAATGTTATGTTATATATTCTAATTCCAAAGAAATAAATATTGATCAACTGGATCAATAAATTAAATGATTGGAAATTTCGTTTTCTTGTATGAATAGTTGGATCACCCTGATCATATCATACGGATTCTATTTGCAAACCAGTTCCTTTAGTACCTGAAGATCAATTTTGAATTATTATTATTATATGTTCCATTTACAGCAAATAAAAATTGTGTTATGTTATATAGTATACTTTATATGAATATAGTATTATTACAACGGTAATCTGAAATTACAGTACTTCGTAACTCAATTAAGTAAATATTGTTATAATTTGAATGTGGAACTTTGTTGTAGCAGCTCGCTATTACAGTTGATATATTTATATATATATTTTGAACGAATCATAATTCATTTCATGGTTATCGAAAAGTAATTTAACGAAAATTATCTTGTTTCGATTCTGTTTAGAATTTGTGATTAATATTATACATTGAGATACCATTAATAGAGATATATAGTCATGCGATTTTCTATAAGTATTTTATGGTTTAGAAAATATTGAAGTTATCTTTATATGTTCTTAGAATAGCAATTGATTTCAAGAAGTTAAACTCTTGTTTCTATTTAAAGTGTTATTTATCTTCTTTATTCTGTTTTGCTGTTGAATGTATATTTGAATTAAACTGTTCTTAAAAGTTGCAAATTTTATTAAAAGGTGATCTCTGAGATTTATATATGTATATATAAAGTTGAACCCCATATATGTTAGGATTCTAATAGTTTTGGTATACACTTGAGAAAATATTATCCATTGATTTAAATTTTAAACATGGCTTTCTTAAATAAAGCCCAGCCACATGAGTTGGCGCATCTTTCAGAAGAATTAGGGATAGATCCTACGGGTAAAAGAAGTATTTCGTTGATTTCACTCATTAAAAAGAGCTCGGAATACGATGAAGTATTTATTGAGGGACGTCTTCAAGCTTTTAGGGAAGAGCGAGAGAAAATATATCAGGATGAATTGTTAGAGAAAAAACGGCAGGATGAATTGTCAGAGAAAAAACGACAGGATGAAATGAAAGAGAAAGAAAATGAACGGTTGTTTGAATTAGAGAAATTAAAGTTACAATCCAGTATTCCCTCTGGTAGAACGGAGTCTGCAGCGGTGTCTTCTTCCTTAGACGCAGACATGCCTAAGTTAGAATTAAAAATGCTAGTCCCTAACTTTGATCCAAAAACAACTGATATGAGTTTATTTCTGGATTTGTTTGAGAAACAGTTAAAATTTTTACATGTACCAGTTTCAAAATGGGTAGTCTATCTTGTTGGTCTTTTGCCAACTGATGTTACCAAATTAATAGCAAAGGAATCTACTGAGGATGCTCAGAATTATGAGAAAGTTAAACAGATTCTCCTAAAACGTTTCAAATTAAGTGCGGAGAAATTTCGGCAACTGTTTGTTCAATGCCGGAAAAATCCAGAAAGCACCTGGCGAGATTTTTACTTCGATCTACAGAATTATTTCGATGGGTGGCTTAAGGAATCAGAAGTCTCGACGTTCGAAAAATTAAAGGAGTTAATAGTGGCTGATCAAATTAAAAAGAAAGCACCTCCAGATTACAAAGATCACTTTCTAGATCACTGGAGCGAGTGGAACAATCCTCTTGAACTTGCAGATAAATTATATTTATATGAAGAAGTTAGACATGTGAAAAATAGAAACGTTAGTAAGGAAAACCCAAAATTTTATCAACGAGACATTCCCAAAGGTAATAAAATTAATCCTCAAAATCCTAGAAATGTGTCGCCTAGACACACTGAAAAAGCTGAAGATCAACCAGCTGTTAGCTGTTATGGATGTGGGAAACCAGGCTTCATCAAGACGAAGTGCCCGACCTTCTCTCCCTCTTCTAGAAAAGAAGGAGCTGAATTCAGAGCTATCCACCTTCGGACATTCTCTGTCGAGGAACCCCAGTCGACTTTGTTGAAAGTTAAAATCAACGGAATAAACGGCATTGTGTGTGCTGACACAGGAGCCAGCCACACTATAGCTGGTGAAACCTTATATCACCTCTTGAGAGAACGAGGAGTAGAATTTGAGAAAATTAGTATGAATGTAACCCTCGCCGATGGTATCCAAAGGGAAACAGAAGTTATACTGGCCAAGTAGAAATTGAAATTGAAGGACGATCTTTCGAACTTAACTTATTTGCATTACCTACAGCAAAATATAACAGAACATTGTTAGGAACTGATTTTTTGCGTAGCGTTGGGATTGTTTTAGATCTTCCAAATCATAGATGGTATTACCACGACAATCCGAAACAGAAATTTAGATTTGATGATGATGATTTCAGACCACCTGAGTGTTCTAAAAATGCTATGGAAGTCAATACGTTGCTGTTAAGAGAAAATGAAGGGAAAAATCTATCCAATGAACAAAGATCAGAATTAAACGATTTGTTAGGTCATTTTGAAGATGTCTTTCAACCAGGGGAAGAAATGACTCCTGGTCGAGGCGGTGGTTCAGTTATAAAATTACTTTATCACTATCTAGTCAGTTTATCTATAATCTAAATCAATAAGAACACAGCAAAAAGAAATCTATGCAAAAATTTGAGAAAAAATTTAATAAAAGGTTAAAGCGCATGTTATCTCATCTAAATCTAGATCTAATCTGTTACACACAAAAAGGAGAAAAAGTTACATGACTAGCGCATGCGCGCTGAACAGCTTCGCGTCACAAGTGACGTGATTTCGAAGGAGAGTTCAATTTGCTCTAGTCGGAACATCCCGGCCCCCGTTGGACGATGGTCCAACATCATCTGGAAAGGGGAGTGGGACGACCCTGTTGATGGCACGGCGGTAAACCCTGTTTCTCGTTCTCAGGTCCACCACTCTAACTAGTCCATCTTGACCAGTAAACGTTTGCTCGATGCGTGCTAGATTCCATTCCATTGGAATTTTGCTTGGGTCTTTCATTAAAACTAACTGTCCTACCTTTAGGTTGGGTTGTTGTGTAGCCCATTTGGCTCGAGATTGCAGGTGGCTAAGATATTCGTTTGTCCATCGGTTCCAAAATGTAGATCTTAGGTCTTGTATTAGGGTCCATCTGGAAGATAAACACAGATTATCTGAAGTATGATTAGTTTCTGGTAACTGTAATAGGGAGGCACCTATCAGGAAATGTCCTGGAGTCAAGGCTTGAAGATCTGTTGGATCTGCAGAAAGAGGAGTTAATGGGCGGGAATTTAGGCAGGCTTCTATTTGAGTTACGAGCGTGTACAACTCTTCAAAATTTAGAATCTTTGTTTTCGCAGTCTTCACCAAGTGTTTCTTCATCGATTTTATATTAGCTTCCCATAATCCACCAAAATGTGGCGATGCAGGTGGTATAAAGTTCCACTCTACGCCTTCTTCGGCACTGAATTTTTGTACAGAGTCCGATTTGCATATTTTAAACCAGGAATCTAAGATGTTTTTAGCGCCCTTGAAATTTGTAGCATTGTCACTCCAGATGGTAGTTGGTCTTGATCGTCTTGCGATAAATCGCCTAAGACTTGCAAGAAAGGCTTCAGTGCTTAAATCGGATACGATTTCAAAATGAACAGCTTTCGTACTGAAACAAATAAATATTGCGATATATGATTTCATAGTCACTTTAGATCGTCTCAAATTAGGTTTAGTAAGTATTGGACCAGCGAAATCTAGTCCTATCTTTTCAAATGGTCGCGACGGTATAACTCTATCTCTTGGTAGGTTACCCATCATTTGCTTCATGGTTTGATTTCTTGTTCGGAAACAAGTCATGCATTTACTAATAACTCGTTTGATTCTATCCTGTCCAGAAGGTATCCAATACATTTGTCTAATAAGGTACAGGGTTGTTTGAGTACCCGAATGAAGAGATTTTTTGTGGTAGTAATCTATCAATAATTCAGTAAAGTGGTGAGCTTTGGGTAAAAGTAATTGGTGTTTCCGGAATTCTGAAAGTTTCGAATTGCTTAATCGTCCACCAACTCGCAAAAGTCCTTCTTTGTCTAGGAATACGTTTAATGAGAGAATTTTACTATTGTTTGGGATTTGGCGATTTGATTGTAAAGATTTAATTTCGGAATGAAATTCGGAATGTTGAACATATTTAACCAATATCTTGGTTGAATTTTGAATTTCGGAAGCACTCAAAAAGGCTTTGTTTCTTAACTCAGGTTCAAGTCTACAATTTTTAGAAAATCTTAAGCACCAAGCGGTGACTCTAACTAATTTGCTGAATGAAGAGTATTTGTTAATGAAATCATTTGTCGTTACACTATCTACTACTGTTGCATTCATTGAAGCTCCTTTTCGAATTTCAAGTTTTTCGGTGTCTAAGCCTTTTTTTTTGATCCTTCAAATCTGGGCCATTTCTCCTTATCGTGAACCAACCATTCAGGTCCGTTCCACCATAATTTATTATCTTTTAATTCGGCGACAGTTAATCCTCTAGATATCAAATCTGACGGGTTGTCCTTTCCAGGACAGTGGAACCATTCACTAGGATTGGTATATTGCTGAATCTCTTGTACCCTGTTTTTTACAAATGGTTTAAACCTGTCGGACGTATTCTTTATCCAAAAGTAAGCTATAGACGAATCTGTCCAAAAATAACGCTCAAATGAATATTCTAAGCCCTTTGAAATTTTATCACATAATCTAGCAGAAAGAAGAGCACCCATTAATTCAAGACGGGGTAGCGAAATTGCTTTTAGTGGAGCAACTCTGCTCTTCGACGCCACAAAACTAATAAAAATACTTCCATCACTGCGTGTTATACGTAGATAAACGACGACGCCATAAGCTTTCTTCGAAGCGTCTGAAAAACAATGTACTTGTATATCATTTATTTCCTTAGGAAGGGCATTAGCGAAACAATAGCGAGGAATACTGATATCCTTCAGCTTTTCGATTTCATTACACCATTCATCCCAAATAACGGTTATATTCTGAGGGAGATAATCATCCCAATCCAGTCCCAAACACCAAATCTCTTGAATTAGACACTTAATTCTAACTATATAAGGTCCGAGGAATCCCACGGGATCAAAAATGCGACCTACTGCTTGTAGAAGGTATCGTTTGGTGTTTACTCGCTTTGAAAGGAATTTCTCTAAATTTTTTGTTTTGAAATAAAACAAGTCATCGTTGGCATTCCAAGCCACTCCTAGCACCCTTTGGGGTAACAGAGCTTGAGTGTTAGGCTCAACGGATTCATTTACATCTATCCCTACTTTCTTCCACAGTTCACGTAACTCTAACGAATTGGTCTGCCATTTACGTAGAACCATGCTTGCATCCTCAAATATTTTAGTACTCTGTATGCTCGTATTATAGGCTTGTTCTACATTTTCTCCACCAGTGATCAAGTCGTCTACATACAAAGATGTACTTAAAATTTTGTAAATTTCAGGAAAGCTTTCTACATACCTCTTTAGGTGATACTTAATGGTTGCAGCCAGGAGGAATGGTGATGAACTCACCCCAAACAAGACTCTGCAGAGTCTGAACTCCTTGAGCTCTGGAACTGCGTTAGGTTTAGTGGGGTCATCGTCCCGAAGGAATCGGGCCACGTCTCGATCTTCTTCATCTATCTCTATTTGCAGGAACGCCTGCTTAATGTCCGCAGTCAGCGCAACAGGGTGTTGTCTAAATCGAATTAAAAGAAGGAAAAGATCGGGTAACAAATTGTTTCCAGTATGCAGACAGTCATTTAAGGATACCTGTCCTTTGCCATGTGAAGAAGCGTCAAACACCACTCTTAATCTACTCGTGGTTTTGTCTGTTCGAATCACTGCTGTGTGTGGGAGGTAGAAGGTTGGGGCTTCTCTGGCTTCATCTAAAACAGGAACAGGCTCTATGATATTTTCTAAAACAGCCTCGTAAGTAGTCTTCGAGGTAAGTAAGTAGTATTTCTAAGTAGTCTTCTAAAACAGCCTTGTATTCTGTGAATAATATTGGATCATTCTGGAACGTACATCGTAGTCTTGAAAATCTTTTATTAGCAACTTCTCGATTATCTTCTAATAATTGCTTCATCTCAGGTTTCCAAGGAAGTCGCACCTTATATCTCTTGTTATTGAAGGATATACCTGCCTCAAAGTTTTTCATAATTTGTTCGTCGAAATTACTACTATCTTTGTCGTCAGCTTCGACGCCTAGATTCTCCAGTTCCCAAAACTGTCTTAGCTGATCTGAGATAAGTTTCTCTTCCACAACTACCTTCATACTCAGTAACTCGTTAGTTGATTCAATCCGACCTTGAAGACACCATCCGAAAATTGTTTCTGTGGCTACAAGCTTATCACCTAAACGTTTGAGTCTTCCTGATACTACATCAAAATAATAATCAGCACCGATTAAAATCTCAATGGTCTTATTCCCGTAATTATAGCAGTCTGCAAGCTGTAATCCCCTCATCTGTTTTTTAGCTCTAACCAAATTAATCTCTGGAGCAGGAATATTAGTTGCGGATATTTGCTCCGTTTCTAGCACTTCTATTTCGATATATAAGGAAGGTTCTTCTCTGTTTTCAAGTTTTAATTTTACTACATTATATGTTTTTTCAGTTGGTTTGTTGGTCCCGAATGAGTACACAGATAAAGTTTCTTGTCTAATAACTCGTAGTTTCAACTTCTGAGAAATATCTTGAGCTATAAAACTCCTCATCGAGCCATTATCAAGCAACAAGCGAACATGTTCGATTTTATCATCGTTAAGAGTTTCCCTTATCATTGCTGTGCATGTTTGAAGTAATACACTGCACTGAGAATTTCTGTTTGGTTTAGTATTTTCCGATTCAATTTTGTAGTGAGAAATTGCCGTAACCACTTTATTTTCAGTGTTACTGTCTGATTTATTTTCGAGTTGATAACAGATGGATCTGTTATGTTTTCTATTACAAAGATCGCACAATTCTCTGTTTTTGCACTCTTTAATTCTATGTTGTGCTTTCAGGCATAAAAAACAACGCGCCTGTCTTCTCAAAACATCTTTCTTTTCATTCACACTCAAACTTTCACAGCGCTCTGAATCATGTTTCGCATTGCAGTAAATGCAAGTTTGACTAATTGGCAACATATACTCGTGTACCTTAGAACTATTTATCGCTGACGTTCGGTAGCGATCATGTTGTTTATCGCGAAAATTGTTTTGACTATCTCTCGAAAACTGCTTCGACCTGCCGCCAGCACTTCCCGAGCTTGTCTGGCTGTAGTTTAACATTCTCCCCCCTTCTCCCTTCGAACTACGAAGCATTATCGATGATTCGCGACACTCAGTTTCAATTTTTAAGAATTTCAATAATTCTGACACGCTGTATTCGCCGTCTTCTGATTTATCTAAACATCTTCTATTAAAATCTAAAGCAAGATCCTCAGGTATCAATTTTAAAAGTATGGGTTGTAATAAATGACCGTACATACCAGAAGTAACATTTAGCGATTCTAGACTTCTGATCTGTACCTCACAAGTATCGTACAATTTTCTCAGTCCGGTTACATTGTTAGAGTCCTTCACAGGATTAAGGTTTAATAATCTAGATATGTGTGCTGATATTAAATTATTTAACTTCGCGAATCTGTTCTTTAATAGCGTTTTCGCTTTTTCATAATTCTCATCTGAAAGTGCGAAGCCGCAAACAACATTGGCCGCTGCACCTCCAAGTAATGATTTTAAATATGAGAATTTATCTATTTCCGTCAAAGCATTATTTTGATCAATGGAGTTTTGGAATTGGTTCCAGAATTCCAGCCAGGTGCATGGATCTCCGTAATATTTGTCGATAGTTAACTTAGGTAATTTAATCGACTTCGAGTAATTAATATTTCTATTTCCAGAATTTGAGTTATCCAATGAGTTATCGTGATCTAAGATAACCTGAGAGGTTTGTGCAGAAATGGTGAAATTTGACTGAGAACTTCTGGTTTCGTTTTGAGCTTTTAACTGAGCGGAAATTTTAGAATTCCACAACATGATTTTCTGACAATATTCAAATGATGATTCTACTTCTAAATCGAAATCTTTCTCATTATCAATAACATTCTGAACTTTGTCATCAAAATCCTTTAGCTCTTTGTAGAGCTCATCTAAATAATTTGAATGTTCTTGCAATGAGTTTATATCATATGAGTCAAATTCACTTTCTATTTTATTAATGAACTGTGTAACAACAGAACGTCTAATAGCTCTATTCTTTTTAAGCTTAGATAGCTTATCCATTTTTATATTTCTAACTGAATTATAAATATTTATTCAATAGTCAATGTTCTTCAAGTTCGACTAATGGTTTATATTAATAAATTAGAAATCCTTACCTTGATCTAAGGAGTTGAGTCAAGGTGAAATTGTATTCCAATTGTATTCTTTAATCAATCACAAAAATGTTTTCAACGGTTATTTATAATCCGAATCTTTTCGCGGCACTGATGCACCAATTATGGTCGAGGCGGTGGTTCAGTTATAAAATTACTTTATCACTATCTAGTCAGTTTATCTATAATCTAAATCAATAAGAACACAGCAAAAAGAAATCTATGCAAAAATTTGAGAAAAAATTTAATAAAAGGTTAAAGCGCATGTTATCTCATCTAAATCTAGATCTAATCTGTTACACACAAAAAGGAGAAAAAGTTACATGACTAACGCATGCGCGCTGAACAGCTTCGCGTCACAAGTGACGTGATTTCGAAGGAGAGTTCAATTTGCTCTAGTCGGAACAACTCCCAAAGTCAAACACTACATCGATACAGGGGATAACCCTCCGGTCGCAGTTACGCCATATCGTATGTCTCCGCCAAAGAAAGAATTATTAAAGAAGGAGCTAGATGAATTGCTAGCTACTGGAACCATAGAAGAGTGTGAATCGCCTTACGCTTCACCGGTGGTGTTAGTACCTAAACCTAATGGCCGAATGCGACTTTGTGTAGACTACAGGAAACTAAATGCCATCACGAAGACTGATAAATACCCTCTGCCCAGAATTGACGACCTTCTACATGAAGCAAGACATACTCCGTTTATGTCAACTATTGATTTAAAGAACGGGTACCATCAAATCGAGGTAAACCCTACAGATCGCGACAAAACAGCTTTTGTTTGCCCCTTTGGAAGCTACCGTTTCCGGAAAATGCCCTTCGGATTAAAGAACGCCTCGGCAACCTTCCAACGTATGATCGACAATTTTAGAAATTCCTTAAAGAATATTCTTGTGTTGTCATACTTAGATGACATCATCATATTATCTGAAACATTCAATGAACATGTAGAAAATTTAGGTGCAGTTTTTGAGAAGTTGCGGGAATTTAAATTATACGCTAACCGAGAGAAGTGCAATTTTGCTTGTAACCGCATAAAGTATTTGGGACATTACATAACGAGTAAGGGACTCGAAGAAGATCCAGACAAAACAGCTGCTATACAAGAGATGCCAACTCCGAAAAATGTAAAACAAGTATAAGCTTTCCTGCAAACTTGCTCGTGGTATAGAAGATTTATATCTAACTTTTCAGAGATTGCAAGACCCTTGAGTAATCTGACAAAAAAGAAAGTGTCCAAAAAAGAAAGGGAGTGGGGAAAGGAACAAGAAATAGCTTTTGAAACATTGAAGCACCTTTTGACAAATTCTCCAGTTCTTGGCCAAAATGATTCATCTAAACCCTATATCCTTAGAACAGATGCTAGTAACTATGCCCTTGGTGCGGTCTTGTTACAAGGTACAGGTGCAGACGAACATCCAATTGAGTATGCAAGTCGGTTACTCACCAAGGCCGAAAGAAATTACTCTACGACCGAAAGAGAGGCCTTGGCCATTGTTTGGGCTTTCAATAAGTTTCGTGCATATATTGATGGCCAAGAAGTAACTGTGGCAACAGACCATCAACCCCTTAGATGGTTAATGAATTTGAAGTCCCCTACCGGTCGCCTAGCGCGATGGGCAATACAGGTACAATCCATCAACCTGAAGATAGAATATATACCTGGGAAAGCCAATATTGTTGCTGACATGTTGTCCAGACCGTTCTGTCATCATGATGAAGAAACTTGTGAAATTTGCACTATTTCCATCGATATCCCTGCACGAAGTATAAAAGAAATTCGTGAAGAGCAATTAAAAGACGAAGATGTTAGAAAAATTATAGAATCTTTGGAAAGTCTCGTTAAAGATGAGAATTCTGCCAATTGGAGTGACCGAGGTTACCTAATGAATCAAGGAGTGTTATATAGATATTCTCCCGAGGCAGATACAGAAGAAGCCCAGTTAGTGGTCCCGATTCAAGAACGAGAAAAAGTGCTGAATGAGCACCATGATGCCCCATCAGCCGGACATTACGGAATCGAAGGAACGTACGATAGAATTTCAAAGCGGTACTACTGGACTGGTTTGCGTAGATATATTACTGAATATATCAAGAAGTGCCCTGACTGTTGTCGTTATAAACCAAGTAACCAGAATCCATCTGGATTGTTACAAACTCCTATCTATACTCAACGGTTTGAGACCCTTTCAATAGATCTGTTTGGGCCTTTACCAAAGAGTAATGAAAAGAAATGGATATTTACCATAGAAGACTGTGCCACCAAGTGGGTTGAGCTATTTGCTTTAACCACTGCAACAGCTAAAGAGTGTGCCATCATCCTAATCGAAGAATTATTTCTGAGATATGGTTTAAATAGACGGGTAATAAGCGACAACGGACCTCAGTTTGTTAGCGCTATAATGCAGCAAGTATGTTATCTTTTGGAAATCAAACAAACCTTAACCCCAGTTTATCATCCACAGGCAAATCCTGTTGAAAGGAAGAATAGGGATCTTAAGCCCCGTTTAGCCATGTTAGTTGGGGATGATCACAATACCTGGAGTGAAAAGCTACCAATCATTAGATTTGCCCTTAACACAGCAAAATGTGATTCCACCGGACAGACTGCTGCATATCTCATGTTTGGTCGAGAGCTACGTACTACCGACGATATTGCCCATGATTTTCGAAGTGTTGTCGAGAATGATAATTTTATTCCTGAGATTACTCCGTATTTAAAGAAATTCGCCAATTTCACTAAGCAAGTTAGAGATCGAATAGAGGAAAGGCAAGACCATCATAAACATTATGCAGACAAAAGATTTACAAAAGCTCCTTCCCTCAAACAAGGTGACAAAGTCTGGGTTACAACTCATCCCCATAGTAACTCTGACAAAACCGTACTTCTAAGTTCGTGCCAAGGCGGGATGAGTAGTATAAAAATGAGAGTTTTACGCCAGGATTAAGGGGAGGGGCTTAAAGTGGGCGGAGCTAACTGAGTGACGTGGACCAATCAGAGTGCAGTTGGCCACCTGGCGGTCGATTTGGACCAATCAGGAGAGGGCAGCGCTGCTATCGCCCCCTAGCGGGAAAGAGTGGAACCTTGTAGTTCAGCAGAATCTTGAAGAGAGTATGTGCTCCGCGGAACGCCACCTATCGGTTAAACAGGGAACTAAATTTCGTACAAGGATTGGAGGTCAGGGCATATTTTTTTCAGTGCTGCCATCTAATGCTGAAAGCTAGAACTACATTTTTGGGGACTTAGAAATTTTTTTAAAAGTATTTTCCATGGGAATTGAACCCGTTAAGGAAATATTACCTGACTACTTTTAGCGACGTAATACCGTTACGCTATGAATCGTCGGAAGTTCAGCGAATTATATTCTATAACAGAGAGAATATTTTTATGAATTTACTAGAATTAATTATCAAAAATAAATATAACGACATCTATTGTTTAAAAATGAAACTTAGAAAATTTAATACAAGGTTTTGAGTATATTTTTCAAAACTTTAAATATTTTTAGTCGAATTCTAACTTAAAATATATATTATCAACTTAGTAGTTCAAAAAAGGGCTTATTTTCAGGACTTTAAAATTGTTTTGCTATGTTTTTTAACGTGATATATAATTTTACATAGATACATTCACAAAATAATACAAAATAATAAGAAATTTTTACATAGATAGGCTAAAACGAATATTTTTTTTTCTTTTACTTGATATTTTTACACATGAAATTATTTTACAACAAGCGTTAAGTTTAAAATATCTATAATTTTTCTTAAGAATATTACTTTACAGTATAATATAATTTAGATAGAGCTTTGAAACCATTGTAACATTTAGTATAGAAAAAATTATTATTATTTGATCTTACCTTGAAAAACATTCCATGAAAAGCTAACAAGGGATATTTTTAGACATGAAATTATTTAAACAAAGCGGGAATTCCTCAGTAGAGTTATTTTTTCCTTTTAATATTAGAAATAAAAACTGAAATATGATTCAATCTAGATAATTATTTAAATTAAATACACATAACATACCAATCCATACTATTAAATCTGCAAGAGAAGATATTAAATTTACGCTAAAAAAATTTTTTAATTGTTGACATATGCATACTGCAATAGTCTACATTATTATCAAAAAGTTCATTGAATTATATTCTATAACAGAGCGAATATTTTTATGAATTTACTAGAATTAATTATCAAAAATAAATATAACGTCATCTATTGATTAAAAATGAAACTTAGAAAATTTAATACATGGTTTTGAGTATATTTTTCAAAACTTTAAATACTTTTAGTCGAAGGGTTTATTTTCAGGACTTTAAAATTGTTTTGCTATGTTTTTTAACGTGATATATAATTTTACATAGATACATTCACAAAATAATACAAAATAATAAGAAATTTTTACATAGATAGGCTAAAACGAATATTTTTTTTTCTTTTACTTGATATTTTTACACATGAAATTATTTTACAACAAGCGTTAAGTTTAAAATATCTATAATTTTTCTTAAGAATATTACTTTGCAGTATAATATAATTTAGATAGAGCTTTGAATCCATTGTAACATTTAGTATAGAAAAAATTATTATTATTTGATCTTACCTTGAAAAACATTCCATGAAAAGCTAACAAGGGGATATTTTTAGACATGAAATTATTTAAACAAAGCGGGAATTCCTCAGTAGAGTTATTTTTTCCTTTTAATATTAGAAATAAAAACTGAAATATGATTCAATCTAGATAATTATTTAAATTAAATACACATAACATACCAATCCATACTATTAAATCTGCAAGAGAAGATATTAAATTTACGCTAAAAAAATTTTTTAATTGTCGACATATGCATACTGCAATAGTCTACATTATTATCAAAAAGTTCATTGAATTATATTCTATAACAGAGCGAATATTTTTATGAATTTACTAGAATTAATTATCAAAAATAAATATAACGTCATCTATTGATTAAAAATGAAACTTAGAAAATTTAATACATGGTTTTGAGTATATTTTTCAAAACTTTAAATATTTTTAGTCGAAGGGTTTATTTTCAGGACTTTAAAATTGTTTTGCTATGTTTTTTAACGTGATATATAATTTTACATAGATACATTCACAAAATAATACAAAATAATAAGAAATTTTTACATAGATAGGCTAAAACGAATATTTTTTTTTCTTTTACTTGATATTTTTACACATGAAATTATTTTACAACAAGCGTTAAGTTTAAAATATCTATAATTTTTCTTAAGAATATTACTTTGCAGTATAATATAATTTAGATAGAGCTTTGAATCCATTGTAACATTTAGTATAGAAAAAATTATTATTATTTGATCTTACCTTGAAAAACATTCCATGAAAAGCTAACAAGGGGATATTTTTAGACATGAAATTATTTAAACAAAGCGGGAATTCCTCAGTAGAGTTATTTTTTCCTTTTAATATTAGAAATAAAAACTGAAATATGATTCAATCTAGATAATTATTTAAATTAAATACACATACCATACCAATCCATACTATTAAATCTGCAAGAGAAGGTAACAAATTTATCTCACAATGTTAATAGAGAAGATTCTTACATTATCTGAAATAATACAGACTTTATCATGTTTAGAAGATATTTACAAGAGTTCATTTTAGAATTAAATGAATCATGGTTTAAATCCTACAACAGTAGGGGGTATATGCAAACATGAAGACTTTAAATTATACAATTACCATCTAGAACCTGAAACTTAAAAAATATATGCACCAATTTAAGTATCTTTATATAGTTTATGTACAGTTTTGAATATATTTCAAACCTTAAACGTTTTTTCAACTTTGAAACTATATTATAAGTTAAGACGCTTACTAAAATTAAAAACATTTTATAGAGGTAAAGACTTGAAAGATAAAATTTACAAGTTTTAATCCTAAATATTATATTTTATCCAGAAATGTAGACTATTAATATATGATTTTAAACCTAACATACTTTCAACGATTATCTAAATTGCGATATAATGTTAAATTCCACTGATATTAGTCTATTAGTAGTAAGCATTTCATTAAAGGTTAATAGAAGTATTTAATAAAGTTTTAATATTAAATGAACATCAAACATATATTAACTTAGATGTTTTAACCCCAAACAGTAATTATTAAAAATAATTATAAAATATATGATTCAAAACTTTAAAACATATTATTATATATACAATAGAAGATGTTAAATTTGTATTGAACTTAAATTATAAGATTGTTTCTACCATCGTCGCTTGATATATAACATTACAGTTTTAAATATTCTGCAAACGCTATGAAACATTTTGTATAGAAAATAATTACCATTTGATCTTACCTTTAAAATCTATAGTTTATGCACTTAATTCATATAATTTTTTACAAAAACAAGCTTTAACTGCATAAAAAGATATTATATTTGTCCCGCACATACATATAAACATTATTCCACAGAGAAGATATATTCATCCCTCACATACATATAAACCAAAAAACATATTAAAACTTACTAGTTCCCTTATAAAGGTTTCACGACTTTAAAATTTTTTTTACTGCGTTTTAAATCTAATCTATAATTTTACATATATATAACCACTAATAAATTGTTTTACAAACAAAAAAGCATACATCACTCCTAAAATTTTAGTTTTCTTAAAAAAAAAAAAAAAAAAAAAAAAAAAAAAGCAAAACTTTGATTAAAACAATTGTTTATTATGTTAAAAAATCAATCACCTATTTATATTACTTTGAAATATTACGCAAATAATAACTTTGAATAAGTTTTACATCAGAAATTATTTTCCGACAACTGTTAAACTTAAAAATCTAATCTTAAATTTATTCATCTTTGCACACTTTACAAAGAAAAGCATACATTTTAGCCAAAATTTTAGTTTTCTTAACAAAAATATCTGCAGAACTTTGAAGTAAAACTATGTTTAATACATTGAAAATCAATGATCTATTACCAACACTTTGAAATATCATGCAAATGCTAACTTAGAATAACTTCTAAATGAGTAAATTTTAAGGTTTGCCTAAACCAACCCCTACATAAGATAAGTGCAATTCAACGTTAGATAAGTTAAGTACGTTTCGTCAATAGATAAGATTACTGGCACCTACTATTAGTCACACATTTTTCTAAAAATATTTTTTAAATTATTTTTCTAAAAAATTATTATTCAAATTAAAAGATATAAATATAATAATTAATCTTTAAATACTATATTGAACACAGAAAAAGAGTACTCACAGTTGATGAATGGACTTTAGTCTTCTAATATATCCTCATAAAAATATTTATGAATCATTTTCAAGTTGAACTTAGCGAAAAATTCACTGCTGTTATAGACACATGTGCAATAATTTTGTACAATTCAGCATATTTTTAACATAGATGTTGAAAATAGCAGCTTTGCCCACTACACGATATTTTTCATTCTCGCTTATGGATAAGCAACTATGCTGGCGCTGTGATAGATGGTCAATTTCGCATCCATGACATTCAAATAATTCACTGCATGCACGTATTAAACTTGTTTTTAAGACTTTGAAATAATTTTCTTTTGCAGCAAATAAGTCGCAATGATTTTTTACAACATGATCCGTTTTTATAAACTTTGTATTGTAGCATATTAGGAATGCTTTCACACAACGAACTGTTTTCAACATAACTTATAATATCGTCAGGATATTCTTCCATTTTCAATATCTGCTCTCTATTTAATTTAATAGACCAGGTTTTTAATTTGTAACCAACTCCGTTTTCATTAGCAAACATTTGTTGTAAGCAACATTGTTCGCCGACGTTTACACCTATTAGCTGGTTGTTACAGATGAATGATTTCTTTTATAAACAATTTTATATATTGAAATTTTATTCATTAGTTCCCACCATGTAGCGACAATCATCACTACTGCATTTTCGGTAGGGATATTGCTAAATACATCCGTGAAATGATTCAAAGTCCTAGGTATGTCTTATCCAATTGCAACGTAAATCAACCCCTCCTTTATAATAAGCGCTTTTAAGAATTACCATCTTTGAAAAGAGAAATAACTGAATCACTTACGATTTGTTAGTAAATGTTGAATGATTATTTTTCGTGCAATATAATTTTTCAGGAGAGATAAAAAAAAGTTACTTTTACTTTGATATATAACATTGCAGTTTTAAATATTCTACAAACGCTATGAAACATTTTGTATAGAAATTAATTACCATCTGATCTTACCTTTAAAATCTATAGTTTATGCACTTAATACATATAATTTTTTTACTTAAAGCATATTAAAACTTAATAGTTCCCTTATAAAGGTTTCAAGACTTTAAAAATTTTTTACTTTGTTTTAAATCTAATCTATAATTTTACATAGATATAACCACTAATAAATTGTTTTATATAGAAAAAGCATACATCGCACGTAAAATTTTAGTTTTCTTAACAAAAACCTTTAAAAACTTTGATCGAAACGTTTATTACGTTAAAAAATCAAGCACCTATTGAATAACTTTGAACAAGTTTTACATTAGAAATTATTTTCCGACGACTGTTAAACAAAATTTATACTATAAGTTTAAGACACTTCCTAATACTTACAATTTTATCATTCTATAAAGATTATAATTTCTTTTGAATCGTTTTCAAATATTTATAATTTGTTTTAATAATAGCACAAAACTTGAATAATTTTGAATTAATTTCATATAAATTCTCTCTCATTAAAATAACATAAAAATAAGTTATGTGTTTCAAAACATGCATACAACTTATGTGAGAACACTTCAAGTTAGAAGATGTGATAGCTCCTTAAATGGAACATAATTCAGAGTTTCACACAGGTTGAGATAGTGCACATTCATTAGTAAGTTCCAATGCAATCAATATTTCGTTAAATTTCCGAAGCAGGGATTCCAAGATCGTTAAACTTAAAAAAAGTTTAAGTAAATTAATTAAGAATATCCAATTATTTTAATTATTAAAAATTATCATAGTTCAAAAAGATATGACATGATTATATTTTCATTTTTTAAATACTATTTCGAAAACGGAATAGTTTAAATGTAATTACTTTAGGATCATTCTAATGATTAGAAAAACTTTTATACCAAAAAACTAAGAAAACCTGAAAAAATATTCAACTAATCCCGGGTTTATTACATTGAAAAAGTATCATTAAAAATAATCAATCATAATACGTTTAAAATAAATAATAAGTTTACGTTAATATCCATTTACGTTCAAAAATAAAGTTAAAAAACATAATAAGTTATCATCATTTATGTTTAAAACATAAATGATAAAATATAAATAAAACAATAAAATATAAATTTTTTAAAAATGGTTAGAAGGTCATAAACAGAAGTACTACATACCTACTTTTTTCAATCTCAAGCATTTAGCTTCTAATACATTTTACAAGTTCAGAACCTGAATACCTTATCTCATCTATTTCCAAAGCGTCGTGCAATACCGTCTTTAGAAACCCCCTAATGATTGCACTTAGGGGGTTTCTAAAGACGGTATTGCACGACGCTTTGGAAATAGATGAGATAAGGTATTCAGGTTCTGAACTTGTAAAATGTATTAGAAGCTAAATGCTTGAGATTGAAAAAAGTAGGTATGTAGTACTTCTGTTTATGACCTTCTAACCATTTTTAAAAAATTTATATTTTATTGTTTTATTTATATTTTATCATTTATGTTTTAAACATAAATGATGATAACTTATTATGTTTTTTAACTTTATTTTTGAACGTAAATGGATATTAACGTAAACTTATTATTTATTTTAAACGTATTATGATTGATTATTTTTAATGATACTTTTTCAATGTAATAAACCCGGGATTAGTTGAATATTTTTTCAGGTTTTCTTAGTTTTTTGGTATAAAAGTTTTTCTAATCATTAGAATGATCCTAAAGTAATTACATTTAAACTATTCCGTTTTCGAAATAGTATTTAAAAAATGAAAATATAATCATGTCATATCTTTTTGAACTATGATAATTTTTAATAATTAAAATAATTGGATATTCTTAATTAATTTACTTAAACTTTTTTTAAGTTTAACGATCTTGGAATCCCTGCTTCGGAAATTTAACGAAATATTGATTGCATTGGAACTTACTAATGAATGTGCACTATCTCAACCTGTGTGAAACTCTGAATTATGTTCCATTTAAGGAGCTATCACATCTTCTAACTTGAAGTGTTCTCACATAAGTTGTATGCATGTTTTGAAACACATAACTTATTTTTATGTTATTTTAATGAGAGAGAATTTATATGAAATTAATTCAAAATTATTCAAGTTTTGTGCTATTATTAAAACAAATTATAAATATTTGAAAACGATTCAAAAGAAATTATAATCTTTATAGAATGATAAAATTGTAAGTATTAGGAAGTGTCTTAAACTTATAGTATAAATTTTGTTTAACAGTCGTCGGAAAATAATTTCTAATGTAAAACTTGTTCAAAGTTATTCAATAGGTGCTTGATTTTTTAACGTAATAAACGTTTCGATCAAAGTTTTTAAAGGTTTTTGTTAAGAAAACTAAAATTTTACGTGCGATGTATGCTTTTTCTATATAAAACAATTTATTAGTGGTTATATCTATGTAAAATTATAGATTAGATTTAAAACAAAGTAAAAAATTTTTAAAGTCTTGAAACCTTTATAAGGGAACTATTAAGTTTTAATATGCTTTAAGTAAAAAAATTATATGTATTAAGTGCATAAACTATAGATTTTAAAGGTAAGATCAGATGGTAATTAATTTCTATACAAAATGTTTCATAGCGTTTGTAGAATATTTAAAACTGCAATGTTATATATCAAAGTAAAAGTAACTTTTTTTTATCTCTCCTGAAAAATTATATTGCACGAAAAATAATCATTCAACATTTACTAACAAATCGTAAGTGATTCAGTTATTTCTCTTTTCAAAGATGGTAATTCTTAAAAGCGCTTATTATAAAGGAGGGGTTGATTTACGTTGCAATTGGATAAGACATACCTAGGACTTTGAATCATTTCACGGATGTATTTAGCAATATCCCTACCGAAAATGCAGTAGTGATGATTGTCGCTACATGGTGGGAACTAATGAATAAAATTTCAATATATAAAATTGTTTATAAAAGAAATCATTCATCTGTAACAACCAGCTAATAGGTGTAAACGTCGGCGAACAATGTTGCTTACAACAAATGTTTGCTAATGAAAACGGAGTTGGTTACAAATTAAAAACCTGGTCTATTAAATTAAATAGAGAGCAGATATTGAAAATGGAAGAATATCCTGACGATATTATAAGTTATGTTGAAAACAGTTCGTTGTGTGAAAGCATTCCTAATATGCTACAATACAAAGTTTATAAAAACGGATCATGTTGTAAAAAATCATTGCGACTTATTTGCTGCAAAAGAAAATTATTTCAAAGTCTTAAAAACAAGTTTAATACGTGCATGCAGTGAATTATTTGAATGTCATGGATGCGAAATTGACCATCTATCACAGCGCCAGCATAGTTGCTTATCCATAAGCGAGAATGAAAAATATCGTGTAGTGGGCAAAGCTGCTATTTTCAACATCTATGTTAAAAATATGCTGAATTGTACAAAATTATTGCACATGTGTCTATAACAGCAGTGAATTTTTCGCTAAGTTCAACTTGAAAATGATTCATAAATATTTTTATGAGGATATATTAGAAGACTAAAGTCCATTCATCAACTGTGAGTACTCTTTTTCTGTGTTCAATATAGTATTTAAAGATTAATTATTATATTTATATCTTTTAATTTGAATAATAATTTTTAGAAAAATAATTTAAAAAATATTTTTAGAAAAATGTGTGACTAATAGTAGGTGCCAGTAATCTTATCTATTGACGAAACGTACTTATCTTATCTAACGTTGAATTGCACTTATCTTATGTAGGGGTTGGTTTAGGCAAACCTTAAAATTTACTCATTTAGAAGTTATTCTAAGTTAGCATTTGCATGATATTTCAAAGTGTTGGTAATAGATCATTGATTTTCAATGTATTAAACATAGTTTTACTTCAAAGTTCTGCAGATATTTTTGTTAAGAAAACTAAAATTTTGGCTAAAATGTATGCTTTTCTTTGTAAAGTGTGCAAAGATGAATAAATTTAAGATTAGATTTTTAAGTTTAACAGTTGTCGGAAAATAATTTCTGATGTAAAACTTATTCAAAGTTATTATTTGCGTAATATTTCAAAGTAATATAAATAGGTGATTGATTTTTTAACATAATAAACAATTGTTTTAATCAAAGTTTTGCTTTTTTTTTTTTTTTTTTTTTTTTTTTTTTAAGAAAACTAAAATTTTAGGAGTGATGTATGCTTTTTTGTTTGTAAAACAATTTATTAGTGGTTATATATATGTAAAATTATAGATTAGATTTAAAACGCAGTAAAAAAAATTTTAAAGTCGTGAAACCTTTATAAGGGAACTAGTAAGTTTTAATATGTTTTTGGTTTATATGTATGTGAGGGATGAATATATCTTCTCTGTGGAATAATGTTTATATGTATGTGCGGGACAAATATAATATCTTTTTATGCAGTTAAAGCTTGTTTTTGTAAAAAATTATATGAATTAAGTGCATAAACTATAGATTTTAAAGGTAAGATCAAATGGTAATTATTTTCTATACAAAATGTTTCATAGCGTTTGCAGAATATTTAAAACTGTAATGTTATATATCAAGCGACGATGGTAGAAACAATCTTATAATTTAAGTTCAATACAAATTTAACATCTTCTATTGTATATATAATAATATGTTTTAAAGTTTTGAATCATATATTTTATAATTATTTTTAATAATTACTGTTTGGGGTTAAAACATCTAAGTTAATATATGTTTGATGTTCATTTAATATTAAAACTTTATTAAATACTTCTATTAACCTTTAATGAAATGCTTACTACTAATAGACTAATATCAGTGGAATTTAACATTATATCGCAATTTAGATAATCGTTGAAAGTATGTTAGGTTTAAAATCATATATTAATAGTCTACATTTCTGGATAAAATATAATATTTAGGATTAAAACTTGTAAATTTTATCTTTCAAGTCTTTACCTCTATAAAATGTTTTTAATTTTAGTAAGCGTCTTAACTTATAATATAGTTTCAAAGTTGAAAAAACGTTTAAGGTTTGAAATATATTCAAAACTGTACATAAACTATATAAAGATACTTAAATTGGTGCATATATTTTTTAAGTTTCAGGTTCTAGATGGTAATTGTATAATTTAAAGTCTTCATGTTTGCATATACCCCCTACTGTTGTAGGATTTAAACCATGATTCATTTAATTCTAAAATGAACTCTTGTAAATATCTTCTAAACATGATAAAGTCTGTATTATTTCAGATAATGTAAGAATCTTCTCTATTAACATTGTGAGATAAATTTGTTACCTTCTCTTGCAGATTTAATAGTATGGATTGGTATGGTATGTGTATTTAATTTAAATAATTATCTAGATTGAATCATATTTCAGTTTTTATTTCTAATATTAAAAGGAAAAAATAACTCTACTGAGGAATTCCCGCTTTGTTTAAATAATTTCATGTCTAAAAATATCCCCTTGTTAGCTTTTCATGGAATGTTTTTCAAGGTAAGATCAAATAATAATAATTTTTTCTATACTAAATGTTACAATGGATTCAAAGCTCTATCTAAATTATATTATACTGCAAAGTAATATTCTTAAGAAAAATTATAGATATTTTAAACTTAACGCTTGTTGTAAAATAATTTCATGTGTAAAAATATCAAGTAAAAGAAAAAAAAATATTCGTTTTAGCCTATCTATGTAAAAATTTCTTATTATTTTGTATTATTTTGTGAATGTATCTATGTAAAATTATATATCACGTTAAAAAACATAGCAAAACAATTTTAAAGTCCTGAAAATAAACCCTTCGACTAAAAATATTTAAAGTTTTGAAAAATATACTCAAAACCATGTATTAAATTTTCTAAGTTTCATTTTTAATCAATAGATGACGTTATATTTATTTTTGATAATTAATTCTAGTAAATTCATAAAAATATTCGCTCTGTTATAGAATATAATTCAATGAACTTTTTGATAATAATGTAGACTATTGCAGTATGCATATGTCGACAATTAAAAAATTTTTTTAGCGTAAATTTAATATCTTCTCTTGCAGATTTAATAGTATGGATTGGTATGTTATGTGTATTTAATTTAAATAATTATCTAGATTGAATCATATTTCAGTTTTTATTTCTAATATTAAAAGGAAAAAATAACTCTACTGAGGAATTCCCGCTTTGTTTAAATAATTTCATGTCTAAAAATATCCCCTTGTTAGCTTTTCATGGAATGTTTTTCAAGGTAAGATCAAATAATAATAATTTTTTCTATACTAAATGTTACAATGGATTCAAAGCTCTATCTAAATTATATTATACTGCAAAGTAATATTCTTAAGAAAAATTATAGATATTTTAAACTTAACGCTTGTTGTAAAATAATTTCATGTGTAAAAATATCAAGTAAAAGAAAAAAAAATATTCGTTTTAGCCTATCTATGTAAAAATTTCTTATTATTTTGTATTATTTTGTGAATGTATCTATGTAAAATTATATATCACGTTAAAAAACATAGCAAAACAATTTTAAAGTCCTGAAAATAAACCCTTCGACTAAAAGTATTTAAAGTTTTGAAAAATATACTCAAAACCATGTATTAAATTTTCTAAGTTTCATTTTTAATCAATAGATGACGTTATATTTATTTTTGATAATTAATTCTAGTAAATTCATAAAAATATTCGCTCTGTTATAGAATATAATTCAATGAACTTTTTGATAATAATGTAGACTATTGCAGTATGCATATGTCAACAATTAAAAAATTTTTTTAGCGTAAATTTAATATCTTCTCTTGCAGATTTAATAGTATGGATTGGTATGTTATGTGTATTTAATTTAAATAATTATCTAGATTGAATCATATTTCAGTTTTTATTTCTAATATTAAAAGGAAAAAATAACTCTACTGAGGAATTCCCGCTTTGTTTAAATAATTTCATGTCTAAAAATATCCCTTGTTAGCTTTTCATGGAATGTTTTTCAAGGTAAGATCAAATAATAATAATTTTTTCTATACTAAATGTTACAATGGTTTCAAAGCTCTATCTAAATTATATTATACTGTAAAGTAATATTCTTAAGAAAAATTATAGATATTTTAAACTTAACGCTTGTTGTAAAATAATTTCATGTGTAAAAATATCAAGTAAAAGAAAAAAAAATATTCGTTTTAGCCTATCTATGTAAAAATTTCTTATTATTTTGTATTATTTTGTGAATGTATCTATGTAAAATTATATATCACGTTAAAAAACATAGCAAAACAATTTTAAAGTCCTGAAAATAAGCCCTTTTTTGAACTACTAAGTTGATAATATATATTTTAAGTTAGAATTCGACTAAAAATATTTAAAGTTTTGAAAAATATACTCAAAACCTTGTATTAAATTTTCTAAGTTTCATTTTTAAACAATAGATGTCGTTATATTTATTTTTGATAATTAATTCTAGTAAATTCATAAAAATATTCTCTCTGTTATAGAATATAATTCGCTGAACTTCCGACGATTCATAGCGTAACGGTATTACGTCGCTAAAAGTAGTCAGGTAATATTTCCTTAACGGGTTCAATTCCCATGGAAAATACTTTTAAAAAAATTTCTAAGTCCCCAAAAATGTAGTTCTAGCTTTCAGCATTAGATGGCAGCACTGAAAAAAATATGCCCTGACCTCCAATCCTTGTACGAAATTTAGTTCCCTGTTTAACCGATAGGTGGCGTTCCGCGGAGCACATACTCTCTTCAAGATTCTGCTGAACTACAAGGTTCCACTCTTTCCCGCTAGGGGGCGATAGCAGCGCTGCCCTCTCCTGATTGGTCCAAATCGACCGCCAGGTGGCCAACTGCACTCTGATTGGTCCACGTCACTCAGTTAGCTCCGCCCACTTTAAGCCCCTCCCCTTAATCCTGGCGCAAAACTCTCATTTTTATACTACTGGGATGGCCCTTATACAATTCTATCACAGAGATCACGAGCATCTTATACTTTAGCTGCTACCGATAATCCTCTTTCTCCCATAGGCAACTATCATGTTTCTGCTCTGAGACCATATGAAGGACAAGACCTTGCTCCAATGCATCCAATCCAGAGCAGAGGACGACCAAAGACAGCCCTAGGTCGACAAATTCAGCAAAGCAACTCCAAAATTCATTCCCCGAAATACAGACCACAGGGACATGCTGTGCCAACCAGGAAACAGCCGCCTCGAGAAGCAAAATGCATGATGAGGACATCTTATACATCTTGAGGGGAAGACTGTAACGGACTGTTTTCTCTCCTCCCCCACACACAAATAGACTCTTCTCTTCAGCACCTGCTATGTCACGTGACTATGTTTTCCCCCGTTGTTCGTTTGGTGATAATTCGTTACTCTTTTTTTTTGTATCAGCATGTAGAGCGTTCTGTGTTGTCCTGTAAATAAATGTTCGTGTGTTTAAATGTTAATTTTTTAGCATTCTTAGTATGTGGTCTTCACTTTATTTTAAACTTTAAAAACCCCGAGATGATTTTAGACAAGAATGTTAAAATAGCCTAGCTATTAAACTGGACTTCTAAATACTTTGAAAGGGATATAATTCTTAACATGAGATTGCCTCAGACTACCTGGATGCTCTAACTAAGAAAACGCTGGCGGCTAGACCCTACTGTTGAGTCTGAGTCGCGAAGTTTGAATTTCGCTGCTGAAGAAAGAACATGATAGTGGTACTCCTCCGCATGTCAAAACACAGGTGCAACCATAAGAAGCATAGAGCAAACATATTCACTGTAGAAATTTAACAACATAGTAAAAAAGATAACAGGACAAATGTGAGCGGGTAACACTTTGCGTTGTTTAAGTAAAAATTCAGTATCCTACCATTTGACCCCAAAAGAGGACGGGGAAAAGCATAAGATATCGACCGCAACGTAAACGAATCCATCACACTGCTAGAAATGGTCAGGACGTTAGCTCTCAGAGGCCTGTGGCGATGTCCTGTGGTGCAAGGAATGATTTTTCTCTACCCAAGATGATATTTACAACTTTCTTACAGAACTCTTAAACGGTTGAAACTAAGATCCTAATAACAAATTTAACAAATACGAAAAAGTCGTCATTTTTAGTTCTGGTGTTTAATTACAGATTAAGCGCTATTTTGCTCGGATGTTAAAACCACGTTAAGTAGCACATAAAAAAATAATTATTCTTTCTCTGTTATGTTAAATAACTCTTAGCTGAACCATTTGTCTTTCAATGTGTAAAGCGATTTCATATTTTATTAATTAATCAGTGAATGATTCGTTTAACTTACACGGAAACTGTTTTCGATTTTTTTATTAAATGTTAAATGCGTTCAATGTGATAGAAAAAAAGTTTATTTTAAACTGCTGATTATGAGAACCGTTTCAAATATCTTTTAACGTATATATAACTCCTTTTGGTTAAGTCAAGCTTAAATCTTTCCACTTCATTTATAACTGTTTTCTTATTTAAATACATGCTCTTTAAAGATTATAATATCTTGTATTTTTAATGTTAATCTTATAAAGTTTTCATATCTAATGCTAAAAAGGAAAGGTATAAGTAAAAGCTGTATAAAGTTTTACCTCGTCTGTAATACTGACTGCATTACGTAATGTTAAAAGGTTGGCAAATCCTTTATAACTATCAAAGATCCACTTACTAGCCTGGATTAAATTCTTCCTTAAAAATTTTGTATTTTACAGCGTCATTCAATATTATTTGAGAGAAGAAAACATATTATTCATTATAGCAGAAAAGCATTTTTAATTGGCAGAAGAGGGTAAAAATAAACTGAAATACACGCGTTGTAAAATTTATTTTATTCCCAAGTTTATGTCTCCATATATATAATAACGAGAATGTCTTTTGTCTTTTGTCTTTTATCATTAAGCATGTGGAAGACAAAAAGAGTGTTTTACAAGATCTACATTTCAACAATTATCACTGATGTATTCAAAATGTGCTTTAAAACGTAGCAACAATAAGCTAGGGAGAGACTTCGTTAATTTATGCAACCATTAACTTAAAACAAATTAAAATTCTCTATTTTTAAAAAAGAATGTAAAATCCTCTTGTAGTTTGAAATAAGATCAATAAAATTTTCCGCTACGAAAACTTTATTCTAGAACTTAAGAGACGAAAAGAAGAGGCACAAGATAAAAATTTCCTACATACCACTTAGTGACATCTGCCCACTAATTTACTTGAATGAACGTTCTTCCAAACTAACATTTGTCTAAACATTTCCCAAGAAATAACATTTCTTTTAGATGCTAGCTAATTCCCCAAAAAAGAATTCTTTCTATTTTAGCCTCTAGTGTTAGACATTTCAAATTAAAATAAGAAATTTCTTCATTGTTCGAGTGATAAAAATACTGTAAAACACTTTGTAATTACAACATAAATTTTTTAGTATGACTTAAAGGTAAAAATTTACTCTACTCCTTTACCTTACTATCCATCCGTTATATATACAGGTCTTAATATTTTTTAGTTAATCTTTATTATGCGTCTACGCTGTGGTGCCCGCCATATCTACCATGCATCACACCTTGAAATTAGCGATTGCCTGTTGTTCAATTCCGATTTACCAATTTGTTCGATTACGATTAAGTAGTATGCAAAATTGCACATGGTGTCTGAATTTTACTGTAAAAGAACCAAGCCAGACCGCAGTACCAGATGCAAGGTTTTTCACAGCGGTTTTGCCTTACTAGCTAGATAACTGAATTGTATTTTGGTAACTTCGGCTCGAGTTGATTCTTTGAATGTGTTGTTAATTGTTTATTGTTGCTTAAATAAATGTTAAATCTCAGTGTTAAAAGTCAGTGCTTTATGATATATTGACACATAGCAGTAGTACCAGCAACACTTCACCTAACTGGTGACCCGGACAAGCGAATACGAATCTAGCCGTTTTTGTCTGAACAACGCAGTACGAGTTCGGTAGGTGAAAGTCTTATTTGAATTTTAGTTCTACACCTCTTTCATTGAAATTGAATTGCAGTGTTATTTTCATACTAAAAAAATGTACGTTTATACAATTTACATTTAAATATCAACCATTTAATATTGTTAGATATGTTTCGAGAAAATTCTGCCCATTTGTCTACACATTTTAAACTTGTCTTAGGAAATTTGGGTGTGTATTTGAAATTCAAGTACCATGGACAAAATTTTATACATCTTTTCATTTTTAAATCTTAAACTGAAAGTTATAGAACTGTATACGAGATTTTCTTAATTCTGAAACGTACAAGGATCCAACACCAGTAGATCCCAATGTAAAAACAGTACTGAGTGATAGCAGTTTATGTCGAGTCGCATTTAAATATACAATATTTTGGGAAGCTGATCCAGCACTATGGTTTGCACAAGTGTTATCTCAGTTTGTGGTCACTAGAATTTCAGGCGAATCTAGAAAATTCTATGCTGTAGTTGCCCCACTAGATCCAAAAATTTTAAAGGTTGTTCGAAATATAATTATAAAACCACCTGCTCAAAATGCTTACGAATCGTTGAAATTTCGAGTCCTGTCATATTACAAGTAGTCAGAGAGCTCTAGATTGAAAATGTTGTTGAGTGATTTACAGTTGGTTGACACCGCCCATCTCAGCTTTTATGTGAGATGGACAGTCTGAACGGCGAAAAATTAAACGTCAGTGCTTTGCGTGCATTATGGATGCAGAGACTTCAGCATAACGTTCAACAAATTCTGAGTGTTTGCTCCGACGAAGGGATTGACACATCAAAGTTAGCTCGTATTGTTGATAAAGTTTATGAGGGGTCGAGCAACTCTGTTGCAACAGTCGTGTGTACTGATGGAATTAAAAATTCGGTATAAGAAGGCTTGCAAAAGAATTCGCAGTGTTAAAATCCGCTTTAAAGAAGATCGGTTATAATGCCAATGCAAGAAATTATCGAGCAAGAAAGCGAAGTTTGAGAAACAGGTCTAGATCCACTTCAGCTACTTGTTCTACAGACTGGTGCTGGTATCACTCCAGATTTAAAGAAATAGCTCGGAAATGTATACCCCCATGTAAGTGACCGAAAAAGTAGGCACGTCTGCTGTGCCGGCCACAGACACTGAGACTACTGGTTGCCGACTTTTTGTACTAGAGCGATCGACCCAAGGAAATTTTTTAGTTGACTCAGGATCCGCTAATAGTTCATTTCCAAGAAGGTTAACTTCCTGGAGGACACCCACAGATTTGATACTATTGGCAGTTAACAGTTCAATAATTCGTACCTGCAGTACGATTCGATACGGTTGGATTTCGGCAGAAAATTTCCGTGGAATCTAATTGTGACAAATAAAACTACGCTCATTTTGGATGCCGTTTTTTGGAGTGGTTCGCACTTTTAGTCGACATAAAACACAGATTTATTGTTGATAACGAAACGTCACATTTTTCATGTGGCTCCATATATACTGGCCTCAACGCACGTTTAGCGCCTAAGACCGTAAAAACGTCATACGATTCCATACTCACCAAATTTCCCCAAGTTTTCAGCTCAAATCCTAAAAATAATATCGCAACTAACGGTAGCCTACTAACTCCTTGTAATGAAACAACAGGGCCTCTGATATTTTTAAAACAAAGGCAAATAAAACCCTAAAAAATTTGCTGCATTATGCAAAGAATTTAAAATGGTTATGATGCAAAGATTTTGAAACCTTCCAAGAGCCCTTGGGCAAGTCCGATTCATTTCATCAAAAAGAAAGATTACACTTGGAGTATCTGCGCTGATTTTAAAGCTTTTAACAAGGTAACCGTTCCTGACAGGTACCTTCTCCCACATATGCATGATGTTATTATGGAACTGAGAGAAACGAAAGTCTTTCCAAAATTGGACCTAGTTCGAGCTTATCAACAAATTCCTGTAGAAGAATTTGTGTGATATCCCCAAAACTGCTTTTTTGACACCAATAGGACTATTTGAATATCTTAAACTGTCACTTGGTCTACGGAATAGTGGAAACACATTTCAAACATTTGTGGATAATATTCTCAGGGATTTTGATTTCTGTTTGTCTTATTTCGATGACGTAGTTATTTTCTTTCTCCCGTTACGAACATACACATCAAATCCATCTGGAAAATCCATCTGGAAAAAAATATTTCGGAGATCAAGCGAATATGGTCTGGTTGTAAATGCTTCCAAATGCGTATTCAGTGCTTCAGAAATAGAATTTTTGAGTTTTCTGATTTCACAAATGTGTATTTTACCGTTCCTTGACAAAGTACATTAGAATTCGAGTGTCATCTGTTCCGAAGTTTGCGGACGTGTTGCTAGTACTAAGGCGAAGTGTAACTACTATATCATAAAGCACTGACTATTTAACATTCAAACTTAACATTTTATTGAAACAACACAACAAAAGCAAACAATTAACAAAACATTCAAAGAATTTACTCGAGCCGTAGTTACGAAAATACAACTGAGTTATCGAGCCAGTAAGGCAAAGTCACTGTGAAAAACCTTGCATCTGGTACTGCGGTCAGGCTTCGTTGTTTTATAGTAAAATCTATGAATGCGGACCATAGGCTAGGTGTAATATTGCATACTGCTAAACTGAAATCGAACAAATTGGTTTGTCGGAATTGAAAAACAGGCATTCTCTAATCACAAGGTATGATGCATAGTAGGTATTGTGGGCTCCACAATTTCACGTCCGAGTCACCAGTTTGGTGACGTATTGCTGGTACTACGGCGAAATATCAATATATCATAAACCACTGACTTCTTTAGTTAATTTTTATTATGTGTCTACTGCTTTAAAGAAATTTTAAATCCGTAGGGTTATATATTTCTATTATTATTATATGAATACAACATTTTTCTGACTTGAATATTGATTTCTGGGTTTGGAACAAAACAACAGTAACCTAAAGGAAAATTTTCTAGAATTAATAAAATTCTAGAAACGTCGGTACTATTCCATTAACTAAGATTTTAAAAGGTGTAAACATTATAATAATAAATTGCACGACTTAATAAATTATACTACGTTTTCCTTTACAAGTGTCTATTTAACTCATTAAGGTAAGTTTACTCACTAAGGTTTAATTTACTCATTTTCGAGTGACTCACACGACGTTTGCTTTCGCCTAATATACAGTATGCCCACTAAAGTCCTTTCCCACCCTCTTAACTTCGGAACGGCTGCTGCTATATTCATAAAAAGTGGTGTCTAGGTATAGTAAAGTAGCCATGCGCTACTGAATAAAATCACCTACCGCGCCACCTAGTGGACAAGTGCGGAGTTAGCATTCCTATCTCGAAAACGGAATGAGATAGAGGAAAAAAGTGATTTACAAAGTTGTAGAGCATCATCGATTTAGTAAGAGAAGACACCTTGTGGACATTAATGTGAAGAATAGAATGGTTAAAAAGAGCATTTGTTTTTTCGTGATTTCCTACACTGTGACGTCACGTAACTTGAACGGAAGGAGAAATGATTATCTTTCGGGCAAAACACGACACCGCAATGACGGTGAGAAGTTTGAACATCTCAAATAAAGGTATATTGTTAAAACTAGTTGTTTTTTTCTTTCTCAGCTCGTTTTGTCACGTCACAATGTAGGAAATCATGAAAAAACAAATGCGCGTTTCAACCGTTCTATTTTTTGCGTTAATGTCCCCAAGGTATCTATTTGTACTAAATCGATGATTTTCTACAACTTTGTAAATCCCTTTTTTCCCCTATCTCGTTCCGTTTTCGAGATAGGATTGCTAACTCCTCAGTTGTCCACCAGGTGGCGCGGTAGGTGGTTTTATTCAGTAGCGCATGGCTACGTTACTATACCTAGACACCACTTTTATGAATATAGTAGCAGCCGTTCCGAAGTTAAGAGGGTGGGAAGGGACTTTAGTGGGCATACTGTATAAAGCGGCTATTCAGGATTTGTTGTTTATTAATTTTGATGATGATTATATTTCTTATGTTGTATTGTAATGAATGTCGCTATAAAGAGGATTGAATATGTAAATACACTATTTTTTGTATTTTTGTATTATTGTAAGTTAAGTATCCTGTGTCATATTTAAGTTGATAAAAAAGGGAAAAAAGGAACATGGGAAATTGTTTACGTGCTGGCATGTTGAATCTGTGATTGGCGACTGCCTTTGGGGAAGTGAATTGTTTCTTGGGGTGGTATTAAATTATGTCGTCCGGTACAGTTCTCCGCACTGTATCGTTACAATTGCTCGGTATGTGCTCCACATGGCGGATGGTAATCTGCAAGGGAGCATTGTTGAGAGGCTGGTCATCAGTTTTAATGCCTTCGACAGGGTGGTAATTGTATTGCATTACTCATTAAGGTACCCTATTTTATCCATAATGGGTGTTATGGTAAAGCGAAAAGGCAACTAAATGGCGTTGTTGTGAATCTGATCCCAGTAGAAATTCCTGTTGTGTAGAATTTTGCTGCAAAAGGGTACCTAGGACCAGACAATTATTTATAAAATCCATAAAGTTCTTTAGTTTACCTGTAAGAATTTTTACTACGAAGACTGTAGAAGAATACCAACAGAATGAAACGTTGGAACTGCTCACTAAGAATTAATTGTCCACGATAACGTCTATTCGTCAAATATACGGTGTCCTGTCTCGCACTTTGGAAAAATGCATTTATATGAATTCTGAATACTTGAGAAGAATTTGTGGAGTTTTATATATAATAATCAAGTCCTTACAGCTTTATGGATCAAAGCACCATAATTAAATATTAAAATTTCATTCATAAAATATATCAAACATTTAAGTATAACAATTCTAAAAACTGGTTACTGTACAAAAAATAACGAATATTTAGAATTGTTAGATTTCTATTTTTTAAGTTGCCCTCCTTCATTCCAAATCCACTGATAATATTGAAATCATAAATACTTTTTACAAATATAATTTGTCTATTTTTATAAAAGAAATAAGTTTTCATGTTAATATTTTCTTTGAACGCGTATACGTATAATAAAAATCAGCTGAAAATATGTAAATAGGTTTATAAATAGAATTGACAGGATAAAGAAAAAGGCAGGTAAGAGAAAAAGAGTAAATGATACAAAAAAAATTCTTACTGATCAATAATAAAGTTTTCTACTACAGATTTTCATTCAAAAAACAGATAAAATGATTTAAAATGCATCGCTTGGAAAATTTACAAACATACATTATTTCTTTAGAAAGATATCTCGCAGATAAAACATTCTTTTCTACTTACTGTTAATAATTAAAAGTCCATGTCTCAGTTCTTCTACAAACTTCTATAATCTAGTTAAATCAGGCGTACCTTGGAAATAACGTTCATGAATATTTAAGTTCCAGTTTGATGGCACTCATCTAACTAGTTTTAGGATTCACAAAATTCAACTATCCAAGCAGAGCATGGTGACAGAGGATGGTAATCAAGTATACATAAGCATGCAATTCTGAATGTTGTATTGAAGGTTGGTTGTAACTATAAATATTTGGTTTCACTCAGACATTTTGAAATTTTGTACGTCTTTCAGTGAGCTTTATAATATAAATTGTATTTAAAATGGGAAAGTGTATATGTGATCAACCCTATCATATGAATGATTGGACATAAAACATATCTTTTGGCACAAATTAATTATTCAAAAACATCCTTTCGTACGTTTAAAAAAAATAATAATCATCTTTTGCTATACGTGGTTTAGCGTGGTTTTGCTATACGTGGTAGTCAGACAGTCCACGACATGTCTAAATATGATTTTAATTCAATCAAACAACCCATATAATTATTTTTTTAAACTATTTTGATTTATATATATATATATATATATATATATATATATATATATATATATATATATATATATATATATATATATATATAATATTAAAAAACTAGTAATTTCTTAATTCAACACTCTTAACATTTAAAAACTATTAATTCCTCACTTTACAATTCAAAATTACATACCCCTTTTTAATCTTATTAAGTACTTAATTTTCCCTTGGGCATTCGTGTTAAATTCCATTGTTACAGTCTTCGGCAATATCATTCAAGATGGCTGAATTTGATGAAATTGGACGCGACGCGGCGTGGGGTCTAAAAAATTCAGATTTGCACATAAACACTAAACTTTTATCCAATCAAAATGTAAGTCACACCTCTGTGTCACGTGATGGACTGACTTTATAAAACTATCTGATGTCTAATCTTAGACGCACTCTGTAATATCTTACCTGCTACGAAAAACCCGGCGGAGGGGACGGTGAACTTAATAAATATGTAGTTCGAAAAATTTGTGGTATGATTTGTGTGTCCGAGGGTTGAGATGAATTGAGGGGCCAGTTCTTTATAGCTACTTTCGAGATGCTGAAAAACGGCATCGGCCATTGACATTGTATGCGGGAACTGTTTTAAAAACGTTTGTGATGCACGACCGGGCGACATGTCATATATTTAACCTCAAGTAGATAAGGCGAGAACAGTCTTCCAAAGCTACCACTCAGCAATCATTCGTCGACCCGCACCCGTGCTATTACAAGAAAAGTCGGTAGTGTGGACCTCCCTTCGGACACAGACGGTGAATTGAGCCACCATCAATCCTTTCAACGGAGAAAAAACGCCCCGATCTTACCATGTGACATTGGTGACTTACCTTCAACTTGGATGGATTAATTGTCACGATCGAACAACTGTTGTGAACTATGTTGCGCAGAGAAAATCCCACAGTGGATTTCAGTAGAATTGAATGCGTAATCTTAGCGTTTTCATCATCTCTCGTCTTCTAATAATCTCGTCTTGGAATAAAAATCGGTCAAGGCCAGAGTGCAGTTTTACTTGCGGGTGAACGTTTGACGCCCTAGATGTTTTTACCTCGTCGGATCTTCAAGCTGCCAAAATGTGCCGTATCATTTCAAATCTCATGCCTGGATATACAAACTTTTAACCATCGTGGACGCCATTAAACAATGACTGTGTGCTGCTCAAGGATGAGCAGAAAAACCTTCAAAGTGTTTTCAGATTATGTGAAACGTTGATTTTCACTAATCGTTGACCTGGGGATAAAAATATCCCGAGAAATTCTGCGAAAACATGTGATTTGTATAGTGGTGACGAATGGAAATTTTCATTTCCCGGAGCGACGGTGGTTTTTGATTGTGATGCTGTGTAGGTTAAACGAACAACTACACGACCTTGGTGATTGATGATATGTAACTAAAATTGTTCAAGATGTTTTTCATCAACTTTTTGCATAAAGGTGTTAAAGGATTTTGACCATCACAACGGTAGTTGATTATAGAAATACTGAAGATTTTGAGTTATAATTGTTTTAAAATATAGGTAAATGATAATAACCAATTAAAATGTGAAGTAATCGAAAGTGGTAAGTTGTTATTTGCGAATTGTTTTTGAAAGTGCAGTGTTTTTTAATTTTACTAGATATTGGTAAAAAAATTTTATAAAGTGTTTTATTTTGATTTACTTTTTGAAAGAACTTGAAGAGTATATTTTTCATTTTATAAGGGATTTGAATTTAAAAGAAGTTTTTGATAAAATGATTATAAGTGTGTGTTTTCTGTATAATTTTTATGTTTCTGTGTTCTTTTTCTAGTAATGAATATTTTGGTGTTTTAAGAAAAGTAATAATCTTTGGTTGCGTTAAATTGAAATGTTAAAAGAGTGTAGTAACTCTATAAATGCTTGTTTTCGCACCCAGTTCAAAATCGTCGCGGAGAAAAAAAAAGTACATTAAAGTAAACGATTTCCGCTTTCGGGCGAGCTTTATGTAAACAGAGGAGCGCTTGGACGCCATTTCGACTATAAATTTGAATGTCAGTGGTAATCTGATAAACAATCACGAAAGAGCCCAACTTGTTTTGATTCAGTTAACCTAGAATTTTGCGGTTTTCAAATTAAGCTTTATAAATCTAAACAGCTAATCTGAATCTTGTGGTTTTTGAGTTTATTAGTAACAATAACTTTGTAATTATTTCAGACATCAAGAAAATTTTAGAATTTAGATATTTTGACTATTGTTGCCATATTACATTTGTCTTAGACCTCGTGAGTATTTTTTCAAATTTAATTAAAGGAGATTTCCGGAGGTTAAAGTTGGAACTAAAAGGCGTATTGCGGTTTTCATATAAACGGAGCGTCCTTATAACATGACTTAGGGTGCCAAAAAACCACAAGTGGAGAATTAAAAACCATTGTATGTTATATTTGGTTCATCCGCCCCAGAAAATTCTCGAGATAAGAGATATGTTTGTGAAGATATTAAAAAGAAATTATCAGTATGCGAAAAATAGCGAGAATTCATAGCAAAATCTGATATAAAAAAATTAATAAATAAAATAGTTTTTGGTTATCGGTTTCGTGGTTAACTTAAGAAACTGAGATGGGTATTGGTAAAAGAATTTTGGTTATTTGTGTTAATTGATAGAATAATATTTTGGAAATTGAATTTTGAACTTTAACATTAAATTATGGCAATTAATAGAGACTATTAAGGTATTATTATTATTATTATTGGTATTAGGAGTATTTTATTATTGTGTGTTTAGTAATTTCATATGTTGTGTATTTTTTATTCTATTGAATATGAAATTGATAGCCAAACTTTCACACCAAACAAAATTCTGAAATTGTCCATGCTTGCAAATTAAGATACTATAATGCACCAGAGAAATTAAAACTACACCACGAATAATGACAAACAATAGATCCATTTTTTCTTTTCTGTTTGATGCTTAACATCATTATATATTTTTTAATTGATATAATTAATTATGTGTTGTCCTACTAAAGATAAAACTGTTGAAAAAAAAACTGTCTAACTTAAACTTCCTTCTTAAGAGTACTATTATATGTGAATTTTTTTTGGTTCTGACATTAAACCCGACTATGACATTTCTACTTCTTTTACCTTTCAGTAAATCTTCTCTTCCTTGAATAATCATTCCTATCAACCTCTACAAGCGCTTTGGATGTCATCCCAGCTGTTCAAGATCTTTTCTGATTTTTTTTGTTATTTGTTTTTAATTCACCAATTCAGACACTTAAAGTGCTGAAAACTATATGCTTAAGTAATGACTATAACAGGCTTTGGGATGGCCACTCCTTTGTCCTCCCATTTCTATATTACACTCCCACAGGTATGACATATGCACATTTTTCCTTTTTCTCCATCTTTGAACTATGCAAGATGCTGCTTTTCTAGGCGATCATATCCTGTCGGGAGAATAACGGTTGGTCCACTGTACGGCCATTCTTTCCTCCTTATTAGTCGCTGTACAATAGGGAGAAAGAAAACCCACTTTGTACACAAACATAAACACAACCCCTCGATCCTTAGAGGTAGAATTAAGAAAGAATTTGAAACTAAGTGTTTGGGTGACACATATACAACAAGGTACCTTCAGCACAAAGAATTGGATCCATATAAACTTATAATAAGTGTACACAAATAAATAGTAAATAAATAATTTGAAAATAAAGTGAAAAGTAGTGAGAATAAGTAAATAAAGTTAGAATAAATATGAATAGAATAACTAAAGAATATTAAATAGAGAATTTTTACTGAATAAGCAAATAGTGTTAAAATAATGGAGTTAATAAATATTGAAATGAGAGACATGAGAAAGATAAAGAGAAAACTAAAAATAATGAATACGAATTTGATATATTGATAATTTCGAAATGATTGAGTTTTTTTTCTTAAAGTATAATAAATGTTCTGTAAATTTTATATACAATTTATATATTAGAAATGTGATTTTTATTGAAAGTGTGATTTTTGTTATATAACTAAAGAACTATTTTTCTTTATATATAAGCAAATCGAGACAATGTGAAATTTATGTGTGTAGTCTACGTTGGTGAAACAAATGGTCATGACTGTGAAAGGACTAAAAATGTTGCACAGCAAATTCATGGCAAAGAAAAAAAAATAAATAAATAAAAAAATTTTTTGGACTCACTCCATAGCTGTGAAAGTTGAGGAGAAATTTTAAATTTTCAACTTGTTGTCAAGTTCAACTTCATTTACTTAATTTTTGTTTGGTTTTTGATATTATTATTGCTAAAGTTTGTTATTTGTGTTATTCGACTCAAGATAGTGGTCGATATTTTATTCAATGTATGTTTCCAATGGAATTTTTTTATGATAATTTACAATTTTTTTTGGTTATGTTAATTGCTTTTTTTTTCCTGAAATTGTGTTGTGTGGGGAAGGGCCCCCCCTGTTCAGCGTTTTTCAGACCCATGCTCCTGTAGAGTTTTCAATGTTATTATTCTGTATTTGTTGTTTATGTGAATTTTACATATTTGTCAACAATTTGTTCATAATGTTCTGTCATTTCATCACGTGATTTAAAATTTTTTTTCGCTAAACCTAAATTTTGCCGACAACACTTAATGAAACTCCAAATTCTTGTTATTGCCCATTCTTCTCCCTTATCTGAGTGAGTCTGCCCTCCAATGCAGGCATTGTAGGTCAGCCTCTTCTTGGACGGGGGGATATTCTATAATATTAAAAAACTAGTAATTTCTTAATTCAACACTCTTAACGTTTACAAACTATTAATTCCTCACTTTACTATTCAAAATTACATACCCCTTTTTAATCTTATTAAGTACTTAATTTTCCCTTGGGCATTCGTGTTAAATTCCATTGTTACAGTCTTTGGCAATATCATTCAAGATGGCTGACTTTTTGACGAAATTGGATGCGACGCGGCGTGGGGTCTAAAAAATTCAGATTTGCACATAAACACTAAACTTTTATCCAATTAAAAAGTAAGTCACACCTCTGTGTCACGTGATGGAATGACTTTATAAAACTATCTGATGTCTAATCTTAGACGCACTCTGTAATATCTTACCTGCTACGAAAAACCCGGCGGAGGGGCCGGTGAAATTAATAAATATGTAGTTCGAGAAATTTGTGGTATGATTTGTGTGTCCGAGGGTTGAGATGAATTGAGGGGCCAGTTCTTTATAGCTACTTTCGAGATGCTGAAAAACGGCATCGGCCATCGACATTGTATGCGGGAACTGTTTTAACGGTTCTTGACTTATAACAATTTAAAGACGGGAAATGGGGAAAAAACCCATCATGCAGAAAAACACACAGGTTTAATCAACGATTGGCTACTAATAGAATGTTGCAAAAAAACATAATAATTTATCCTGTTCTAATTAAGATAGAAACATAATTTAAACGCCATTTTAAGCGCAAAACAACACAAAAAAATTTAATGCAGTAAATTTTTTTTCGATAATTTGAACAATTTTGTGTCCTGTACCCCCTTAAAAACGGCTGTGATGCACGGCCGGGCGATATGTCATCTTTTTAACCTGAAGTAGATAAGGCGAGAACAGTCTTCCAAAGCTACCACTCAGCAATCATTCGTCGGCTCGCGCCCGTGCTATTACATATATATACACAGAAGTGCCACTGAATTAGGGATACCTACCTAGTAACGAGTTGGGCCTCCTCTGGCCTTGATAACGGCTGCCACATGACGAGGCATAGATTCAACAAGTTTCTAGAAACGTTTCACGGGAATATCTTGCCAAATATTGGCTAAAGCTGTACAATATTCAGTAAGGTTCTTTGGTGCTGTGTGATGGCCTTTCACGCCTTGTTCCAAAACATCCCAAAGATGCTCAATAGGATTTTAGTCTGGGCTTCTAGGTGGCCAATTCATGACAGAGAAGTCAGAGGAATGCTCATCCAACCAGCCAGTAGCCAACCGGGAGTTGTGAGAGGTACAGTTGTCTTGCTGGAAAACTCCATTACCGTGCGGATAACAGAACAGCATAAACGGATGGAGATGATCACCCAGCAACTCTACGTACCGAATTGCATTGAGGGACTATTGAGGATTGGTACACGCACCAAAGATCCCAGACTGTGCCACAAAAAAACACCCCAGACCATGATTGAGCCACCACGCCCTTGTACAGTTCCAGCCAGGCATGCAGGATCCGTGGCTTCATGAGCCTGACGCCATATTCTCAGCCTCCCGTCGGCGTTAAGTAGTCGGAATCGAGACTCATCACTCCATGCTACTCGTTTCCAGTCCTCTTCACTCCAGTCTCTGTGCTCTCTTGCCCAGGCAAGACGTGCAGCCCGATGGCGAGTATAGAGCAATGGTACTCTCGTAGGTCGACGGCTCCCGAAACCCATACGGTGAAGCGAGCGTTGCACAGTCCGTTTACTGACTGTACGACTGGCACCGTCATTAAACTGGGTGGTAATTTGAGCTAATGTTTGGCTTCGCTGGCTACATATAATACGCCTGTGCCGTCTCTCACCACGCACTGTCAAGGCTAATTGTCCTTTGCAATTTGCCCTATCGCTAGTTTTTTTTTCCACCATCCATGTATTCTTGGTATACTCTTGAGACTGTCGACCTTGAAAGTCCTAGCTGTCTGACGATTTCAGAAATTGAATAGCCCATGCGTCGCAACACTACGATTTGTCCGCGATCGAAGGCGTCTAAATGAGGCAGTTTACCCATACTGGCAATTCCAACAACTAATTCAGAACAACCACAGTACGCGCTATATATGCAGTTACCACAGTGCCCTCACTTGCGCATACATGATGCGCAGCGCTACACAATTTGCATAGGCTTTGCTATCCCTACTTCAGTGGCACTTCAGTGTATATATATATATATATATATATATATATATATATATATATATATATATATATATATATATATATATATATATATATATATATATATACATGTATGTATGTATACACACACACATTCTGGTCATAAATTAAATATCATGCTAATCAGTTTTCATTCCTCTTTGGACTCCAGGAAAATATTATAAAAATGTATCTCTAAGTCAGAGAATTTGTTCAACTCGTTTAAATTGAATTTTTTCTGTGTTTTTCAAAATGTTTTAAGGTGTCTTGCCTCCCAAATATTTTTTAATGGAACGTAGAATGATACCTTCATAACTCTTTCTTTTCAACACAGAATGAGATCTACGACTATCATTTAACAACAGTCATACTTTTTTAAGCAGGGCAGAAGAGTTTTTAAGCAGAATTAAAAGAATAATCATGTATTTTTAATTATTGGTATTACAGAGACAATACTCATACTGAAAACTATTTTTGAAGGGTCTGAAACATTCAGCTACGGTTCTCGCACCAACAAACAGTGTCATTCCGATGATGACCTATGCCTTAGCTGCTTTGCCCTTAGGAAGCCTATTCATATCAGATATTTAATCTATAAACACCCAAAATTTCCCTTTAAATTCTCCTCCGCGGTCAAACGAAGGAACAACCGTAGAAAAACAACAAAAAATGTATCTTAGATTATTCGTGCTTTCAAAGTGTTGTTTAATTTTGTTAGCGAGATATTTTCATTCATAAGAATTAATCATCCCACTTGTGGCTTTCTCCTAAAAAAAAATTAATTCCTTTGTCCGCTCAAGGGCTTGTACTATCAACGGCGAATTCTATTTGGACCCTTGATTGACTTTGAGGGCCATAAAAAGCGCCATGTCGGAAAATTGACTGTAATAAAAATGTCGAAAGCAATTGCTTGCAGACTGAACCAAATATATATGAGAGCGACTATCACAATCACTTTCTTGGGGTGTAAAAGACCACACACGATAAATAGAAATTCGGACATTCAAGGAATTCGTTTATTGCTCCACCCTAAATTACACATGACATATAACGCGGTATTTCGAAATATAACTGCACGATCAATTTAAAATGTCCTCAGACTTAAGATAAATTTAGAAAGAACTTAATGAGAGGGAGAGGAAAGTTTAAAAAGCTTACTAGGAGATTTTACAGAAATTAGGAAGTGAGACATACCTCGAAGGACATTTTTCTGAGAATGGTATTATACGAAGACAGAGAAATACAATGGCAATACTGAGAGATGTCAGGAAAACACTACATTATAGAAGGATGCTTTAATTAGATAAAGATATTCAACCGTATAAAAAGAGACCGATTTGGTAAGATAGACCCACTGCATATTGAATTTAATGATCCATGATATCAGATCACCAAATACAGCAATAGCACAGGATATCTTGCGAGAGAGAGCTTCAGTTCTCATTACTCGTACATCCGAAGGACTAGTTGTAAAAAATACTTGAGCGAGCTACTAGGGCAGTTTGTAGTTAGCTGCAAGAAAATTCCTTAACTAGAAGGGCAACTGTAATAATTCCCTAGTATACCACACAGTATCCTTCTCAGTAATACCCGATTTGCATAAAGTGCATAAGATTTTATCAAAAATTATCAATGAGTAAAACTTGAATTAATAAATTATACTTTTGCTAGATTTAATTCCTTTGAATAAATATTGAGTAAATAAATAATTAATGCAACGTGCGCTTTTAATGTTTATAAGGATTAAGCGTTAAGTATGAATCAGAGTCGGCAATTAATTAACTACCTCTTATATAAGATAAAAAAATTTTAATATTATGTATCAAATGTCAAAAAATTAGTAACTTTATGTTTTTTTTATCTCTTTTACAAAAATACTTACAAATTTCCATTCCTGTAGGCTAGTAGAACATCAATTTAACTTCATATTCTTCTTTTGTTGTCTGGTGCTTAATAATGTTTTTTAATGAATTTTTATCTAAGTCATAAATACGTAATTTTGAATCATCTCTTTAATTGAATGAAAATGTGCAGATTTCTTAGTATCAGACATAGAACGACAATTATCTCTAAATGAATAAAATTAATTTGAAAACTAAACTTTTTTAGAAAAAAGACAACCAAAAATACATTATCGAATGAAAATTAAAATACAGAATTGTATGTTAGAAGAACTAAACAAGTCTTATAACATACAATTATAGAAGTATAGGAGAAAGCATGCTGAGCATTTGAAGACTAAAGCTGAAAAGAGGCTTCCTATTTTGAAGCGCTTGGCTGGTTCCCGTTGGGGATGCAATAGAGGGACTCTAAACACTACTTATAAAATATTTATTCAGCCAGTTATTGGTTATTGCAATGAAGTCCTCATAACTGCACCTAAGCACTCTATCCATTGCCTTGAAGTGTTTCAAAATCAGGCACTCCGTATCATTACTGGCGCCGTGAGGTCTACCCCCATCCTTGCTATGCAGATTCTGACAAACACTGAACCCGTTTATAATTGTATCCAGAGAAGGGCAATAGCCTTATTTCAGAAACTGGTAAGCCTACCTAATAACCCTTTCTGGAGAAATTATGACATAAATAGAACCAGAAATTTGAAAACTCAGTATGGCTTTATCCAGTCGGCTCTGAAAGTTGCTCGTTCTTTGGAACTTTGTCATGAGACTTCTATTTTGCCTTTGCCTATGTGTCCATTGGATTACACTCACCTTGATGTTAATCTTGAACTTAGTGCAAAAGTGCTGAAGAGGGATATGATTCCCGAACATTTAAAAGCTATAGCTCTGGAAACCATCGACACCAAATTCCCAAAAAGTGAGTGGTTACATGTCTTTACAGATGGCTCCATGCTGGGCAGACACCATGGTGCTGCAGCTGGCGTGTTTTGCGAGCTTTTTAATTTTTATCTCCCCGTTGGTCCATTTTCTACCGCCTTTGATGGCGAGATTGAGGCCATTGCTGTAACGGTACAACAACTAGCTTTAAGAAGGGCTAATTTCGTTAGAGCCGTCATTTTTTCTGACTCTTAAGTCAGCTTTACAGGCCTTATCGCAAAATAGCCAGTGCCAGTCTCAACGAATTCTGGATTGCAGATCAATTTTAAAAGATCTTTCTCATAAAATATCTTTCCAGTGGATACTAGCACATTGTGACATCACTGGAAATGAACATGCAGACTTTCTAGCTAAAAAAGGAGCCATGGTGACCCAGAGTTATAAAAGAGCCTCATCCTTCCATTCCTTGAGGCTAATTACAAATTTGACTTTCAGGAGTAATTTTAGATTTGAGGCTGCGGAGACATCTAAGAACAAGAATTGGGCGATTCTTGTCGAGAATCCCAATTATGTTCCCGAGGCCCCAAGAAAAACTGCCGTAGCGCATTTTAGATTATTAACTGGACATGACTGTTTAAGGTCCCATCTTTTCCGTATCGGCATTGCCGATTCGGCTGTCTGTACCCTCTGTGACTCTGGCCGGACTATGACGGCGGAACATTTAGACGAGTGCTCTGCACTAAAACGTTTTACTGATCTTGTTGAGAAGTATTAGAGAGCACGTGCACTGATGGCATAGGTGCTATTTTTTGTAGTGTGTGGCATTTGTAAAATAAATAAATAAATAAATGTTAGAAGAACTTCAAATGTAGTCATAAAACGTCAGGAATATTAAAAGATAATAAGTGTGTATAGGCCAACTAAAAACATTTCGAAATATTACATTAAAAAAATTGTGCACACTTTTAAAATTCTGATTTCTAATTATCTTAGTGTTTGACGATACACAATTTTAAAAACAAAACTACTGTCTTGATACAGTACTAAGAGTATAAATAAATCTCTTTATGAAATTATTATCAGATTTTTTTGTTAATTAATATGAGTAATATTTATTAAAAGGCAAACGCTCATATAAGAAATAAATTACGGTCCTTTTGATTTTGTTCAAAATTTCTGTATACTTTATGAAAAAAAACCTCGCGTAACTGATAGTTAGTAGAAATACAGGGTAATTGTAAAATCAATTTGTTTACAGTTATAATAATTTGTATATCTATAAATAGTCTCGAACAATAAATAGTATAAAATCTGACATTAGGGAATAGTATATTGCCTTCTTTTCCTTATTTATCAATTATGTGAAGAATGTATTTACTGTTAAGTCTATTAAAAAAGTCTGCATGATAAAATTAAATGAACAGATGGGGCTAAACAATGAAACGTAATTCATAACTTTTCTCTAAAATAACAGGTATGTAGAAGTTCAATTCTTTGCTTCAGGGAATAATCTCTAGAGGTATTAATGTATCTTCTAATGAAAAAGATGATCACTGTATAATGCCTCTATACTTAAATAAGATATGTAAGGACAGAATATATATATATATATATATATATATATATATATATATATATAAAGCTTTATTGCTATTAATCTATACTTAACCATTACTCGCATATTCTGGTAATCATTGAGATGAAGTTCAAACACTTTACAAAAACTCGATTAATAAAAGCTCTCAAAGCATCTGCTCTTTTACGATCAGAAATTCCAATAACCTTTTATGAGAACTCTTAAGGGGCATGCTTTTAATTCAATCAAATAACCCATATAATTATTATTTTTTTAACTATTTTTGTCTTTAAATATATATATATATATATATATATATATATATATATATATATATATATATAGAGAGAGAGAGAGAGAGAGAGAGAGAAAGAGAGAGAGAGAGACAGAGATGTATATACATTTAGGTCATAAATTGAATATCATGCTAATCAGTTTTGAGTCCTCTTTGGACACCAGTTAAATATTATAAAAACGTATCTCTAAGTCAGCTAATTAGCTCAACTCGTTTAAACTGCATTTTTCATGTTTTTAAAATGCTTTAAGGTGTCTTGCCACCAAAAATAGTTTTTAATGGAACTTTAAATGATATCTTTAGCATCTTCAACACAGAATGAGATCTACGAGTATCATTTAACACCAGTCATACTTTTATAAGCAGTGCAAGAGAGAGCTTTTAAGCAGACAGAATGAGAACTACGAGGATCCTTTAACACCAGTCATACTTTTTCAAGCAGTGCAAGAGAGAGCTTTTAAGCAGACTTAATAGAAAAATCATGCATTTTCAAACATTGCTAATAGAGATGATACTTTGCCAAGAAGTGATATAACAGAAATTACACTTTTTTAAGCAGTGGAAGATATACGGTCTCCCGCACCAAAGCTTTAGAAAAAGTCAGGTAAAATTCATTTTTACAATGTTTTTATTAACTCGCTTTCTTGTTTGTGTGTTTGTGTGTTTCTCCAGTACAAATCTTGAAATCGATTTTAACTAACTTCCCGAATAACTAGACATTTGAAACTTTTAGAATAGCTCATAACACAATGACAATACATTATTTTGATAATTTTAGTCAAAAAAATCCTCAAGGTGGCGCTCCGATAGAATTCAGTGCTTGCACTTTTGCGTAACGACGTTTGACGATTTTTAAAACAGAATACATGTGAATTTAATTTGTTTACAAAAATATTGTGAGAAAAATTTTAAAAATTATAACAATCAAATTTTATAAAGTCTGTGGAAAGTGGAAATGACTATAAAGTGTTTAAAATTAAATAAAAGAAATTGAAAAAGAATAATTAAGTGAAGGTTGCAGAGATCAGAGGGTGTCGGCATGAATACTAATGGTTGTTTCCGTCCACGGAGTCAGAGTTTTAGGGATTGCTTCTTACGATCCCGGCGGCTGTTCGCAAGGCCGTTTTACTCTGTTATGGCATCATGAGAGTTTTTACATAATGATGTCCTGTTTAAACCAGTTGGTTATAATAAGAAACAGGTCTCGAAATGTGAAAGGTTAGAATACTACATTAATACGGAAAGAAATATCAATTGGTAATTGAACGTGAACAGTCGTTAACATAATTTATATATTTAAAACTGGCCGAGAAAATTGGATGTGAATGTCATGTACAGTCAAGATTTGTATCATAATTGGTTTGAAAATTTTTAAGCTGTCGGAAAATAAATACACGAAAGTTAACATCTACAAAAAAATACATGTATATACATACTGACAGATAAAAAGATAGTAAACATTTTTTAGAAATTTTATGTATACATTTATCTGCATTGTAACTACATTTTTAGAATTTCCGAATTTTTTTATCTGAAATTCTTTGATTTTGCCACAAATATTAGTCATTTTCAATAGATGTAAAATATAAAGGATTAAATCGAAGTGCAAAATTATTTATACTCCCAGACCACTCACTTTCATCTTTGTTAACTAACATTATTTAAATGGTAGTAAATATTAAAATAGTAGTAAACGTTTGTAAAAGGAATATTTTGTTATATTTATGTAATTCTATGTACATTGACTTTATTTTTAGCATGTAAAATTGGTATTTTAAAGTGAACAGTTTCTATTTTACGATATTTTGAGAAAATAATATATTTCCTTATGTAAATTTATTGATTACGGGTGCATGTAATTAGAAAGCTGAACAACGGAACAACTGATCCACTTTCAAAACTTTGGACACGTTACTCATATCTGTAACTTAAAAATTCAAGATAAAGGGCATTATCTTAAACACGCACTTGCGAAACAGTATTATTAAAAGCTGTCAAACATCTGTTCCTCTCTGATAAGAGATATCTATTGAGTCCTGTAGGCATTGACACTTATGTTAGAAATCTTGTTTCTAGTATATCTCAATATTGGTACGGAACTAGGTTAACAAGTTTTATAAAAATAATTATTTGTATAAAATTTTAATGAGCTTTCCGTTAAAAACTGTCTAACACTATGGCTGAAGGACTTATCAAGACTAGTGCATAAATAAAATAATATAAACATAACACAAGTATCTTTAAATGTAAATAACACTTTAAAATTGTATGTACCAAATTATCTAATAGATTCCTTTCAGCAGAAAAGTTTATAAATGCTCGGGAATTTAAAACAAAAAAGTTCCAATTTAAAATAATATTAATAAATAAAATTACTAAAATTTCCTAATTCATATGTTTATCACACATTATACTGAAGTAGAACACTAAACTTGATATGTACATACCTAAATATAGATTTTTTCAAAAAGGGAAACTTCACGGGAAAGAAAAGTGTTTGCAATTTAAACAGCAATACATTTTATTGTTTTCAATGTATAGAGTTATATCTTGAAATTATCGCTTTCTCTATTATTTTTAAGCAAACTGTGCTAAAATAAAACAAATGTATTTTTACATAAAACAAAATTCAGTTTTTTTTCGTTAATAACTAAGTGTAATAACTTATTTACTGAACAATAAATTATATTTTCTCAGTCATCGGAGAGCATCAGTTTTACAATGGCCCCCAATTATATCGGAAGAGAAAAAACTTTGCCAAAGTTCAAAATAATTTTATCTCGATATATTTTAGAGCGTTTTAAGATAAAATGCAGAGCTTCCACTAAATGAGACAATTAATAACACCTGTCAACAGCTTGTTCAAACCTGATAGAAAAATTATAAGATATTTGAGAAAATTAGTTGAAAACTTTTAGCTAGTTTGAAATTGATTGCTTAATTAATGTATGTGCATAAATTTTAATATCGCTGGCGCATGATTCTTTGTTATTAATTCTTAGAACAAATTTAATTAACGTTAAACTTTATACACATTTAAATTAAACAATTTTATTCAAATAAAATTTTGTAATGCTAGAGATTCAGTTTTTAATATTAACTTACTGTGTGTGTGTGTATATATATATATATGAATATATATATATATATATGTTGTGTGTGTGTGTGTGTATATATATATATATATATATATATATATATATATATATATATATATATAGTACCCTACAAGAAGAAGTTTCTAAATGTTATTGATTCACAAGACAATCAATAGAGGCAGAAAATGACGAATTTATTTTTCACAAAAATATTCAAAATTCCAAGTTACGCTAACAATTTCGTCGATTCGCGTACTAAGAATTAGAAGTTAGATGAGGAATTAAAATGCAGAAAATCCACAGATATAGTGAAAAACTTTCTTATGTAAGGAAGGGGGAAAACTACAGGTACGTGTTTTGGTTGAAGAGAGTGCCAAAATTTAAGTGGGTGATTCGCCATAATCTTAAATAGTCGACATGAAAGGGAGTATTTAGAATACAGAGCCGACAGGGAGAAGATCAATGGGTTTTCGTCAAAGAGAATTTTAATTCAATTATTATTTCTCATGAGATTTGGGTTAAGGTTTTTCAAATAAATTTATGATACTTTGAGAATAACATTGACGATGTTAAAAAATTACAGAATATCCCAGATTAAAAAAAATGCCTCAGTGATTAATAAGAGGGATAAGATATGTACGCTTGGCTTCATTGACCAATGCAGAAGGACTCATAAGTTTCAAGCTCAAAGGGCAGATGATCTATTATGTGATAAAAAAAGAAATTTCCATTCATAGTATTTAGGCTTTAAGTTTAGTTTTTCTGAGGCTTCGTATTCATTGCATTTCCGATTTATGAGTTGGGATTTTTTTGATAACTTGTTCGTGACTCGTATCACTGAAAAGTTATTTTTATGATAGTAGTTCGATCACTCGTGTCAATGCTGCTTGCAAAGCTATTGTGTACTAATTCTTTTCCCTCCTACTTATATTTTGCGTAGTATTCTCAAGCCGTTTTTAATTTTCCCGTGTTTTCTTTACTCCATGATTTCTACACTTTTGTGCTTTTTGTGTTGGAAATTCCATTCTTCTCAAATTCCTTGTTGTGGTATGGCATTACTCCTTGGACACAATTTTCCCAACATTGGCATACTATGTGAGCGGTCTCTTGATGAAGTTTCTGTTTTAGCTTTTATTTGAATTGAAATATTTTTTTACTGTCATTTATAGGAAATTCTAAGAGCATTTCTATTCGTGGATTATTTTGAATTATAGTGACGTATACTTTCTTATAATGTAGGATTATGGTCACGTCAAGAGCCCACGTAACGGTGCTAGAGAGGCGATTCTAGATGCTCGACACTGAAGTGGTTACAGTGAATGCAAGTTTTAGAGTCCTGCTTCACTTCTGTTTGTGTATGAGCTTATTTCCTGTTATGTCTTCAATTGGATCCCAGATTGGGGTCTCGTAGTGTAAGCCCGAGAGACATTAGGAACAACAAAAACAACAACAAAGTCTGCGCACTGACCATATGTGATATAGTTAAAATGTCATTGTAAAGATCGATTTCTCTCTGTAAAATCTGAATTTGAATCAATTTCGAACCATCTTTGAGGAATAAGATCGATTTTGACCGGAATTAATTTTAGTTCATTGTTTCTGACAGTAGCTCATCAGAAATAATGCTAAGTACCACATTCCTCGAGACCCATTAAAATTAGTAAAAAGTTTGTCCATGTGGTTTGCGAGTGCAATGTATAAGACAAAGGTAGTTCTATCAATCATTAGAAATGCGAAATAATGTAATTTTTTTTCATTTAGGAACAAAATTGTTTGAATATATATATAAAAGAATTATTCATTAAATATCCAAAATGAAAGTAAATGAAAAGAGAAACTTAGAAGAATGCGTGGAACAAAAAACACCGACACTTTTTTCATTAACTAGTTTATGCATAACAAGATGAATACCCGTGCTGCGCTACGGAGTATATTTTAGGATAATTATAATGAAAAAATAATGAAATTGCTTTTTAGAGTATTAAATTCTTAATTAATTTCTATTAAATTCTTAAAAAACTTCCATCTCAATTAGTGAAGTGGTTATATTTTATCTTTTACTGTATTTTAATATTTCTTGTCAATTTATTTCGTTGTTATGCCCGTGACTATAAATTAATTTAAAGTATCACAAAAAGAAAAGACATCTCGTGATCAGCATTTAATAAATTAAACTAAAAAAATTAATATTCAAAAAGTCACGAAAAAATAAGAAAATAGAGGTAAAGATTCGAAAAAGTATTAATTTTAAAGGAATTTTTATGCTCTTTCTCGCGATATAGATTTTATAATCCTCAAATTATTAACAGCTTAAGAATTTAATTCAAAAATATCTAAGAAGAATTTTTCAGACATCTTTCATTGTGCACCCCTACACTATAATAAGAATCGCCATTCAAAATTTCAGCCCTTTAGGTCCAACGGTTTGGTCTGTGCGTTATCTGTCAGTCAGTCAGTCAATCACGGAACTGTTATATATATATATATATATATATATATATATATATATATATATATATATATATATATATATATATATATATATATATATATATATATATATATATATATATATATATATATGTCACATTTCACCACATGACTTTCCATAATAAAACAAAAGATGCACAAATGACGAGGCAGAGTTCTATAAAATTGCAGTCCTTTATTTCTTTAGAGTTTATGGCGGAGAACAGGGCGTCTTTCTAGCATGACGCGAAACATACAACTGTTCACATACAGAGCCAACATAATGTGTGTCGGCTCTCTTAGCCAGGGGCTGTACAAAAAGAGTCAGCGACTGTTTACGTAAACACAGATATTTGTCGTGGGTGGTAGGCTGGTGCAATTCTTAGAAACATATGGGTGCGTTTTATCTTTATGGTAGTATTTGATACTTTGGATGACACTTGCCAAAGTCTTATATCTGGCACCTGCAGCCATTATCTCTGAGATATTGTGAACTGAGGATTTAGATGACTAGAGACGGGGTTTTGTTAATCCTTCTGGAGCGGCACGGCTCTATATTTCTATCTACTGGTTTGGATTTATAGTGGTGTTTATCCCATACTTTTCGCCCTCTGCCGCGGTTATTTGCCTGAATGTATTTTTCTGGGACATTCAGATGTTCACTTGCTGTTGGGTGGGCTATTCTGAGAAAAGGGGCCTATCTTAAACAGATGTGGGGACCCGAATTATAGAAATAGACGAGATTCAAACTTATAATGTAACATATATATATATATATATATATATATATATAGATAGATAGATAGATAAATATATAGATAGATAGATAGATAATAGTATATAACTCTTTACAATCCACCTGTGGGATTTTCGTGGACATTGGCAAGGCATTTAACAAAATCTGGTATGAGTCTTCTATAAACTTATTAATCTTAATCTTCTTTCTCAACTGATTAAATTCTTCCATACCTATCTCTCGGATCGTACTTTCACGGTTCTAGTCAATACTAATATGTCTCCCCCCTGGCGAATTCTTTCTGGTGTACCCCAAGGCAGTCTGCTTGGCCGTAAGTTGTTTAATCTATATATAAATGCTAGTCCACCCTCTCCGAACATTGAGTTATCTCTATATGCTGATGACACGGCCATCAATTCCCGGCACTCTCATTCAACCCGCCTGTTTTGTACGATTCGAAATTATCTCAAAATCTGTGAACATTGGGTAACCTGTTGGCGTATTGAAGTTAACACCTCTAAAAGCGCTGCAGTACTCTTCCATCCTAAGAACTCTTCTATCATCCGAAACAATAGCTTTCTACTTAATGGCTTACCCATACCCTGGGAAACTTCTTACAAATACTAGGTGTTATCCTAGATTCTAAACTAAATTGGATTTCTCATTTCGACAGTATTGTCCGTAAATTGAAGAATGCAGACGCCGCCCTTAAACCCTTTCTTCCATATTACAGTCGTCTGTTGCCAAAATTGAAACTGTTGCTGTACAAGAATTGTGTATGTCCCATTTTAACATATGGTCCTGCTGTGTGGGGAACTGCATCCATCCACCAATTACGGAGACTTCAAGTTATTCAAAATTCTGTCCTCAAACGTCATGTAACTAAAGCTCACCTTATCAGAAATGACATGATTCATCAGAATCTACGTATTAAACCTATTCTTCCAACAATTAAAAGACTGTCTTTTAAATTTTACAATAGTTTCTCTCGTATAACTAATTCTTTTCTTCACAGCATTCCTCCCTTCAATCCAGGGATCCTCAGCTCTTCGAAAAGGTCAAAAATTTTATTACGCCATCCATATATCTCCCTCCCACCATCTAAGAAGTGTAGGAGACTGTGAATGCTTATGATTAGCTGACTAAGCCTACTTTTTGTTTCTTCAGCTTCTTAATCCAAATTTTAATTTCCATTTCACATTATACTACAAAGACCCGTGAAATTGGGCACTAGGGTGGAACGAAAACAACTTTTTTTTTAATTTAAATATGCTCTATTTTTCAAAAGTTGCCTTTTAACAAAATAAAGACGGAAATTAAATATTACCGTAATTGGTACATGTTTTCAGTTAGCGCAAGAAGGGCAAACTTTTGGTTTTTATTAAATTTTTGACAAATTTCGCAATTATTTTGAAATTGAATACACGTGTAGTACAAAACAGTAGCAAAATATGTAATTTAAACATTCCTTTGAGTCAGGAGATCTGCTAAACAGATTATATAATACGTTTTACTTCATAAAAATAGTACACATAAAGGCACTTAAGGATGAGGCCCTTAAAAGACACTCGGATATCACGGTGGAACGAAAACTTTTTTTTCGGAATTTCAATATGCTCTAGTTTTCAAAAGTTGTCTTTTAAAATTAAAATTAAGAATGTAATTTTTTTTTGCTCTACTGAAATATTTTCAAGTGCCGCAAAGGGCTTCAAAATGGATATTTTTATGAAAAAGTGATTATATTTGTATTTTTTGTTAATTTCTTTTATAGTATATTAAAATAATGTATATTTTCTGTAAATAAAATATTCAACATATGATATTTTGACAGAAAACTTGCATATTCTAAGTATTTCGAATTTTTAGATGCCATAACAGAACAACTGATTTTGTGGAATTTCGCGATTTTCATCATATTAATTTTACATTAGCATATTCTTATAATACACATTGGAATGAAAGAAAAACAATTTTTAATTGACGGACCTTAGTTAAAATAATCAAATCACACTTATTTAGAAAAATATTAATGTAATGTCTATTAAGGCAAAACATTATTTTGAAAAAAATATTCATGTTTTTCAAAAGTCCATATTAATCACACATGCGGTTTCCATTACTTATTTCACTGACACATTGAATTGTTTTTTTGTTTCAAATTTTGCCATTATTTTTTGAGAATGTATTTTTGTTTTTATCAATGCAGCTCTTGGAGAAGTACCACGAACGAACAAGGATGACCAGGTAACTAATTTAACAATCCTTTCTACTACTTGTGTGTGACATGGAATGTTGTTGAAGTGAATAATCTGTTTCACGTGATCAGATTCTTTTGCTTCCTTTATAAATAGTTTTAGTTTGTCATCAGAAACATCCCTCGTCATAGGAGGTTCTGTTACTTTAACATCATTCCATTCAATCATATCAATATAATCCTTGGCATCAAAGTTTATACGTGGAACTAAATTCTTTCTGATGCCGCCTTCATTTTCCGTCCTTGCTTTTAGAATCCGGCGTAATCCAAGCTCTCTTCTAACTGCTATCGTCTAATATCATGCAAAGGAGGAGATTTTCCGAAGCGGCAAAGTATGCATTTCTTTGAATGACAGGGTCAATTACATTTTTAAGAGTCTAATTGAGGTAACGTGAATAGCTTACAAGTTTCCACAAGTGCTTCGATCCATGGATACAAGATGGTTTCAGCTTTATGTTAAACCAAATTGGTGCATAAACTTTCAAAATGTACGCAGTCAGTATTCGGAGAATTTTTGCAGGACATTCTGTTCCCACATACAAGCGAAGTATTCGGTTTGCTAATGTAAGCGATCATGAATGACAAAATTTTCCTGGTTTTCTCATAGAGAAATCAGAAGAGCACTTTCCAACAGAGATTGCATTATACATTTCTAACAAATATTTTTGGTCCACAATTAAATCATCCTTAATTTCTAGTAATGTAATGTTATTTTCAATAGATGAAAATTCAATCACTGGAAGTTCAGATCAGTTTTCTAGTTGTTTAAGAATTTCTCCTCCAAATTCATTTGGGCCTTTAGTTTTTCCATCTAGGAAACAAAATAGGTGACGTAGGGGCAGTTCATTTAAATTATTGACTTCAACAACATTCCATGTCACACGCAAGTAGTAGAAAGGATTGTTAAATTAGTTACCTGGTCATCCTTGTTCATTCGTGGTACTTCTCCAAGAGATGCATTGATAAAAACAAAAATACATTCTCAAAAAATAATGCCGAAATTTGAAACAAAAAAACAATTCAATGTGTCAGTGAAATAAGTAATGGAAACCATGTGTGATTAATATGGACTTTTGAAAGACATGAATATTTTTTTTCAAAATAATGTTTTGCCTTCATAGACATTACATTAATATTTTTTTAAATAAGTGTGATTTGTTTATTTTAACTAAGGTCCGTAAATTAAAAATTGTTTTTCTTTCATTTCAATGTGTATTATAAGAATATGCTAATGTAAAATTAATATGATGAAAATCGCGAAATTCCACAAAATCAGTTGTTCTGTTATGGCATCTAAAAAAATAGAAATACTTAGAATATGCAAGTTTTCTGTCAAAATATCATATTTTGAATATTTTATTTACAGAAAATATACATTATTTTAATATACTATAAAAGAAATTAACAAAAAATACAAATATAATCACTTTTTCATAAAAATATCCATTTTGAAGCCCTTTGCGGCACTTGAATATATTTTAGTAGAGCAAAAAAATTTCGTATTCTTAATTTTAATTTTAAAAGACAACCTTTGAAAACTAGAGCATATTGAAATTCAGAAAAAACATTTTTCGTTCCACCGTGATGTCCGAGTGTCTTTTAAGTCTCTCGTCCTTAAGTGCCTTTATGTGTACTATTTTTATGAAGTAAAACGTATTATATAATCTGTTTAGCAGATCTCCTGACTAAAAGGAATGTTTTAATTACATATTTTGCTACTTTTTTGTACTACAAGTGTATTCAATTTCAAAATAATTGCGAAATTTGTCAAAAAATTAATAAAAACCAAAAGTTTGCCCTTCTTGCGCTAACTGAAAACATGCATCAATTACGCTAATATTTAATTTCCGTCTTTATTTTGTTAAAAGGCAACTTTTGAAAACTAGAGCATATTGAAATTCAAAAAAAAGTTTTTTTCGTTCCACCCTATTGGGCACGCGTTGGTCGACCCTTCTTCTTACGAAGCTAGGCTCCACATCTGTCAAGTTTAAATCCTATACTTCCTTCTTTTTTCTTAATTGCTTTGATACTGCAAAAACCTCCCTTTTGGGAAACCGATTTTGATTCCCTGTCCTGCCTAAAAACGGAACCAGTGGTCTAGTACTCAATCTCATGATTGGAAGCGGTCATTCCGTTTCATTTTAGCAAAAGTCATCGTCAAAGTATCTGCTTTATAGCACACTGTTATCGGTATAAACCTTGATCTATGGGGAAACGGAATTTTTTTCGCAGGCCAAAGATAGAACCAATCATGGATCCAGGCGGCAGCCGTGTGATTTTTCTAAATTCAAGTTTGGCAACTCGTTTACTTCGGAAAATTACTATAAGTTTATTAATTCATTATCCGTGAAATTATTTATCCGTGCATTAGGTGAAAGCAGTGCAATGCTTCGCATTGCTAAGAACTATAAACCCTACTCATTGACCTTGACCTATAACTCTTTAGGACCTAACTAAACTACTTATTACTTGAAATGTTAGAAAACTTTTCGCTTTAGAATAACTTTTATTGAAATAATTCTTCTGTTCATAACATCAACCATCATACTTACACAAGAAGTATTATCAACAGCTATAAACTTAACATGAAAGAAGAGGCTTTTTTTAGTTTTATAATGGAATCTGACTCAACATAAAAATAATTAAATTCACCTTAGTGTAGTCATGGTGATTCTTGGAAGATATTCATGCGGCATGGAAGAATTCATGTGGCAAATTGTTTTCGAAGAGTTAATAAATGTAATGAAAAATATATATTAATGTATGAATATATAGAGTGGTGGAATTCAAATAAATTAACAACAGGTTCTATGTTCTAATCAGTGGTGAGATTCAGCCGGTTCACACCGGTTCTGTAGAACCGATACCTAATGTGGGTATCAGTTCTACGGAACCGGCGGAAACCGGCTGAACCCCACCACTTAATATATTACAATCTATGACTCAAATTTAAGAAAAGATGCAGCGAAAAAGAGATATGATACGTGCATACGTGTATAATTGAAAATTTCACTGGTATACCTAAAAGTTAGCATATTTCATAAATATTTAGAATTCTTTTAGTATTATCACACTGTTCAAATAAAAACTTCCTAGTTTCTTAACTTTTTACGAATGTTATAACCACGAAATGAAAGGATCCGAAAGGAAAAACTCAATGTTAATAGATGGGAAATGAGAAGTTCAATCAAGCGTAATCCAGAACCCAATTCCAAATGTTCTAAATTCAAAGTAAATCATGAGAAATATTTATTACTTGGATGAGGAAATTTATTAGGGATTACGAACAGGGTGTCCAGTTATTACAGGAGATCAAGATAGGGAAGCATTTAAACGACGGAAATTAGCTAAAGGCTACACATTAGAGAATTTTGTCTCTAAGTATATGGTATTACGTGATTCTGTTAGAAAAATTAATAAAAAATTACTATAACTTAATGTTTTCGAACTCTTTTTGAGACTTCTTTTTCTAAGAGCCAAATAACAAGCTGTCATTTACAACCCTTGCATTTCTCGTAAGGTAGAAAACGTCGGGATGAAATGAAAGTTGATATGCACGTATATAATATGCTTATCTAAAATTAAAGTAACCTGTTATTTAATTACGAAGATGAATTAAATGATTACATAAATAAGTGTGGTTCTTAATATGAGTTAATATGTAGAATTCTTAATACTTTTAGTTATCCTTCATGGTTGACTGCAAGTTGTTACCTTCATTTATATGTCCAAAATCATTACTGCTAGAATATTTCATTGAGCCATAATAAAATAAATTTCTATTGAAAAGCTGATCAGAAAGATTTTTACGGAGTATTTTCATCTAGAAATAACTGCTACCCACGTCAGTGGCGCACCCAGGGAGGGGGGCCGAGGAGCCCTGCCCCCCAAAGAAATAGAAATTACATTATGAATATTGATTTTGCATTATAAATATTTTTATCCGTTCATCTCATCCCCCCACAAGAAAAAATCCTGGGTGCGCCACTGACCCACGTACATATAAAAAATATTTGGCACCTAAAAGGTCCGAAGAAACTGAGTTATAACTGTTTTAATGGATTTCGGCAGCACTATGTTAATTAAAACTTATCGTTGTCTGCTCTATTTTTCATTTTATTTTTTGTTCCTTCTTACCCAAGATCATAGCTGATTTTACTTTAAATATCTTTCAATTGTCTGCAAACTTTGAAGTGAACCAGGAGCTTAGTGCTGGAAAGATTAAAGAATTTCAGTTTCAGATCTGGGTCATAAAAAATTTTTAGATCCAGTGAAAGCTGCAGGGATAACTCTTCCAAAAATAGGAAAGTTATCTTTACATCCTCTTGAGGCTAGGAAGAAAATCAATTGATCTAATTTTTAATGATTTATGGAAAGAAAATAATGCTTGAGACTAATAAATTATTTTATTTTTAGAATAGATTCATAAATATTATCTTCCATAATGTACAAAAGGGTCAATGGGGAATGCTATCTATATAGAGAAATATGTAAAACAAAATTATCCTTGATAAAGGGGAAGATTCCTACCCCCAAAGCATCATTTATAAGTCTGTTTTCCCAATTTCACGATGCAACTTTCAATCTGGGAAAGAGACACGTCAAAATTAACATAAAGCGCTATGGGGCTTGCCTTTCAGACTAAGGGTCAATGATCCCATTTAAGGTGTGTGAGCGATCGTCATTAGGGGAGTGTTTGTTTCCCCAACACACTGTAATATCAACAAAACGGGAACACTCCACTAAACAACGCAGAGGGACTTTCTACGCACTTCTCACATTAAGAAGAGATAAATATGTCTGTTTTCCCCAGGCAAAATTTAATTGTAAACTGTAAAGTTTAAATATTAGGGCCTGATGTTACAAGTTTAGGCACTCGTTAGTAAAGATCAAGACATAGATTTGTGGTGTAAAGATATTTGTTCCTGAAGTAAAACCTCAATTCTATTCTTAGGTGTTCCATTTGTAGTTTAAATGAAGGAAAAGTTTTTAAATAAAAGAAATTTTAGAGCGGATTTCAATCCGAGGTCTATTTTCTCTTGTATCTCTGTGTTAGTGAATAATGTTTGACCCGTTACGAAAATCCTGATATTACTTATTGGTGAATTAATACACAACATCTGTCAGGTGAACAGAAGGTCTCGCGTTCTATCAATAGACTTTAGCTAGTTGTATTTTGAAGTAAGGAAAAATACAAAACCAGATCTCTCTTGAGATAAATGGTGGTTTAGTGGAAACCGGACAAATTATGCGATTTTGAACTGGGATCTGTCGCCCACGTCTCTCTCAATCGGAAGAGAATATTTGATTAACTTTCAAAACATCCAAGTATGTCTTACAGATGTGATAGCTCAAAACATCTTTGAGGAAACCGGAGGGTCTCTTGAGCGCTTCTCGCTTTTATCCAGTTATATCTTGACTGGAGTAGAATTTGATTAAAAAAAAGTGAAAGCTTTGTAAAGTGATTATTTTAAAGACAAACCTAAAATTAAAAAAAAAATCGATCCAGGTCCTGTTTCCCGTGGTCTCTATATACAGAGGCTGTTCGCACATTTTTTAGACGATTTTGGTAAGCGGTAATAAAAAATCGTTTACTGCAAAAGAAATAATTGCAATTGTACTATGTTTTTAAAAGTCAAAATTATCGTCTCCGGCTTGAAAGTTTTGTTTTTATTCAAAATGCCGTTTTTAACAAAGCAGTGGTTCGAAGGTTACATTTATACTCTTTCCGAGAGAGAAATATGCATACTCCGTTATCCAAAAACTATGTGAGAGTCATCGTTTTGTGATATCTAATGCGTCGATAGGTAATATCGTCAACAAGAAAGGAAAAAAAACGTCAAATTGGAGCCTCAAGTGGGACAAAAATTCCAAACAAGTATCCAAGGAAAAAACGGACATCTTCGACTATTGCAAAGGTACGTTGTTTAATGTTAAAAGAAAATCCCCCTAGTCAAAGGACAGTTGCAAAATCATTAAAATTCTCGGTGCCACTGTAAACAAAATGATAAACGTTGATTTAAATCTTAAGAAAGAGAAAAAACGCAATGTGTATCGTATTCTTCCAAATCATATCGCTGAACGCAGGACACGCTGCAGAATTCTATATGATAAACGCTTATCCAAAGAAAATGGAAAACAATTGTCACAATTGATGAATCATGGGTATATTTAAATGATTGTAACAAAAAAAGAGCCATTTATTATCACAAAAGGGGAGAAAAAATTTAAGTACATGGTTCAAAGAATCGAAAGAAAGTTTTTCTAAGGGATTCATGATTCTTGCTGGTTTTTCTTATAATGGCAAGTTAAAAATAAAGAGAGTGGAAAAAAAGTCAAGATTAACTCCAAATACTATCAGGAACATATTTTATCGCCAATTTTTCTGAATGAAATACCATCGCTTTACCCACAGTGCCATCAATCTGTGAGACTCCATCAGGACAAAGCTAGCAGTCACACATTAAAATCCACTGTAAATTTTCTAAAAGAAATGGAACAAAAAACTGGTATCAAGGCCATATCCTTCACTGATATCCCTACTAAATCTCCCGATGTATCACCTATGGATTTTTGTGCTTTCGGACTTTTAAAATCTGCATTATCCAAAAGTCGTCCCAAAACCCTTACAGGACTCTGGAAAGCTGTTCGGGAGGAATGGGATAGAATACCTCTTCTGACACTTCAAAAGGCATTATTATCCTGGAAATTGCGGTGTCGAAAGATAGTTCAGAATAAGGGATGTCAAATAAAACATTTAAAACACAAGAATTTTATGTAATTTAGTTTTGTGAATACAATATACATCGTCTAAAAAATGTGGGAACAGCCTCTGTAGAAGAGTAGAATTTGTGACTACTAAGTCAAATTTGTATTACATCTAATTAGTGCAATGGTGTAGCCCACGTGTTCTCAAAGAGTGCTCCGCGGCGCCCAGAGGCGCCGCCAAACATTGCCATGGGCGCCATGCCTCGGCATTAGCCGTACGGCTAATAACAATAAACCCCTTTACAGAAACTGAATTTTTTCCCTTCATTTTTTTTTTACCTCTACCACCTCATATTTATATTTACTCTTTTTTATATTTATAAACTTCATTTTCTTTTCCTTCATTTTTTTACCTCTACCACCTCCTATCTATATTGAAACTATTGAGTGAAAATTAATTTAGTTAGAAATTTTACTTCAAACTATCCGCCGGAAATGATCTGTAGAGCTGGGGAACCGCTTGTCTAAAAAGTTTGATAACCACTGGTAAAGCCTATTTTGCAGGCAAGCAGAAGGTTTCGTTTCCGTTTTCGTTTCCTTTCCCATGCTAGCTAGTTCTATTATAAGAGAAATAAAATTAAAAGTATGAGAAAGCTGAATAATCTTTATGTCAGTCGTTCTAACGGCGCTTGAGTAAGTTGAGCAATTCCGATCTTCTTTCTGTTGCCCTCTGACTGGGTAAATGTTGTAACGGACAGAATCGTCACAGCGCCCCTTGCGGCTGAATCGTAGAATAGCCAGTCTAGCGCGGGATGTGAAACAGGAAGGTTTTGTAGAATCCGTCCCTGAAAATATTTGTCGTTATTAAGTTGTTAATGTCTTGCTGTTTTGTCCAATTTGGTAGTAATTAAAACTATTTTAAAAGTAAAACTAGCCTGGTTCTTGTCACAAAGTATGGTTTTTTTGCGTTATGATACAGCACTTCTGTTAAGAAAGAAGAAGCATAATTTTTCGGTTTCCCACTACCCAGCTCAATCTATACATATAAAACAGTTCCGTAACTGACGGACTGACTGACTGACATATAACGCACAGACCAAACCGCTGTACCTAAAGGGCTGAAATTTTGCATGGCGATTCTTCTTATAGTGTAGGGGTGAACTAGGAAAGATTTTTGAAAAATTCTTCTTAGATTTTTTTTAAAATTAAATTTTTAAGCTATTTTTGTATCATTCTTAAAAGTTTGCATTTAAAATAATAATCCGAGGGTTATAAAATTTATATCACGAGAAAGGTCATAAAAATTCCTTTAAAATGGAATCTTTTTTGAATCTTTACCTCCCTTTTCTGAATTTTAAATATTAATTTTTTAGAATTTAATTTATTAAATGCTGATCACGTGGTTTTCTGTTTTTTTTTGTGATACTAATTTTGCGTCACGTGCATAACAACGAAATAGACAAAATAATTTTTTTTTTTGCTAATGCGGCAGACGATTGGACATTATCCAAAAAAATATTAAAATACAGTAAAAGAAATGTTCCTCAAACTGTAGGTACTATATTAACTGTACTATATTCTTTAGTATGTTCTATTAGATTTAATTTGAATATTTTCTTCTACATTATTTTGTCTATAAAAATATCCCTTACGATTTTTCTATAAATATATTTTTTCGTATTTTTTTTACATCAATTGTATACATTGATCGTTGTATTTAATTTGAATGTACTGCGTAGCGAAGTACGGTTTTCAGCTAGTTCTAATTAAAATAAAAAATAGATTAAAAGAAGAAAGTTGAGCAAAGCAGTCGTATAGTGGAAAACCGAACAAAGTAATCCAAATTTCAACCCAAAGGGGTCTGTTGTCCATGGTCCCTCTTAATCAGAGGGGAGTAGGTGGCAAATGAGTGACGTCCAGTTATCTTTTTATTATTATTATTATAGTACAGAACATCTCTCAGAAAAATCAAGTTATCCTGCTGAATTTACTGGATAACTAGTAATAGTCTCAGGGAGTGTAAAGCTGATAGATTTGAGAAAGTGTGAAAGGTTTAATGTTTTGCTTTTTTTCGTTAAGAAGAGGTAACTCTATCATAACTCAGTTTATTTTACAATGACATAATACGTTTGTTCTTTATTACTTAGTCTTGTTTTACTTTATTCTTTACATTAAAGAAATAACACAAAAATTGCTTGATCTTAAGAGTGCGTAGGAGTTATCACTATCATTCAATTTTACAAGCTATTCAATCCCATATTTTCCACTGCATGACAGAAAAATAGTTCCAGTATGAGTCTTTAAAAATCGTAGAATCATTTTTTCAGTAGTATAGAAAAACTTTAATTCGGTTTGAAACTTAAATTTCTGTTTACAAAATAAGAAGCATTTCTCAGTGACGCAGGTGGAAAATTCCTGAAGCTGGATCACCATTACTCATTGTTAAGCATGTTTGTAGGAATAAACAAATACGATGTGTTCATATAACCTGAGGAAAATATAAAATTGGGAAATATATTTATCTTAGTGCATAGTTCTGAATGAATATTTATGTTTATTTTGATCGAATATAGTGTATAGCTATTCTGAGCAATTTCCCAATTAAACTTGCTTCTCAGTTGGAAGTAAGTATAGCGTGATAAATATCACATATTGTTTATATGATTTGAATGATATATAAAGTCATTCTCAGTTATGACGTTGTATAAAACGACAGTGTTTAATCTGTTATTATTTATATTTTCTTTCTAATCTTTTATTTTTATCTTTTATTATTTATTTTTATACTTAACAAATACCCGTTGTAAATGTAATTCCAGTTAATAAACCATGTACAAGAAAAAGTGATGTTGCTTAGGATCAACGGGTAAACTAAAGAAAAACAGAATAGTTTTAAAATTCTGACATCGTGAATTGCTAGATCACGATTGATTCATTCATATTCAAGGTTCTGAATAATTTGGAAAGAAATTATCTTTGTTCTGAACGTCGATTATTTATTTTGAGATAATTAAATTTAGTATTTCAGTGTTAGTCAAAATTTAAGAGTTATAATTTATCATTCCTCATTATTATGAAGATGACTTCTTAATACTATTCAAAAATAACTTTTGTTGACACCGTTTTGTTCTGGTTCGGCATATAACAATGCTTGGATTCGTTGAATCAAACCCTGTTACAAGTTTTCTGCTGTCCACCATAATGCAATTTTTTTTTTTTGTCCGTAACAAGATGATTTGAATGTTTTCTTATCTTTTTCTTTTTTTTTACTTATAAAGATTCTTTTTATCACCTTTTGCATGGCACCAACGAATTTGAAAAGAACCGTCATCTCTAGTTTTAATTTTGTAATGAATAAACAATGAAATATAATTTAAAATATTTGCCTCAGTTACTTGTGGTTTCAATTGACTAAAATTGTTTTTCTCGGTTTAAACTCATGAAAAGAAACATATTCTTGCATATATGATATCATTTCACACCAATGATAGTTCCATTCAATGAAAGTACTCTAAAACTCAAAATTTTATTCTGTATTTAACTGTTGTTTTCAAGATAAATTTATTCATGGGGAAAACAAATTATTATTCCTCATTTATCCCATGTATTAATGATGGTTTTAGTGAATCTAATAGCTTTTGTGGTATTTTTTTACTTAGACTGCTTTCATACTTAATTACATTAATCTTATTAGTACTTTTATCTATAAATGTATTGCCTGAATTTATATTGAATTGAAGGAGATCCTATAGGAACTTTGCACTTTGAATAGAAAATTCAAAGCAATGTTCAAATACAATAGGACAATAGTTCTGTTGTTGTTCTTACTAATCCCAGATTGTCTAGCTTTGCTAGACAATCTCCATAAACCAAAAATTTCTAAATAGTCAAAAAACAGTAGAGGGCTCCGAAGGACCTCATCCTTTGTAAAACCCAAACCAGCCAAAAGATGGGCAGGGGAGGACATGTTGGCAGAGCACCAGTGACTCTCCGAGAAGATCCTCTGACCTTGCCGAAAAGTGCCGAAAAGTGAGTCTGAGCCTGCACGATTATCCAGACAAAATAGTGCTCTAACATGACCAGTCATGAAGCGCGAGATGAATTTAGTATTTCAGTGTTAGTCAAAATTTAAGAGTTATAATTTATCATTCCTCATTATTATGAAGATGACTTCTTAATACTATTCAAAAATAACTTCCTTTTAAGGGCTGTTTGATATTTTCTAGGCTTGAGCTGGAAAGACTCACCCGGACTTCTTCTAGAGTGCCATGGGTGGTACGGAGGAGTTCTCCCAAGATGGTTTAGTTCTGGCTTCTTAAGGGAGTAAATCTCGCTAAAAGTCCCACAAGGGCCACGCACTCCTCAGCAGCAGTCCTGGCTAAAAAGTTAGCCCTTTCATTACCGTCAATCCCAACATGGGAAGGAATCCACTGAAAATGGATAGTGTGTCCAGATGAAAGCAGGTCAAGAAGATCTAAGATGTCTAGGCTAGTCTGGTCCCCAATAGTAGACCAATTAGAGAGATTCTGAACTGAAGCACGATTATCCAGACAACATGAAACTGATCCTCAATTTGATACGCATATTGCAAGAACCTCTTGATAGCAATTAGCTCTGATCTAAAAACCGAACAGAACTCCGGATTTTTAATCTTAAATTCCACAGCACCGGAAGGAGTTGGTATATGCACTCCACTACCAGAAATTCCCATCACCCCTGTTGCCATCGTTAAATATCTTCAAAGAAGATAGGAAGGTTCTATGCATAGAGATAATTTTCTAATGAGACCCAACAATAGTTCTAATAGTGCAAATGTAAAATCACTGTACCAAAGTAAAAAGATTCTTGACGCCGATCAAATTAAATTCATTGTATTTCATTTAGATTAAAACCTGTTAACCTTTATGGTCGTGATCCGACAAATCATTGTCATGTAGAAGGAATTATAATTGTAGAGTCAACTCTTATTTCATGAGGTTTATTAACATATTAAAATCTTGGTTAAATACGTTATTTACAAAGTTTCGTTCCGACGAACGTTAAAACTACTCGTGAGAGCTCGGCGCATTATTTCAAAGTCCGACGAGCTCCCCCGTCTCTCCGTCAGCGTGTTGACCCTTCAACAGTCCGAATCTATTCCTCCCTCTTCGTTCCCCGCGTCCTGCCTTTATCCATTCTTCTCAGCGCCTTCTCCAACCATCCATGACGAATTTCCTTTCCTGCCGACTTTTCTAAAGTAGAAACGTGCCGCTAATCGTTTCACAAATCTTTCTAAATGACTTGCGTCCTTTTCAACTATTGCCGCACTTCCCCAAAGGTGTATATCGTTCGACACCTGTTGATGTTTCATTTGGGCACATTGAAGACGCTATTACTCACGTCCATCAATTCCACTTAGGGATGGGAGACGAGAGTCTGACATACGCCCCTTCCTTTAGAAGTGAAAAAAGTCCTTTGAGACGTTTTCACGTTTGAACAACAGTCCCTGTTGATTAGAGGATAACGAGGCACACACATGGGGTAATAACTGCACTTTTTAACTTGTGACGGGGACGCTTTGTAGCCCCAACAATAACACATTTTTACAAGTAATTGACTCCATGTTTTCATCTGCATATGAGATAGCCACAACATTTACAGGTAACAAAAATTACTTTTCACACTTAGCCTTGACACAAAATTAATATTATAATTCTTGCTCATTTCTTTACTTTAACCTAAACACTAACAAATTATTTGCCTACCAATCACTTATCTTTAAAGCAAGAATTTCTAAGTTAATTACACTTTTGATTCCTTTTTTTTTTCAAACTCTTTAGGAATTTCCTGGCTTAATCTTAATCAGTTAAACTTACATATTTTAATGAAACTTCCCCAAATCTCTAGGGAATACTTAACATTAATTTAGTTCTTCACTTAAAAAAAAATATAAACCAAGTGTTCATACAACAAACAACAACAAAAAAAAAATAAATATCACATAACTTATATACTTAAATTCATCATACCATTATATTTACAAATTTAATCCGTTTTTCTTAGGATTCAACATTAGTTATCAATGCAATTACCAAAATACACATTTAATTAAATTTTCAATGAATTCTTCGAGAGCAACTTAAATCAATTTTAGAACATTTATAAAATACACATTTACATGAGTTTCCCTGAATTCTTTGGGAATTACTTAAATTTGTGATTCTCTCTGCGATTTTTACGGGACCTTAAATAAATACGAATGGGTTTTTGGCTTTATTATTTCACTATCTCTCATTGACTCCTTTGTGGTGAATTTGTGATCTAGTGTCGGTTCAAAATCACCCTTTTCTGTGGAAGTGTTTTCTTCCATACTTTGCGTCTGTTTCCTACCCGTATCGCTAGAGCTTCCCTGGGCATTTAATTCTTCGTTTCGTGTTTCCCTTTGATTATTTCCATTCTCATTTTTAGTTTCCTCTAACCCTTTATTCCTTAACATATCAATTTGATCTTTCCTCTCTTTTTCCGTTGAAACTCTAATTTCTCGTACCTCATCCAAATTCTCATTGAGACTTAATTCCCCATCCAAAATTTTATCAATTTCTCTCACCTCATCTAACTTCTCACTGAGACTTACTTCCCCATCCAAAATTTTATCAATTTCTCTCACCTCATCTAACTTCTCACTGAGACTTAATTCATTACCTCCTCCCTTATAGTTCATCTCCTCACCTGTGTCTCTTGCGCTTTCAAATCTATTCGGGGAACTAGCCATCTCCTCCTCTGTATCCCTTACAATTTCGAACATATTAGAAGGAATAATCAACTCCTCCTCTAATATCTGATCTATACTGATACTCAAATGCCTTTGATAACATGCTACCCCTTCCAGGACCTCCTTTCCTTGAGTAATTACATCTCTCACTTCCCTTTCCTGTTGGGTTTCAATTTTATTCTCAGGTTGAATAATTTCGCCTCTGTTAACTTCCATCTCAAATTTATCTCCCCTCTGATCCCCTCTATTTCTGAGATTTTGAACTCTTTTGGGGCACTGATATTTCAAATGGTCTTTACTATTACAGACAAAACATCTTTTATCCTCCTTTTTCCGGTCACTTTTGGCACATACCTTATCTGTGTTAACTAGTGGTTCAAGAATAACCCTTTTTTCCTCTTTCAACACTCCTTCGAAATTATTATTAACCCTTCCAATACTTTCTCTGACCCTAAAACTTGAAAGTCTTTTACCTGCCCTCATCCTCAATTCTTCAACTTCTAATTCTTTCAATTTTAACATTATTTCTCTTTGTTTCTCTCTTTCCTGTCTATCTATCTCCTGTTTTTCAATTTCCCTTTGTCTATCCCTCTCTTCACTTTTTTCTCGTTCTAATCTCTCATTAATTATGGCAAATAACCGTTCCTTAGCGGACTCTTCCTCATATTTCTCACTTCCTAATATCATTTCCTTAAGATCAGTGTATGTCCTGTTCTCCGAAGACGGACAAATCCCTGTTAACTCTGTAGCTAACAAAATTAAATCGGCTTTCCGCCCCTTCCCTATGAATGCCATTTTTAGCTTATACCACTTAATCACAAATGCAGCAAACAAGTACAAATTCACTTTTACAACTATAACAAAATTTAACCAACTATACTTATCTTGAACTATTTACCTCCACAATTATGATAATTCTAAGAGCATTTAACTACTACAATTATAAATCACTTCCACTAATAACTAGTACGAACACTTGTACACATTTCCCGTTATACAAAATAACACTTTTTCACTTTTAAATTATTATTCCATTTACCAAAATTCAATAACTCAACAAATTACTTCCATCATTATACACATGAATCAACACTTCAAAATTTATCAAAAATAATTAGATTCCTTCAACTAATTACTACCGCTATCTCATACACAGGGAGAAAAGATAGAATCACTTACCCCTTTTTCACCTCGATGAAAAACTGTCACTCTAATCTTTCTCCGCTGCCGCCCTTTGATCACAGTTCAAGAGAGTTCAGTATATAACCACGTCGTTGATGCACACTTTACTCCGACCTTGATTTTCTCCTGGCCAAGGATTCTGCTCCCGTTTCTTGACCAGTTGCCGAGTAAATATCTGTCGCTGAAGTCGTGCCCAGTAGACTCGTTCGGAATCCAACTTCTCTTGAAACTGCGTCTCCTTGAAGATCTATCACCACTCTCATACTCTAGATCATCTTTTTCTGATACCTTCCGTATCGCTGGGGTCCTCCCACGTTCTTTAATTCGACTACGCCAATGTTAACCTTTATGGTCGTGATCCGACAAATCATTGTCATGTAGAAGGAATTATAATTGTAGAGTCAACTCTTATTTCATGAGGTTTATTAACATATTAAAATCTTGGTTAAATACGTTATTTACAAAGTTTCGTTCCGACGAACGTTAAAACTACTCGTGAGAGCTCGGCGCATTATTTCAAAGTCCGACGAGCTCCCCCGTCTCTCCGTCAGCGTGTTGACCCTTCAACAGTCCGAATCTATTCCTCCCTCTTCGTTCCCCGCGTCCTGCCTTTATCCATTCTTCTCAGCGCCTTCTCCAACCATCCATGACGAATTTCCTTTCCTGCCGACTTTTCTAAAGTAGAAACGTGCCGCTAATCGTTTCACAAATCTTTCTAAATGACTTGCGTCCTTTTCAACTATTGCCGCACTTCCCCAAAGGTGTATATCGTTCGACACCTGTTGATGTTTCATTTGGGCACATTGAAGACGCTATTACTCACGTCCATCAATTCCACTTAGGGATGGGAGACGAGAGTCTGACAAAACCCATGAAGTAAGATATCTAAAAACACAAGTTTAGAATGTCAAGAAAAGGGGAATTGACAAATCTGAAAAAAGTAATGCTGATAGATCCTTTTAATCTTAACCAAGCGATAGAATAGATGTATTTATTTTATGTAACTCTTACGGTTTCTTTTCCATTATGATTCTGCATTTTTATGCCCTAAGTTTCTGAAAAGTATAAAAATCTTAGTATTGATTTACTGTTAGTAGTCAAAAAGTTATACCCGTAATTTTTTATAGTCTATCAATTGTGTTTGACCCTTGAATGAATCTTAATTCATACATAATATGACATATTTCTACATTCTACATTCATAATATGACAGCTGAAGGGAGTTCTAGTGTAGTTTAATTAAATTGTAAAATTTCATTACTTTTAATTAGTATTTAAAGCCCTTTAAAACTGTTTAAAAATTTTGGTATAAAAAATTACTCATTAACATACTCTTTATTTCAAAGTTTTAAAAAACAGGGTAAACTGGACAATATATATTGAAATTTCTCTATAAAGGAAATCATGAAGAAAGATTTAACTTTATAGTTTCTAAAATTATTTTTTTCAGATGAATATTCATAACGGTCGGTATTTGCCATAATACCATTCTACGTTTTTTCTATCTCCTTTTGTAAAAATATTTTGGATACACCTGACAACAAACACAAAGAAACTTAATCTTTGATGCTCTTCCACTAGCACTCTTAATTAAAACTGACATTATCTCTAATATTTTTAATTACTAATCTTGAAGCATTTCCCTTTGTATGTTTTCTATAATAAGTTTGGAAATTCTCATCGCGGTTCCTATTAATATGTCATTAACTTCTTATTAACTATGTTCCCGTTATCGCTCAAATTAACATCCTTATTTAAAATTAATAAGGAAGTTATCAACAATTTCTCCAAAGATATAAACCACTGAAAGAATAGGTATATTACTTAAATATTCAATTAGGTAATTTACCTGCAAACTCTTTCATTTTTTCCCCATGCGCACGACAACTTCCTCATAAACTAATGAAGTTTCTTAGAAAAGTAATAAAGAACTAATTCCTGATTCTCCTTCTTGTTATATCGAATCATACATTATGTAAAAACATTCAAACGAAGTTTTACTTAAGAAACTTTATTAAAGTCTTAGGAGGTTTCCATTATATATTTGTACACAGGAACCACTTTTTATAAATAACTTTCAATGCATCTTATAATTACAAAGTAAGAGGGGAAGGAAATCTACTAATTAGTATTGTAACTGGCTTCGTCACGCATCGCGGTTACTCTGGTTAATTATTCTAAATATCTCATTTAAAAGTGTAAAATGTACCAGAGGTAGCCTAGCTGTAGCGTGTTGGCTTTCGGTGCTCGAATCGAATCCTGACAAGTCCCGTTAAATACCTTTGTATTTATGCCGGATATGGGCACGTTAAATCGGGCACGGAAAGTCCTTCTTTGAGGTCAGTGGGTGGGGAAAGTACGATCCCCCCAGATGTCGCCCCTGGGGGTGCTCGGTCGAAATCGAGGTGGCTCCTGGCTAAGGCGAACTCCGACCCTCGTGGTACCATTATAAACAGAAGCCCCACTCCTCAGGCCGCAAGCCTATATGCACCTAGTTTGGACTACATTTCCGGCCATCGGGCATAAGCAACAACAAAAGAGTAAAATTACTGAATATAACTCGAGCATTAAAATTGCTAAATTATTATTATTTTATTTTATTTTATACTGTCACGCATAAATATCCATGAAAAGGAGACATTTTTCCTTCTAAATTCTCTTCCCAGAAGTCTTTCTGTCTGAGAAACATATGTTTGTTGGTGGCAGAGCTTGGTTCCTTTGCACGCAGTTTACGACTCTCATCGCCTGTTGAAAAGACTTATTCTAAGGCTTGTTTAAAGAATCAGTTGAACTAGTTAATCTTGAAGCTATGAAAGAATTTTCCTCTGGGTATTTTTTTTAATAAGGAATTGCAATGTGATGTTTTTAAAGTTTTTTTCTGTCTTTAAATATTTCTTTAAATGTAATGTGCGTGTTTTTCGAAAACTTTTTTTAATTTAATATTTTCAAAAAATAATTCTAATTTTTGACATCTATACAGAAGGCCCAGAAAAAAATTAACTAAGAAAAAACTCAAAATTTTATAAAAAAATTTAATTTTTTTTAAAGTATGCTTTTAATTTAAGCATCATCGTTAATATTCAAGAAAACATAATCCAAAAATAGATTTTGTATATTTGTGGACAGCAAAATATTGAGAGAAAAACTGGCTGCAATTTAACACTGGGTGTAAATATCTGTAATTCCAATTGATGGATTGCCTTAAATCTCTAAACTTCTAACTAAATTTTCATTTATATCGAGGGATTATTAAAGTTCAAGAGCTTTGATTTTGGTTTTTTACTAGGTATTTTGCATTTCTAACGCCTCGAAAATGTTCTGTTAAAATCTCGCAACGTTCTAAGCTTGTTTAAAGAATCAGTTGAAATCGTTGATCCTCAAGCTATGAAAGAATTTTCATATCAGTATTCTTTTCAATACAGATTTACAATGGGATATTTTTAAAGTTTTCCTGTATTTAAATAGTTCTTTAAATTCAATGCGCGTATTTTTCGAAAATCTTTTTTTTTATTTAATATTTTCAAAAAATTATTTCATTTTTGTAGCGGTTGACATCTATACCGAATTCCCAGAAACTAATTAAATACTTAAAATAAAAAATAATGATAAATAAAAAAATTAACAATATGTTCTTTATTTAAGCATCTTCTTTTATATTCAAGAAAACAGAATCCGAAACTTCTTTCTTTTTTTTTCCAATGTGGAGGCACTTGTCGTCAAACATTCGCCTATACTACGCCGCAATTTTACTGCCCATTTTATTGTGGGGGCACCACATAGGCGGACAGCATTACCCCCTATGAAGGGACGGCACGAACGGAGGCATTGTTCGTGGCGCGACGCCAGGATTCGATCCGAGCACCCTCAGCACCGAAAACTAGCGCGCTTTACCACTGGGCAGCCACAAGTTTCAGAGTCCAAAACTATATTTGGTTGGTATATTTATAACCAGCTAAATATTAGGAAAACTGATCGTAAGTTAACACTGGGTTTAAAGATATGAAATTCTAACTCATGGATTGCCTTAAGCCTTTACAATTCTTATCAAATTTTTAACTTATATCGAGAGATTATTAAAGTTATTAGAGCTTTGATTTTGGCATCTTGCTAGATATTTTGCATTTCTAAATCCTCAAAAATGTTTTTTTTCAAATCTCTCAACGTTTTCATAGATATATTATTATTTATGTGGAGTTATAAAAAAACAAGTCCGAAGGGAATTACATGTGTTTAATTCCTTAAGAAATAAGGCTATATGATATTATGTTAAATCTATACAACTTTATTGGGTATGAATACATCAACATAATACGTTGCGAAAGTATTTCCTGTATAGAATTGCAGTAGTACCTCGGTACTTGTCGTTAATTGGTTCCAGTCGACACGACGAGTACCGAATGAATTCTTCCGATAAAGCGTAATTTAAATTGAATTAATTCGTTCCTGAAAACCAAAAATTTCTGATTTTACTGGGCAATTTATAAACTGACAGGGTTGGATTTTTATACAAAATCTTTAAACTGACAGACATAATTTAAAACAATAATTAGATAAAATAAAATATATCTTCACTCAACTGGTACTGAAAGAAATTGATGGCCTAATGGAGTAGTGGAGAAATAGAGGAGGAGAGAGGTATTACTTGGAAGGAGAGTGTCCTTCCAATTAACACTCAAACGGTACAGTGGAGGTCGGATCCGACCCAAGGGTGTGTCTTCCCCCTCCCGTACTCTCCCCTATCATTGCAAGAGATCGAGTTGACGAGAACCTTACCATATAAACCTACTAGACCATCCTACTAGATATAGAAATAAGTAAATGCGAGTCTCTTTCTTAGAAAGCGTTATTCATGATCACTAGTCATTTTTTTTTAATTTCAATTTTGAAGGCCATGAAGGTCAGTATTTATTATTTTTTTACATTTTTGTGCTTAGAAAGTTGGTTTCACTGACTTCTAAAACTAGGTAGAATTAATTACATATTTGACCTAATATATACAACATTCTATGTAAATGCCAGAGATTTTCTTTGTTTAACAAAATTACAATTCGTTGGTGATTTTTTCTACAAAAGGGTTTTATTTCATGCAAAATGTTATTAGTAAATGTTATTATACAACAAAAATGCTTATTGTGTACTTATTTCTACCAAAAACCTCATTAAAAAAGAGATCGGGTAGGATCTGACCCGACCGTACCATCTATTTTCGTCTCAAACCCCTGTACCGTTTGAGGGTTAAATATCAGGCACTTGCACAGGGATTATTACTTTTTTCTGTCTCTTAACACCGCCCATTCCTGTTGTAGACTCAGATATCGGGAGTTTCGTTACAAACCTAACACGAGACACTTGTTTCTGCTTCGTTTCAAAATATTTCTGAAGTGAGACATTGTTTGATCAATTAACAACTTCGGCTTGCTAGAGCTTTGTCAGGGTGATAGAACAAAATTTTATAATGAGACCCACTTAGAAAATATTTCAGCATGTGTGACAAGCAAACTTTAAACTCCGAAGCATTTTTTAGGCGTCGAAATGCGACGAGTACTGAGCAAGCGTCGAGCGCCAAAACAATTTTTTCGCGTCGAAATGCGACGAGTGCTGAGCAAGAGTCGAGCGCCGAAGCAATTTTTTCGCATCGAAATGCGACGAGTATCGAGCAAGAGTCGAGCTCCGAAGCAATTTTTTCGCGTCAAAATGCGACAAGTACCGAGCAAGAGTAGAGCGCCGAAGAATTTTTTTCGCGTCGAAGTGCGACGAGTACCGAAACAGACGAGTACCGAGATATGACTGTACACGACACATCACGATATTTCTCTTCTGCTTTAAAATCCTTCAAATCTTTTCACTTTTCTCACAAAAAATTATCAGAAAAAAATTGCTCGATATTATATTCATTTTTAGATTTGGATACTCTTTTACTAGAAAAAGGTGTTTCCTTTTGGCTCTGTAATACAAAAGTTTGTTCTATCCTACCAGTTCAAAAGAGAAAAATTGTTGCTTTATAGAGCCCTGTTTAACAGTAATCACATGAACAGAGACCGAAAACACTAGTTTCATTAGAATAAACTTAAGGAATTCTAAGTCATGATTCATATTATTCAGAATATGATGTATATAATTATACGGTATACAAAGTTTCAATTTCTCAGTTAGGCCTTTTCATATTGGCATATGCAATGGTGAATGTATTCTTAGTCACTGAAGTGAATTTTTTTAATTTATATGTCCTTCTTTCGGTCAGTTAATCCTTTATCTAAGAGATAAAGTAGATGACATAAGCCAGTGTGTCCCAGTCTGTCATGAGTGATCATAAGAGAAACTAACTCCCTCAAGAGATTTCGAAGTGCAGATAACGAGATTAGACGGATTGACACATACCCCAGCTGCATGTTACTGAGACCGGAAAAGATATTTTTTCCTGTGGAAATTATTATGTATACGATTATGTAATACGATTACGTTACACGTCAACTATTGGGTCATTCTGTTTTGGGGCCAATGAAAATTCAAGCTCATTATAAATAATATTACGGGTTTTTAAATGAAATAATTTAATTAGAATTTTAATTCCATTCCTATTCTTCATTTTTCAGCTGTTGGCTTTAATTATTCCTCATCAATCCAAGTTTTAATTTTTATGCAGAGTACTAATCAAACAATAGTATTAATTTTTTTTCATGTTTTTAGTACTCGAAAATTTTTCTTTATCTCTCAGCTTAAAGCCTCATATCAAGTTGGTTCTGTTTTGAGGAAAATTCAATCTAGATAAAGGGTAAAATAAATTGATAAAGGTAAAAAAATATGTTGATAAGAAATAAATAAAATAAAATGTAACCATTTCTAGCATCACAGGTTGAAACAAATTAAAAAAAGTTTTGCTAAAAACGGGCCACGTGTTACCGAGACGCAGGTGCTTTAAATTATATTTCGTGGAGTTATTAAATTCTAGATTTAGGAAAGAGATTTATGAGTTTATAAGAAACTTCTTTTCTCCTTATCCATAAAATTAAAAAAAAATTGCTCATGTCGATTTCTATTATTTCACAGTTTTCAGTGGGGATATGATGTACGTTTAGAATATTTGTAGAATGAGTTCAGAGGAAGAAGGAACCTCTAAGAGTAAAGATTTTTTAGCTTATGCCTTTCGTCCCAGCTTTTGCTTTGTCAGAGAGATTTTACAACGAGCCTTGGCCACGAGTGAAATGATCTTGCCGAAATAGAATTATTGGCCAAACATAGTTATGAGCTAAGAGAAGATATTCCATTAATAGTTCCAAATACCTTGTGATGGGGGAAATTTCTCTTCCTCTTATCAGCCGTCCGCTCCAGTCAGCTGTTTGGTTTAAAATTGATCAAGAAGAAATTTATTTAGCCTCTATTACAGTCGAACGCGCTGTTGTTATTTTAATAAGACAGAGGATGCTTATTTGGTTGTCACTTTGTGTATTTTTACTCTAGTGAGCATAGAATATACCATATGTTAACTTGTAGTTTATTTACGAATTGTAAATGACGTCTTTTGTTTTAAGCCATCATTTAGATTGGTTTGGAAATCCAATGCAAATGGAGCCATGAAAAAGGAACAGTATATTTTTCCCCAAATAGAGTATTCGTACAAATATGGCTCCATTTGCTTTGGAAAATCAGAATTCTGCTAAGACACCTGATTAACCCTTATTTAACAGACATAAATGTAAACAATAATATTACTATTTACCTTCAGTTTTTCATTTCAATAAGTTTATCTTTTCGTTGCACTAGTGGGAACAGACTTTGCGTGTTTTGTTCGGGAAATATCTTACAAAACTGAAATCGGTTGGGTTTCTAATCATAGAAAGCAAAAATTAATATCTATTTTGTAAAATACTTATTATTTCGTAGTAAAACATAAGCTTTGTGCATAAGTTAAATGTGTAAGAATGGGAATACAAGAGTAAACAAATATGGTAAGAATAAAATTTCAACTCGATTAATAATTACACGGCATGGAAAGGAATTAAAAAATTATCTGCCTTGCTATGAAACATTGGTTGTCCAGACATTGAAAGATGATGTTTCAATTTCTAATTTACGTCCTGCATATACCAAAGGAGGTATCATTTGCGTAGGCTGAATATTGTCTAGTCTGTGTCAGATGCATGCAATATCTCTCGGTAAGAGATTAGGGAGAATTATTACCTGATATCAAAGTTTCGTAATAAATATTTTATCTGGAAGAGTAACCTAGGATAAAATGATATATATTTCAAAAGTATTTTTTCTTTACGTCTTTAATTTCGTGACCTATCATCATAAATCTTCTGAGAACAGGTCTTCGAAATTATCAGAGACGTTAACTTCTGTTGAAAAAAAAAGAATATATATATATATATATATATATATATATATATATATATATATATATATATATATATATATATATATACACTGAAGTGCCACTGAATTAGGGATACCTACCTAGTAACGAGTTGGGACTCCTCTGGCCTTGATAATGGCTGCCACACGACGAGGCATAGATTCAACAAGTTTCTGGAAACGTTCCACGGGAATGACTTGCCAAATATTGGCTAAAGCTGTCCATAATTCAGTAAGGTTCTTTGGTGCTGTGTGATGGCCTGTCACGCCTTGTTTCAAAACATCCCAAAGATGCTCAATAGGATTTAAGTCTGGGCTTCTAGGTGGCCAATTCATGACAGAGAAGTCAGAGGATGAGAGGTACAGTTGTCTTGCTGGAAAACTCCACTACCGTGCGGATAACAGAACAGCATAAACGGATGGAGGTGATCATCCAGCAACTCTACGTACCGAATTGAATTGAGGGAGTATTGAGGATTGGTACACGCACCAAAGATCCCAGACTGTGCCACGAAAAAACACCCCAGACCATGATTGAGCCACCATGCCCTTGTATAGTTCCAGCCAGGCATGCAGGATCCATGGCTTCATGAGCCTGACACCATATTCTCAGCCTCCCGTCGGCGTTAAGTAGTCGGAATCGAGACTCAACACTCCATGCTACTCGTTTCCAGTCCTCTAAACTCCAGTCTCTGTGTTCTCTTGCCCAGGCAAGACGTGCAGCCCGATGGCGAGTATAGAGCAATGGTACTCTCGTAGGTCGACGGCTCCCGAAACCCATACGGTGAAGCGAGCGTTGCACAGTCCGTTTACTGACTGTACGACTGGCACCGTCATTAAACTGGGTGGTAATTTGAGCTAATGTTTGGCTTCGCTGACTACGTACAATACGCCTGAGCCGTCTCTCACCACGCACTGTCAAGGCTAATTGTCCTTTGCAGTTTGCCCGATCGCTAGTTTTTTTTCCAGCATCAATGAATTCTTGGTATACTCTTGACACTGTCGACCTTGAAAATCCTAGCTGTCTGACGATTTCGGAAATTGAATGGCCCATGCGTCGCGCACCTACGATTTGTCCGCGATCGAAGGCGTCTAAATCAGGCAGTTTATCTATACTGGCAATTCCAACAACTAATTCAGAACAACCACAGTACGCGCTATATATGCAGTTACCACAGCGCCTTCACTTGCGCATAAATGATGCGCAGCGCTACACAATTTGCATAGGCTTTGCTATCCCTAATTCAGTGGCACTTCAGTGTATATATATGTATATTTATATATATATATATATATATATATATATATATATATATATATATATATATGTCGGATTTGTTCTTCACGCTCAATATTCACGTAATATTCCAAACATCTTGAGAATTATTTAGCAGTCGGTGGTCCGATGGCGAGGACATTATGTTGTTGGACATTATTACTGCAAGTAATGCAGTCAATGAAGTTCACACGATAAAAAGATAACTCCATTCATAAAACACTGATCTTTATTCATAAATCCTTAGACGTTCCCAGCTCCAAATTATTAAAACTACGCTCAATCCGATTTAAAATTCGTGCGCCTAACGACAGCACGTATTTTCCCGTTCCTACATTTCCATGGGTCTGAAAATTAACCCCCTTTGTTCCCCAACTTTTAATTAACTACGCATGCCTCAACTGACGCGTTATGACGCTCATTACTTATCCGTGACATCACATAGAATATTCTATCGCTGACGGTGCAAGATTTTACATTCTTTCTTAGTGCGAAGCTCAAGGCTATAACTTTATTTTTAGATTTCTCCTTGTGGATCTTCGGAAATCGAATCAAGTCCAACCGGTAAATCTATTTTCTCCGCGATTCATTTACTCCCATTATTTGAGATATCCCAGTCTTTAATTGATAATTCTTATTTTTTCTAAACGAAAACCCTGTTTAAGCTCGCGCGATCACCCCCCCCCATATTTTAGCATACAACTTCCCCCGTCCCCCTGAAGGCAGTCACACAGAGACTCGCGACTCCTCTCTGCAGCAAGTCTCCAGAAGAGAAAACAATTAAATTAACCTCAAAACTAATTTAATCAACTCACAAAATGCTGAGTAGGGCTGCAGTACCTAGTCAACAAAATTAAATATTAAACTTGACAACTGAAAATTTACCCTACTTATAACTTGAGTCAAGCAATTTAAAATAACCAAATTAAAGTCCCAATTCTGATTAGAATAGGGCGATCGTCCCCCTGAAGGCGTGCACACAAAGATTCTCGACTTCTCTGCAGCACGTCTCCAGAAGAAAAAAACAACTAAAATTAAACTAATTTATCATCAACTGAAGATTGCTGCGCAGGGCAGGCCCTCCCCGCACAACAAACTCAGAAGAAACCCATGTAATTTATTCTTAATTATGACTTGATTCAACAACATTAAAACTAACTAGTTTTTTCCCTAAGTAACTTGAGTCATCTAATTTAAAAACAACTAAAATTAATATTCTTACTTACTAAATTCGTGCACCTAACCCCATGGAGCTGAGAAATTACATTTTACAAAAATGTCTCCATTTGAGACAGAAGTTGGCACAGAATGACTTAATTATTACAATGAACATATCAAAATTAACTTTAAAAGAATAATATACCAACATATTATCAATAAAACACTAAAATCAAATTTAATTAACACAAAATATAAATTTAAATTTTAAGAACATGATATTCAAAATTTTTCTGTGAACACCCTCATTGTAACTCGAAGCTCAAGAAAAACAAAATTTGCGCCCAAGCACCTTGAGTCCGTTACCTAAAAGAAAATTTCTAAAATACATAAAAAGTTCAGAGTTCGTAAATACATAAAGTTCTTGTAGAAAAGTGGGTAGTGTCACAAAATGTCAAACAAAGTAAATTTTTATTTAATACACTATTATTAAATTTAAAAAAAAACCTTCCTCAGATGTCTGTTCTGGTGGTAACATTCCAAAACAACACTGGGAGTTGTACAAAGAGCTTTCAGAGTATCATCGGGGATACCTCATTCCTCCAAAATAGCTTCAAATTTTACACAAAACAAATCAATCATGAAAATAATATTATTACACATTCTAAATTTCTTCAATATTTCAGACTTTCTCGTTTTCACCATGATGTACAATAAATGTCTACCTGAGCTCTATAAACCAAGAAAGCATGTTTATACACGCATGCTTATTCGAAATTTCACACAGAGACCTCCAGAATCATTAATAATATATGTGGTAGCCAAATGCACAAAAGAAAATGAATATTAAATCACTAACATTAAAATACACAATAAACAATATGGAAAGAACCAACTTTAAATGATTATACACTCATAGACAAAAAAATTAGAGCACCAAGAAATAATTGCGGGATCGTAACGAAACTTGCAATGAAGGTACATGTCGGGGAGATATGCAAATGATTAGAAATGCAACGTGATTGCGCATTACGCATAGCCGATAGAGAGCGTTGAACATCGTACACTGTGGAGTATAAAACAGGTAACCAAAGCTTGTTTGAGTGTGCTGAATCATTTACAAAGGAAGAGCTGAGATAGACATGCCATTACGCCGTGTTCGAAGACAATATAAGTTGTCGCAGTTTGAGAGGGGGAGAATCGTCGGGATGATGGAAGCTGGGTGGTCAGCTAGGCGAGTAGCTCGTCAATTAGTCCGCTCTGGTTGTGTTGTGAGGAGGTGTTGGGACCAGTGGACCCGAGAGATGTCATGTACACGAAGACCAGGCTCAGGACGCCCTCGACAGACCAGTCGTCGAGAAGACCACCACATCGTAAGAAATGCACGCGTACAGCCAACTGCTTCATCGGCCGCCATCCAGGTACAGGTAGCACCTTCACTAGGGGCCTCTGTGTCTTCTCGAACCATACGAAGGCGCCTGGCTGAAGGACAGTTGGTATCGCGGCGCCCATTACGTGTGCTGCCCTTGACGCCCACCCATCGACGCCTCCGTTTGGAGTTTTGCCGCTCACGAAGAAGCTGGACTGCAGCGGAATGGAACCATGTCGTCTTTAGCGACGAATCCAGATTCAATCTCGCAGTGATGACAATCGTGTTCGTGTATGGAGAGCCCGTGGTGAACGCTTCAATCCTGCCTTTGCTGTACAGCGACACATCGCTCCCATAGCTGGTGTGATGGTATGGGGTGCCATTGCCTACAATACACGGTCACCCCTAGTATTGTTCCGTGGCACCATGACAGCCCAGCGGTATGTTTATGAAATCCTGCAACCACATGTGTTGCCACTCATGCAATCGCTCCCAGGAGCCATTTTTCAACAAGACAATGCTCGGCATCATACGGCAAGGGTGTCACAAGACTGTCTCCGCACTGTTACTACCCTTCCTTGGCCTGCCCGATCCCCAGATTTGTCTCCAATCGAGCATATCTGGGATCATTTGGGACGACGAGTTGGGCATCCCACGAGTTTGAACGAACTAGAGGCAAGGTTACAGCAAATATGGAACGAAATGTCTCAAGACATCATACAGAACTTGTATGACTCAATGCCCGATCGTATCGCATCGTGCATTCGCGCTAGAGGGGGTCCAACGGAGTATTAACTCCTCCGTTCTTTTGCCTTTTTCTCTGAAATAAATTATCCTTTTTCTTTGATTTTCTTATCATTTACTTATATCAAAGTAGTCATTACGTATGTAAAATTTCGTTTCATTTTGACGACTCCTTCTTGGTGCGCTAATTTTTTTGTCCATGAGTGTATTCAAAAATACATAATAAATCTCAATATAAAAAAACAACTAAATCATAGAGGTATGAAATCAACTTTCATCTTAAAAAGTTTCCTATTCATTATAATATCATAAACTTTTCATATTAATTCAAAAACCAAATTTAATACTCTTACTTAAGTATGAAGGAAACATGTCAGAACTCATGTCTTGTTCGACTCAATTCACTAGTTGATAAAATATGTCAACATTATTGACATTTTATTCAAAACTCACGTGTCTACCAATTTCAAAATTAAAAACCTCATACCTTACATCTCAACCAATGCAAACTAAATTCCCTACCTCACAAAATATCACATAATATCAAATAAATTTATATCTATACAATAAATATACACTTATAAAACTCCATCTAAATTATCAATTATTATACAGTCTTGAGTGCCCATATTCAATGTACTGAAAATCAAACACACATTATTAAATCAATAACTTTAAATAATATTTACAAAATTTAACGAGACTGCCAACAGCAACAAAACCAAAATGCACAAATTTAACTTTAATATGTTCCAAAATTTTCCAATAACCATACCAAAACTCATAAATTCTCAAAACATAATGAAATTACAATTTTTTTTTAAAGTTTTATCAATGTTTATTATTAATATTCTGCTACCTAGCTTTCGCCCCCCCCTCGACTGAAAACAAAACAAGGTTGACTGGGGGTGATCAATCCCCAGAAAACAATTTTCAAAATGTACTTAATCCATTTAACGATATTAAAAATTTTATTTCTTATTACAACTAATTTAAAATTGTGTCAGAACATATATTTACTCAATTTAAATTTGTCACCAAAGTTTCCAAATTTTTACACAGAAAATCCACATTTTATGCATAATAGTTACTTATAGCAATTTTTAACCAGAACCATTTCAATTTTAAAATTACAACTTAATCTCAAAAATAATCTGTATCTTCAACTTTTTCAATTGCAAATTTAACTATTTAAATAATTTATCACTTTTATCATTTTTAACACAGTCAGTAACATCATCATTGAAATTGTCTTCAACATTATATTTTAAAACATTATCACCATCTGCATTTTATAAATTTGAATGAAACTTCTTGCCTTTACATTTTTCCCATATTAAAAAATATATATTTTTTAAAACGCTATCCTTTTTTAATTTTCTTGGACACAATTTTTTTTCAAATCCTTTGATTTCTGAAATGGCCAGGCAGTCCCGGAGAGCCACTGGTTTCTGTCTTGGACACATCTCAAACGCTGGGAGAAAAAAAATTGCGAAAAACCTTGCCGAAGTTCCATATACAAAAAAATTTCTGATTTGAGAAAAATGGCACAACACTACTGACACAGCTTATAACAGCCATGTTGCCGCTTGATGACAACCTGATTCAATTAAATTTTGAAGAATGATGAATAATTTTTAACTATGGTTTTTGAAGCACAAAATGTAGAACACACTTGTGAACATGTTTAACGATGAGCAGTGGACACGACTCCCGCACGTTGATAAATTTTTTTCACCAATCGCATAATTTTCACAAAACGAAGAATCAAAATTTGATGAATTTTTGAATTTTTTTAATTTTGAACATTTTGAAGGCTGGATTCCCAAAACGTCACAGGTGAACAATCCTGGGCGACTTATTTCGGATTTGGTCATCACGCCCAATATTCGCGTAATATTCCAAACATCTTGAGAATTATTTAACAGTCGGTGGTCCGATGGCGAGGACATTACGTTGAATCATGCAAGTAATGCAGTCAATGAAGTTCACACGATAAAAAGATAACTCCATTCTTAAAACACTGATCTTTATTCATAAATCCTTAAACGTTCCCAGCTCCAAATTATTAAAACTACGCTCAATCCAATTTAAAATTCGTGCGCCTAACGACAGCACGTCTTTACCCGTTCCTACATTTCCATGGCTCTGAAAATTAATCCCTAACTTTTAATTAACTACGCGTGCCTCAACTGACGCGTTATGACGCTCATTACTTATGCGTGACATCACATAGAATGTTCTATCGCTGACGGTGCAAGATTGTACATTTCTCTCTTAGCGCGAAGCTCAAGGCTATATTTTTATTTTTAGATTTCTCGTGTATCTTCGGAAATTGAATCAAGTCCAACCTTTAAATCTACTTTCACCACGATGCATTTACTCCCATTATTTGAGACCTCCCATTCTTTAATTGATAATTCTTATTTCTTCTAAAGAAAAACCTCGTTTAAGCTCGCGTGATCTCCTCCCCATATTTTAGCATTACATATATATATAGGGGCCGATGGGTGAAGACATGGCGCTGTTGTTGTCGGCGCACCCGAGAACTTGCATAAAACGCAAATAAAAAAATCAAATTCATGACTACGTAATCGACAACAGCGTCAGTATTTTGGGCTATAAAGATCGGTGCGGAATCTGTTGCTCCATCGTTTTACAGAAATAGGGTCATCAGTCGCTTTTTTTCGCCTTGTGTGGCCTCCTATCTCACCGGACCTAACCCATGTGACTTCTCTCTGTGCGGTTATTTAAAGTTCAAGGTGTATCTTGGTGGAGTCTCTAACTTGGCGGCCCTAAAGGACAACGTTTTCCGGACTGTGAGGGACATGTTACGCTCGTTACCCGGTGACATGTTATGCTCGGCCGTTAAGAATATAGTGTTCAGGATGCAATGTATCGTCCAATAGCATCGTGGTCACATTGAAGGAGCGAGAAGGGAATTTGCTGCATATATTGGTGTTGCAGTGAAGTTGTTTTGTTATTCATTTTTCTGCTTATTACGACTTTTTCGGTATTCACCTCTTATCTTTATAGCCCGAAAAACTGGGGCTGCAGTCGACTATGTAGTCTGGAATTTGCATTTTGATGTTTTACTTGCGTTTTGTACAAATTTTCGAGAGCGCCGACGACAACAGCGCTATTTCTTCCCCTATCGGCGATTTTGGGAAACATTTTTCCCCACGGAAACTTTTTCCCATGTCTTCCTTATTCCTTTTATCAATTTTGGTGGATTTCCGGTTGATAGACCATGCTACAGATGGCACTGAGTAGTGTTAGTTTAATAAAAATTCCCCTGTATATATATATATATATATATATATATATATAGGTGGGATTATGGACTCCCTTAATATCTGCCCTATGCGCAGGCGCAGCTGCATGAAATAGCTGTGAACTAGAGCTCCTTGGTGGCTGCAATGGATAGTCAAGGTAACCTCAGTCCACTCCCGAATGACGTCCTGTGACCAACTGTTTATTTTTCGAGTTTTCAAACTTTTTTCCAGATAAGTAAAAGGTAATATTTTACATAAATGTTACAATATTTGGTGAAAATTGATTCCTGTGCCTTTTTCTACATGAGATAATGTTTCTTTTAATCTAATTCGAAATTAAATTCCATGAAACTCATAATGTAGGACAAATGCTGGGGGTCCATATTAACCTCCACTTTGGGTCACCAGCTAGTTTTGACTTTTCGCTGTCACATTTAGCATGCTTTAACGACGCGCATGTCGAATTGAAAAAGATCTTCGAAGCTTAGTCTGTTATTGGCAGCCGTTTCAGTCGGTTAAATCTCGTTACCGCTCACACAATGGAGGAAAAATGACTTCCGCGTGTTGGAAGAAGGCAAAACGACTCCGCATAGAATGATTTACAAGTAGTTTATTGATTTTTGTTGTGACTGAATGAACACGAGTAACTCATTAGTCGCCTTGCTGAACGATATGGCGATGAATAAACAAAGAACAAACGTACGTGATATTGCTGAGGCAATTCTGCGGCATCTCATCAGTGCACTAATATAACATGTTTTATGACTATTTGGATACGAGAATGCTGTCGGCAAGGCGGGCACCTCTAGTGAACACTTTGAAGCCCAATTTAAATCATTTTCAGAGAAATCCAGATGAAGTTTTGCATTGTTTCTTAAACCTTTGAGGGGCGTCGTTTGCACAGTGCAAACGCCTAAATCTTTTTTTCCCATTGGATTCAATCTTTTACAGTTAAATGAGCAGAAAAAGGGTTAGTACTTGCAATCTGTTATCAGTTTAAAGAAGTAAAAACATTTTGCAACATTCAATTGGAATTTTTTTTAAGATTCTTTAGGTTTAAAAAAATCGGGAGAAAGTCCTGCACCGTGCAAATGGTGGAGGTTGTTGTCCCTTAAAGGGTTAACAGTTGATGGAAAAGGGATAGATCCTTACCAGTCAGAAACAAAAGAACTGTGAAAAAAGTGGGTAGCAGTAGGTAAACCTATATCAAATAAAGCGGTTCCATTAACAGGATAGGATATGACCACTCCTAGTAACGCCCGCGGTATTAATTACCTGGAAAAGAACAAAACAATACCGGAGGGTACTATGCATCTTTAATGAATCGTTAAACTGGTGAAATCAGAAGAATAAAATCCACATTCAGCGAAAAAAACAAGTTTCCTTTTCAACAGGAAAATTCTGGGCTCATTTATCTGCGATTGCGGAGGGAAACCTAGACTTTCGTTACGAAATTTGTTTCGTTTTCTCTAGATTTGATCCCCTCGGGTTATTACTTTTTCACTCACATGAAACATTTTCAATTAAGATTCAGGGCAGAAATTTGAATCAAATCCCTAAGTGCATTTGCAGAATTCTAAGCATTTTCCAGAATTCGAGAAGACATACTTTATGGAGGCGATTAAAAAAGATCGAAAATTGTTGAATCAAATGTGTCAACTTTTAGGGAAATTATGTATAAAAATGTATAAAATCTTTTTTTTAAAAAAAACATTCGTTTCACTATTTTTGCACGGACTTAAGAAACGACCCTCGCATGAACGCCTAATATCAGTTTAAATTTTAAAATATTCATTTACTGATGAAACAACTTTCAGACAAACTGCATGGATTTTTAATAAGCAGTGAAAATGGGAAACTTTATAGTGCATTCGAAAGTATATCTAAAATTCATTTCGGGCATAAATTTATTTATGAAGCTTGTATATATTCAATTCCAATACACTAAACTGTTAAGAAAATTATGAAATTTTAATCAATCTATATCAATTCCTAATGTAAAATGCTTCTCCAACTCAGAAAACTCGGGTATCATCTGCGTACACAAACAAAAGCAAAAGTCCCCCAAAACTTCCCAAGACTGTTATAAAACTAATATGTTCCATAAATTTTACTACAGAACGTAGTACACTAAACACTTAAATTTAATTTCTGAACCGTTTAAACAGTGAGCCTTTTTTAGGAATTCCAAAGCAACAACATTGTGGCCGCACTTACGTTTGTAAATTGTTAAACATATCTAATACGGGATACGTTGTTAATATAGTCCTGTTGCAGGGTAAATTGAAGAAAAAAGATCTCTGTGTTAAGACTTTAAAACTGAAAATTAAAACATACAACAAAATCAGCATTTGAAATAAATATTATACTTTATAGAGAATTTTCTTCAATCAGTTAAAGTATTTACACGCATTTTTTAGATGTTTCCCACGTTCAATACGATTTCAACAGATAGAAGGAAAAGCTGAGCACCTTTCTTTTATATAATTATCATCAAAGAATCAAAGCTAAATTTTTTTCACGTTAGGTTTATAATGATGTTTTGAATATTCATACTATCAGAATCGAAAAAACTACACAGAACATTTTACATGCATATGCAAGTTAATGCAATGCATTTTACCTAGTGAATTTTACAAAATATATCAGTTTACTGTAAACAAATAGCATTAGATGATAACTACAAGTATTTGACAAAATCAATTGACGTATGACTTTTTTAAAATTTATACTCTGCATTTTTAGCAAAAATCAAAATAAAAGGTCCTTAAAAAGAAAAAATTAAATATTATATTTCTTTCCCGGTGAACACATCCTTCGTACATGGATGTGCGTATTAATAATTTGATATCAATAGCATTTGAATGTGTAATTTAAGAACTTGTAAATTAAAACCAGGATAAAAAAAACAACCAATAGATCGTTAAATTATCTTAATAATGAACCGCAAAGTAGAACCCAATTATTTACGAGGTAATTAATATTTTTCCTCCATCTGGAAACAAATCACCGATAGTAATAATTAGTATGGGTCATGCAAAGCTACTTAATTTGTTTAAATGATTTTAATATTAGTGATTGCAGAAAATTTGAGCAAAATGTTTGAAGGAGGTTTATCTTGTGTGATGCCTTCTAAAGAATAAATAATTCTTTGTTGAAACGTTAATAAAATATTGCCAAATAAATTTTATGCGTCTCTTTAAAATTCGAAGGTTTAAATTTTCCAGGTTGAATTCAACGTTTCTTTTAAGCAAATTTTATATCCTGTTTGTCAAAGGCATTTCAAAATAAGTATTAAATCCATTTCAAAAAAGCACATTGAAATTCTATTAAGTTGAGAAATATTTTCTTTCCTTCAACTACAAAAATAAATAGTGAATAGGGCATTGGAAAATACGCTATTCACTATATTTTATTAACTAAGCACGCATACGTTTAAGAAAAGTCATGAATATTTTATAGAAACTCAGACTGCATAGGAAAAAACTTCTAAATTCGGCGCTTCAAGAGTTCTACACGGTGGCAAACAATTTTGAGGGTCGCTTTTCTTTTGCTCTGCTGTTTATACAAAACTTTATCCCAATTTATATTCAAACAGACAAGGGCAATGGTAAATAATAAGCAGCAATGTAAATCGCATTCATAGGGGGAAATACTATAATTTTTGTACAACATTGTCGCAGTTTAAAGTGATTTCCAATAAGACAGGTATACAAAATTTACATAGTATTTACATTTATCTCCCAGATTAAAGTTTTTGGTTCGTTTAAATGGAAGAGAAAAGCAAGTTATCTGCGACCAAATAAAATGTCTGCTTGAAGATAGAGGTGATATATTTATGTATATTTTATTTACTAATTTCAAAAAGGATAGTTGTTGGCGGCTATCTAGAACTTTATCAATTTGACTTCCCTAACAAATTTTATGATTTGTAAAATATACACATTCATCTCTCCCGGTAATGTAGATAAATAATTCTCATATTCGGGGCGGGGACCAATTTTGTCTTTTCTTTATAGTATTTTTGCTTTGTAAAAATACTATACAGAATTATAGTATTTTTACATATATAGTATTATTAGTATATATAGTATTTTTACAAAGCAATTTTTCACTGCAGAAAAACGGAATATCTGTGCAAAATACCTTTGCTTTCTTGCAAATAAATATTAATGAGGTTTCGAGATAAAAGGCATTTTATACGAGATAAAGTAAATAAATAAATAATCCAACAGAGATAGTTAAAAATAATACGAATATAGACAAGAAACAAACAGAAATCAAGCACTCTGGGCATCCACGCACTAGCGGCAAGATTCTGTATAAGTGCCGGAACTGAACCATAAAACAACAGAGGTAAGCGACAGGTCTCGTCATCAGGGAGCCTAACCATATCAGTTACCCCAAGGGGAACTTTCTGAATAGGATGCAGGTAAGCCCAAAAGACATCCCAAGGCCCCGAGTCCCCCAAGGAAGCAATAAGTCAAAAAGAAAATGAAAGTGTGTTGTCCATAGCTATATGATTATTGATACTTGACAGTCTTTTCAGATCTAATGCCTCAAAATACCATTCCTCGGGAACATCTGCTCCGAGTAATGGGAGTAGCTCAATGAAACAAGTCAACAGATATTATCCGAGAGCTCTCGAGTTCAATGAAACTGATATTTCTGAATTACACATCTTACATAATATCTGAATCTAAATAAAAATTGATACACAGAGGCAATAAATGCTTTTTAACTCTATGACCTGTTTCAGTTGCATTACATAATGTACATATATTAAATATACAGTTCATAACCTCATGTATCACATTATGTAATTAACTACAGTAAAAATTTATTATATGGCATTAATAGAATTAATGATGGCAATCAGTATACTAACAAATTCTTTTCATAACTTATGTCTGCATTCATAGACAAAGGTATTGCTCTTACATAAGCATGTTCATGTATTTTCATAAAAAAGTGGTTAAGCATTAAAGAAAATGTAAGTATTTCAAATGTACGTATATTTGTTGAAACTTTTACCTAGAAAAATTGTTATCTCGCAGTGAAAAGGGAGAAAATTTTTAATAAATAGCAGAGTTTAAATTAGCTTTAATTCATTGTTAAATACGTTATAATATATACGTTTTATGAAATGATGATACTAAATTTGAATCTATTCATAAAATCATATTGCAGCATAACTTCATTGAATATTTTGTTTTTATACGAGATAATGTAAATTTAATCTCCTAGTTATCAAGCCTAGAATTTCAAGCCTTGTATCTTTTATTTTGCTCAGTGTTCTATCCGTAGCTATATAATTATTGATCCTTGACAGTCTTTTCAGATCTAATGACCTAAAATACCATCCCTCAGAAACATCAGCTCCGAGTAACGGGAGTACCTCAATGAAACAAGTCAACAGACATATCTGAGAGCTCTCGATTTCAAGGAAACTACGAGTAATATTTCTGAATTACATGTCTTGCATAATATCTCAATCTAAATAAAAGTTGATACACAGTGGCAATAAATGCTTTTTAACTTTGCTCAGTATTATTTTTCTCAGTGTTCTATTCATAGCCATATAATTATTTTCATTACATAACAACAGACAAATAAACATACGTATAACTCAGATATTCAACAGACGTATCTGACAGCTCTCGAGTTCAAGGAAACTGATATTTCTTAATTATATATATATATATCTTACACGATATCTGAATTTAAATAAAAGTTGGTACAAGGTGGCTATAATTGCTTGCTAAATTTGCAATCTGTCTCAGTTGCATTACATTATGTACGTATATTAAGTATGCTTTTAATTTCATAATGTATCCCATTACGTAATTAACTGCAATAAAAATACATTATATGGTATAAACAGAATTAATAGGGAAAATTAGTAATAGTGTATACTAAAAAATTCTTTTCTCAACTTACGTCTGCATTCACAGATAAATGTATCGCTCTTGCATAAGCATATTCAAGTATTTTAAATAAAAAAAGTAGTTAAATATTAATAAAAAAGGAACGTATTTCAAATGTACATATATTCGTTGAAACTTTTACCGAGAAAATGTATTGTTACCTCGCAGTGAAAGAGGGGAAATTTTAAATAAATAGCAGATTTAAATTGGCTTTAAACCTTTAAATTAGCTCAAATTCATTCACAAAACCCGTTATAATATGAACGTCTAATGGAATGATGATGCTAAATTCGAATCTATTTATAAAATCCCATCGAAGCAAAACTTATGTAATATTTTGATTCAAATTTTAGATAAACTTTTCTAAAACAATAAGCAATATATGTACTTTCTGTACTATTTGAATTTAATCATTTAAGTAATAATTATTTGTTGTCTATTTTTTTTAATGTATCCGGAGCAGAGATAATTTTAAATCAAGTTTATAGAAACATTAAATTATTGTTTTGTTTCCACCAACTTACGGGCAGAAATAAATAGGATTTCGGGAAACCATATATTTGTGTCTTGTTATTACTTAATGTTATGAAGTTGTAAGGTATACACAAGATTCGATTCACAAGAATCGAACATTTGAGTGAATGAATTAAAGAAGCTGCTTGAGATATGCTAATTTCGGCATACGCGCTTGGTATAAATACCATGCAGCTTGATTAATGCGAAGAAGGTTGTTAAAGTTGATAGATAAGCGAGAGGGAGCTACGAGTTAAGCAGCTCCTGGTGTTATCCTGCGCTAGTGCTTAGCAGGCCCAAAGTTTACGTAGCGGTACTGCTGGTTTGACTCTCTGCTGGTTTGTGAGTATTGAAAAGTATATTTCTATTGAATGTTAATATATATATTCCGTACGAGTAGTACGTATCCTTATTGCTGTAAAAGCAAATTCTATATGTGCAACGAATTCAGTAAACATTGTTTCACGTATAAACTGTGTTTGTATCAAATTAATTTAGAGTGCCACTTCAAATTATATACACCCAAGTCTGGGTAGAAGTGATCTATTTTCTCTATACTGGCGCCCGAAAGTTTATATATACCCTGGTTGTTCTCGTTACATTTATAACGAACAACATATTTGAAATTAAACTGTGTACTGTGTACTTATATTGATAAAATTGTTGCAAGTACTTATATACTATTTTAAAATGAGTGTTGTAGAACAAAACCCTACTGGAAATTTTCCTCGGGTAATTATGGTTCAGCATTTTGCACCATTCGAAGCCACCTTCAATGGCGGCCCCTTAAGCCAATCCCTAAAGAAAATTGAGCATTACTTTCAGCAACAATGCACCCCAGAGGGGGAGAAACTTAAAATTGCTCTAGCCGCTTTAAGAGGTAGTGCATATCAGTGGTACACGTGTATGCAAAGCAGTAATCTGATTTTTGACTATTTGTCATTCAAGCAACAGTTTCTTAGCGTTTTTCCTTTAATCAAAGTAAAATTGAAGCGGAAATTTATTCGCTAAGGCAACGTGAAGGTCAGTCTGCGTTAGATTTTGCTATGGAGCTGGAATAATGCTGGAATAATTAAAGTGCAATTTCCTGAAAGTAGTGCCGATACTAAAGCTAGTGGTTTAGAAAATAAATCATCTGATACTTCTATTAATGCTATACCTGATAATGTAGATGATATTCACACATCTGTTAATGAAGGAAATTTAGTAGATGATGAAGTATGTGTTAAGGAAGTTAGTGAATACTTATTAGTTGACGATAATAAACATGCTTTACACGATGGTAGGAACTCGCTAGGTAATGATGTTATCGTTTTAAGTTTCCATCCGAATGAGGATGCTGTAGGCCAGGTTGAAAATATGGTTTTAAATAAAGTACATGTAATCCAGACTGAGAATCAGGATGAAAAGTTGACACAGAGTTATACTGTAAGTAGTTTAGCTGATGCTTCGGAAGTTGTAGAAGTAGTTAGAATTAAAACGCACGAATACGAAAAGCTTAATCTTCCTAAAACTGAAGCAGTGTTAAATAATTTAAATGATAGCGATTCTGAAGAAGGAAAGGAATTTTAAAGAGACATTTTCGTCAAAAGAGGATAAAACTAAAGTTAAGGGTGATAAAAAACGAGAAAAAACGCCTTCAGGTTCCAGCATTAAAACTGCTAATACTGAAGTAATTATGTCGGTAAACAATAGGTTGTATAAGTACCAATACGAAAAACAGAGTCAGGTTGTTGAAAAACATGAAACAAGCTGTGAACTAACTTGTAAACGTATCATAAATGGCGAGATAAAGCCAGTAACTGAATACATAGGTGCGGCGTATAAATTTGAAAAAATAGAATCTGCATTAAAATTTAATACCGATACAAGCAAAAGTAAAAAGAAAAGTAAAGTGTGTACTGCAAAACCTCCATCAAAGGATGAACGTGGCACACATAAGGTACGCAAGGTTATCAAAAGGAGGAATTGCAGTTTCAAAGCTACTTTGCATAAGTACAGGAAACGCAAGATATCAGCTGCCCAGCAAGGTTGGCCTCCTCCCAAGAGACCTCCTGTCCATCGTCAAACCGGACCAGTGCCTCAGGACCAACGCCCTGCTGCACGAACGATGACCACACGGGCAACGAATCCCTTTACTAGGACTGCGACCATCAACAGAGGTTCCACGGAATGGACAGACTGGTGCAGGGAAGTTGCCGCTTTCATGAACAAGTAGTGTACAAATTAATTTGGTTACGTTAATTGATTTTTTTTCCTGAGATTTTGTTGTGTGGAGAAAGGCCGTCCTACTCAACAGGTTTCAAAACATATTTAGGTAGAATTTTCAATTTTATTATTATGTGTATTTTTTTAATGTGAAATTTAAATATTTGTTACAAATTTCTCATAATGTCATCTCATTTCATCACGTGATTTTTAATTTTTTTTTTTTGCTATAGCTAACTTTTGCTGACAATACTTAAAGAAACTATTCCAAATTTTTTTTAATGCCCATTCTTCTCACTCATCTGAGTGAGTCTGCCCTCCAATGCAGGCATTGCAGGTCAGCCTCTTCTCGGACGTTAGGGATATTCTATAATATTAAAAAACTAGTAATTTCTTAATTCAGCACTCTTAACATTTAAAAACTATTAATTCCTCACTTTACTATTCAAAATTTCATACATTTTTAATCCCTTAAGTTATTTAATTCCCTTTGGGAATTCGAGTTAAATTCCATTATTACAGCCTTCGGCAAAATCATTCAAGATGGCTGTCTTTTTTAAATAAAGAGACGCGGCGCGGCGTCAGTACAAATTTAAATCAGTTCTGCACATCAACAACAACTTTAAACCAATCAACTATTAAGACACACCATTTAATCACGTGATGGATTGAAGTTTATATAAGTGTTGACATCCAGAATTAGAACGGATTCCTGTACTTCCACTTGCTGCATTCATTCCGACGGAGCGGTCGGTGAATTAAATAAAAATGTAGTTCGAGAAAGTTGTGTTATGATTTGTGTCCAAGGGTTGAGATGATGCGGGAATGGATTTAAAAATTTGTGATGCACGGCCGGGCGACAAGTCATCCATTTTAACCTTAATTAGATGAAGCAAGATGAATCATTAATCAAAACTATGCCACTCAGCCCTTCATTCGTTGGCCCGCGTCCGTGTCATTACATATATATATATACACATATATATATACATATATATATATACATATATATATATACATATATATATATATATATATATATACATATATATATATATATATATATATATATATATATATATATATATATATATATATATATATATATATATATACAAATATATATATATATACATATATATATATATATATATATATATATATATATATATATATATATATATATATATATATATATATATATATATATATATATATGCACTAAACCCGCCCTTCGCTACGGAGTACATTGAAACTAAATGCAACGGTCAATGTATGCAATTAATGCCAAAAAATATAAATATATATATATATATATATATATATATATATATATATATATATATATATATATATATATATAATAAATACGACGATCAATGTATACAATTGATGTAAAAAAAACAAAAAAATATATTTATAAAACCACCATATCCAGTTTGAGGAACATAATATATTTATTGTATTTTTATAATTTTGGATAATGTGCAATTGTCTGCCGCATTAGCAAGAAAAAAAATATTTTTTTTTGTCTATTTAGCTGTTATAACGTGACGATAAATTTATTTAAAGTACCAGAAAAAGAAATCACGTGATCAGCATTTAATAAATTAAATTCTAAAATTTAATCTTTAAAAATTCACCAAAAATCAGAAAATAGAGGTAAAGATTCGAAAAAGATTTAATTTTAAAGGAATCTTTATGATCTTTCTTTTGCGATATAAATTTTATAAACACTAAATTATTATTTTAATTGCAAACTGAAAAAAAGTTACTAAAACAGCTTAAAAATTTAATTTAAAAAAATCTAAGAAGAATTTTTCAAAAATCTCTCTTGGTGCACCCCTACACCATAAGACGAATCGCCATGCAAAATCTCAGCCCTTTAGGTCCAGCGGTTTGGTCTGTCCGGCGTTGTATGTCAGTCAGTGAGTCAGTTACGGAACTGTTTTATATATGTAGATATATATGCATATACATATACATATATATATACACATATATATATATACATATATATATATATATATATATATATATATATATATATATATGTATATATATATATATATATATATATATATATATATATATATATAAGAGAGAGAGAGAGAGAGGGGGGGATGTGTGTGTGTGTGTAATGTCTATGACATGCAAAAACAACTTTTTAAAGTACTGTGAACCCAGGTCTTCTAATCTAACCATGAAGTTAACATTTTCGTCCACAATGGAAGGAGGAAACTATTTGCAGTTTCAAATATTAAATTAAGTTTCGATTTTACAGATATTTAACCAATATATTGTATCATTTCACTTCAATAATAATAGAATTTTAAGAATTTCCGGTTGATCACATTTATCCCATCACTTCATTTTCCCTTATAATTATGATAAGCTCTTTCATCTTAATAAATAAAAATAATCTTTAAATCTTTATCTTATTTATTTCTTATATCATATGAATTTGTGTGTAACAACCTGGCGATAAATTGTTTAAACTTTTTTTAAGAAAACCTAATATATATTCTTCAATTATGTCCGTTTCGAGATGATTTGCTCGCTGAAGCAGACACTAAATAACGATCAGAAGTAATTTCTATGAAGCGCACGTGGGTATTAAATAATTATACAGTCTAAAAAACGTAACTTAACCTAACTGATGAGGCAGATATATTTTACAAGACATTAACTAATTTTCTTTAATGAAAAAAACTGAGTTGTGATAGAGATTTGATTGTTTTGCATAAAGTGCTTTAAAACAGGAAAATAAATTGTAAAAGATAACATTTTCATTTAAGTCAGTTCAGCTCATGAATAATTTAACTTTCCATTTTTTGTTTGTTTATTTTTTTTTTAAACGGTAGAACATTTTATAAATGTATGTCTATCCTTTGAAAATACGAGGAATGAGCAACAATTTCAGAATAAAATATTATATAAACTCAAATGAAATGCAAGCAACTACAACACGGATGTTTACATACCTTAACTTTATATCCACTGGTTTAAAATCAAGAACTCTATCCACTTTGGGGGAAATTCAGCATTTGATAAAATTGAACGCCTTTCACGTTCATAAATTATTAATACAGAAATGGATTCGATATTTATATATGGCTGAAAATAATCCCAACTCACGGAAAAGAGGAAAGTATTCCCCGATTATGTAAAGAGAGTGTAGTTTTGTTTAAAATGTTCTTAAAAAGTAAAATAGAAGTATGGATGTCAATGTTTTATACGACTCTGAATATTCTAATTTAGATGCGTAGGTGTACTTATATTTCTGACATGTTTTATATAAATGTCATTCTATGAAAATGGAATTATTTTAGCATCGACATTAATTAATTATCAGGAAAAATATGGGTTAGATTTATGAATACTCCAATGTACAACTAGAAAGTGCAATGAATCGGCTTTTATCAAATACGAAGAGATGTTGTGATGAAATAATTCATATAAAGAGAAATTTTCAGGTGCTTCAATGATTATTTCATATTTAATTGTCAATTAAATTGTATAATTGTTTCATAGAGTTTGTTGTTTGTTGTTCGGCATAGATTTAGTTATAATAGCTTAGATTTTTTACACTTAATACATAATGAGGAACTCGGTAATAGCCTATATATTGATATTCGGACCCAGATTAAATCAAATATTGGGAATTACCTTAGTGATTACGGTTTTTATATATTGTTCAGGAACGATTCTTCAAACCCTGTGACATTTATTGAATAAAGTGGCAGATAAGTTGGCTGGGTCTGGCTTAAGCACTGTGTGTGTAAATATATGTATGTATGTATGTATGTATATATATATATATATATATATATGTATAAAACAGTTCCGTAACTGACTCACTGACTGACATACAACGCACAGACCAAACCGCTGGACGTAAAGGGCTGAAATTTTGCATTTCGATACTTTTTATAGTGTAGGGGTGCACTAAGAAAGATTTTCAAAAATTCTTAGATTTTTTTTAATTAAATTTTTAAGCTGTTTAGTAACTTTTTTTAAGTTTGCATTTAAAATAATAATTTGAGGGTTATAAAATTTATATCACGAGAAATATAAAAAAAATTCCTTTAAAATGAGTTCTTTATGGAATCTTTACCTCTCTTTTTTTGATTTTTGGTGCATTTTTAAAGATTAATATTTAGAATTTAATTTATTAAATGCTGATTACATGATTTCTTTTTCTGGTACTTTAAATAAATTTATCGTCACGTGCATAACAAGTAAATAGACAAAAAAAAATGTTCTTGCTAATGCGGCAGACGATTGCACATTATCCAAAAAAATATTAAAATACAGTAAAAGACATTATGTTCTTCAAACTGTACTATATTAACTGTACAATATTCTTTAGTATGCCCTATTACATTTAATTTGAATATTTTCTTCTACATTATTTTGTCTATAAAAATATCCCTTAAAATTTTTTATAAATATATTTTTTTGTTTTTTACATCAATTGTATACATTGATCGTCGTATTTATTATATATATATATATATATATATATATATATATATATATATATATATGCATTAATTGCATACATTGACCTTTGTATTTAATTTGAATGTACTCCGTAGCGAAGTGTGGGTTTTCAGCTAGTTTATATATATAAAAGAGTTCCGTAACTGACTCATTCACTGAGTGACATACAACGCACAGACCAAACCGTTGGACCTAAAGGGCTGACATTTTGCATGGGGATTCTTCTTATAGTGTAGGGGTGCACTAAGAAAGATTTTTGAAAAATTCTTCTTAGATTTTTTTAAATTAAATTTTTAAGCTGTTTTAGCAACTTTTTTTAATTTGCATTTAAAATAATAAATTGAGCGTTATAAAATTTACACCACGAGAAAGATAATAAAAATTCCTTTAAAATGAGATCTTTTTCGAATCTTTACCTTCATTTTCTGATTTTTGGTGAATTTTTAAAGATCAATTTTTAGAATTTAATTTATTAAATGCTGATCACGTGAGTTCTTTTTCTGGTACTTTAAATAAATTTATCATCACGTGCATAACAACTAAATAGACAAAAAAATATTTTTTTTCTTGCTAAGGCGGCAGACGATTGGACATTATTTTGTCTATAAAAATATCCCTTACGATTTTTTATAAATATATATATTTTTTTGTGCATCAATTATATACATTGATCGTCGTATTTATCTATATAAATAATCTATATAAATAAAAATGTAAATGTTTGTTTGTTCAAATCCTCAAATCTCCGAAAGTTCTTCACGGATTTCTTTGAAATTTTAATACAGCGTTGCATTAGAATAGGTGGGTGTTGTTATATACCTATTATATGGATGTCACACCTGTGACAGGTATAAACATGCGTTTTTTGAAACACGCTATACTAAATATTTTACGGCAAACGAGAAATGTCTTTCCCTTCCCCCCTCAAAACAGAAATTTGTCACGGTGGCGTGCGACCCCACAGGTCAGCTTTCCCCACAGGTCATAAAGTAAGCTGGGATCGTTCTAGACAATAAAAGACGATCGAAGAGATAAGTTGACATGGCTGAAGATGTTTTCCGTCGAATATGCGGGGAAAATTCAAATATGAACAGGGATTTCACAGCTGAAATCTACAACGAAGCGTTGATAATGATTTAAGATTTGTGCTTAGAAATCGCAAAAAAAAGTTCTCAATCAGTTGTGAATGCCATTACCGAATCGATCTGCTGATGCTTCGTTTGATATAGAATTGCGTCGTGAACAAAATTACAACACGAGGAATCTTTTGTCGTATGTGCAATCAAATATTCTCAAGCTAACGCTTGAGCAAAAAGGCATTTACGATCAATTAATGCAAACTGTCAATAGCGGGGTTGGAGAATTCATCTTCTTAGAATCGCCAGGAGGAACTGGTAAAACGTTCTAAATTAGATTGATTGTGGCAGCAATTCGATCCCAAAATGGCATAGTCTTAGCTCTTGCGTCGTCCGGAATAGCCGCGGCATTGCTACCAGGTGGAACAACTGCACATTCCGCTTTGAAATTGCCAATGATCATGCAATTCATTGAAACTCCCACGTGCAACATTTCCAAAGCATCCGGCATAAGAAAAGTATTGCAGAAATGCAAACTTATTGTTAGGGATGGTTGTACAATGGCACACAAAAAAATCGCTCGAGGCTCTTGACCGATCATTTCAAGATTTGCGTGGAAACATCAGACCATTTGGGAACGCATTAATATTGCTTGCAGGAGATTTCAGGCAAACATTACCTATAATTCTGATCGACACCAGCGGACGAAATAAATGCTTGCCTGAAATACTCTACTTTGTGTAGACACGTAAAGACGTTGAAATTATCTACAAATATGCATGTCCATCTGCAAAACGATCGATCAGCTGAGTTATTCTCACATCAATTGCTGGAAATTGGAAACGGAAAGGTGCCGGTTGATCTGACATCAGGACGAATTTCATTGCCTCATAACTTCTGCAATTTAGTATCGTCAAAAGAAGAATTGGTAGAAAAAGAATTTCCCAATATTCAAACCAATTAAAAGAATCATGATTGGATGAGTGAACGAGCTATTCTTGCAGCCAAGAACAAAGACGTCTACGAACTTAACAATATCATTCAGTATAACATTCAAAGCGAGACAGTCACATATATGTCCGTCGTCACTATTGTGGAAGCAGATGAAGCGGTTCATTATCCAACAGAATTTTGAATTCACTCGATCTGCCAGGGATGCCACCGCACGTACTGCAATTTAAAATCGGCGTGCCAATTACAAATGTAGCGAAATATCAACCAATCAAAGCTTTACAACGGCACGCGGCTTGCAGTAAAAAAATTACTGAGCAACGTCGTAGAATGATCGATCTTGACAGGACCATTCAAAGGTGAAGATATCCTTATTCCTCTCATTCCCATGATTCCAACGGATATGCCATTTAAATTTAAGAGATTGCAATTCCCAATTCGATTGGCGTTTGCAATCACCATCAATAAAGCTCAGGATCAATCTTTACAATTTTGAGGGTTAGATTTAGACACGGATTGTTTCTCACATGGACAAGTATATGTTGCGTGTTCTAGAGTCGGAAAACCAGACAATCTATATATCTGCACAGACAATGGAACAACAAAAAATATTGTATACCTACAAGTATTGTAAAATTAAACATTATTTTAAATTCTTTTATTTCCAATGCAGCGGGCGAAGGGGAACACAATTCTTTCGCCAAGATATTACATAAAACATGCAAGTACTAAAAACTGAACTATAAAATATGTTGGTGGGTAACGTTACTCGCGTCCGTAGCATACTTTACGCTACACGTGCCCCCTGGGTAGTTCTAAATGAGTAAGAACTTTGCAGCCTTTAGAAATTAAACATTAGGAACCGTGTTTTCTCTTTTCTTTCTTTCCCATTTAACCAGACTGGGCCACAGCAACGCGTGGCCGGGTACAGCTAGTTATAAATAAATAAATAAATAAATATATATATATATATATATATATATAGGCATTAATTGCATACATTGACCGTTGTATTTAATTTGAATGTACTCCGTAGCGAAGTGCAGGTTTTCATCTAGTATATATATATATATATATATATATATATATATATATATATATATATATATATATATATATATATATATATATATATATATATATATATATATATATATATATATTTATATATACACTCATGGACAAAAAAATTAGCGCACCAAGAAATAATTGCGGGATTGTAACGAAACTTGCAATGAAGGTACATGTCGGGGAGATATGCAAATGATTAGAAATGCAGCGTGATTGCGCATTACGTATAGCCGGTAGAGAGCGTTGAACATCGTACTCTGTGGAGTATAAAACAGGTAACCAAAGCTTGTTTGAGTGTGCTCAATCATTTACAAAGGAAGAGCTGAGATAGACATGCCATTACGCCGTGTTCGAAGACAATATAAGCAGTTGTCGCAGTTTGAGAGGGGGAGAATCGTCGGGATGATGGAAGCTGGGTGGTCAGCTAGGCGAGTAGCTCGTCAATTAGGCCGCTCTGATTGTGTTGTGAGAAGGTGTTGGGACCAGTGGACCCGAGAGATGTCATGTACACGAAGACCAGGCTCAGGACGCCCTCGACAGACCAGTCGTCGAGAAGACCGCCACATCGTAACAAATGCACGCGTACAGCCAACTGCTTCATCGGCCGCCATCCAGGCACAGGTAGCACCTTCACTAGGGGCATCTGTGTCTTCTCGAACCATACGAAGGCGCCTGGCGAAAGGACAGTTGGTATCGCGGCGCCCATTACGTGTGCTGCCCTTGACGCCCACCCATCAACGCCTCCGTTTGGAGTTTGGCCGCGCACGAGGAAACTGGACTGCAGCGGAATGAAACCAGGTCGTCTTTAGCGACGAATCCAGATTCAATCTCGGCAGTGATGACAATCGTGTTCATGTGTGGAGAGCCCGTGGTAAACGCTTCAATCCTGCCTTTGCTGTACAGCGACATATCGCTCCCACAGCTGGTGTGATGGTATGGGCTGCCATTGCCTACAATACACAGTCACCCCTAGTATTGTTCCGTGGCACCATGACAGCCCAGCGGTATGTTCATGAAATCCTGCAACCACATGTGTTGCCACTCATGCAACGGCTCCCAGGAGCCATTTTCAACAAGACAATGCTCGGCCTCATACGGCAAGGGTGTCACAAGACTGTCTCCGCACTGTTACTACCTTTCCTTGGCCTGCTCGATCCCCAGATTTGTCTCCAATCGAGCATATCTGGGATCATTTGGGACGACGAGTTGGGCATCCCACGAGTTTGAACGAACTAGAGGCAAGGTTACAGCAAATATGGAATGAAATGTCTCAAGACATCATACAGAACTTGTATGACTCAATGCCCGATCGTATCGCATCGTGCATTCGCGCTAGAGGGGGTCCAACGGAGTATTAACTCCTCCGTTCTTTTGCCTTTTACTCTGAAATAAATTATCCTTTTTCTTTGATTTTCTAATCATTTACTTACATCAAAGTAGTCATTACGTATGTAAAATTTCGTTTCATTTTGACGACTCCTTCTTGGTGCGCTAATTTTTTTGTCCATGAGTGTATATATATATATATATATATATACAGAGAGAGAGAGAGAGAGAGAGAGAGAGAGAGAGAGAGAGAGAGAGAGAGGTGGCCAAAATTGTGGTCACTTTTTGAAATTTAAATTTTTTCAAATGTGAATGCTTATAGAAAATGTTACATTTCACGCTGTGCAACAATTCATGTATCAAACGAAAGGACATTTAATGCTAATTTCAATACAATAAACAGAGGTCAAATATTTGCATTACATGTGAGGTTATGCTACTTTCAGTCATACAAAGAAATCTCAGATGCGTGAGATTCAAGAAGTGGATTGTAGTAAGTTACTGCCAGCCAATCGGAATCGTCTTTCTGAGCAGGTGAAAGGTCATGTTCGAAGATGGGAGAGGTCAGTTTGGCAGCGTCAGTTTGTAGAATAAAGTATTTTGCAGAAGTGAACTTACGGTTGGGTGTTTGTGGGCATTTTTAGTGCTACTGACGGTTTGAAAATAAATAAAACAATGTCATCCAGGAAATGTAGTGCCTGGTCACTCAGAAAAAGATCCAGGTTTATTATGTTACAGAAAAATGGTCTTTCATGTGCAGCAATGGCGAGAGAAGTTGGTGGGAATGTGACAACATCAGGAGTAGAAAGTTTTGTTTACGCTCTCAGGAAACAGAATCTATACAAAACAAAGAAAGAAAAGGCCGGAAAAAGGGGCACAAAAGCGGTTGATGATAGGAGAATAAAACAAATTCGCCCCAGGGACAGATGGAAGTCACCTGCGGCCATTAGCAGTGAACTGAGTGGAACTGGTCTTTCCCTCAGTGCAAGAACGATACGGAGAAGACTAACGGGGGTTGACATAAACGGTAGAATTCCCGGAAAAAAGCCATTGCTGGATAAAATGTAGCGGCAGAAACGAATACAGTGGGTAAAAGAACACATTTCATGGACAGAGGGTCACACAGTGGAGTATTTGTAGCAAAACCCTGGTCAAAAATATTTTTCATGTGTTTTAAAGTTAAAAACATTGCTTTCGACTTTTAACTTACTTTGTAATAGTAAATACTCCCTTTTTTGTAAAAAAGTTAATTTTTTATTTTATTTTAAAATTTAAAATTCTTAAATTTTAGAATTTTAAAATTGAATTTTTAAAAATAAAATTAGCTATATAAATCAATCTTTATCATATATAGTGGGAAAAGAATGATTACCTTAAATTTAAAGGGGGCTTGGGAATTAAATTATATTCGTGGCGTAATTCGCCTCTAATTGTTCGTATTTCAAGACGCGAATTGGGAAAGGGAAATTCCCCTTTTCATTATATAATCTTGGCGCGCCTGTGGGTTCTGCGGTCGAGGAGGAAACATTATATAATTCTCATTGAAAGATGTCTGGTTTGAGCTCTGCGCATATCCAGGGAGCGTTGACGCGCGGAGATGCCTGCGAATTTTTGTCAGAACGCGGGATTTAAACGTTGCTGGTGGACGTGTGTCAGCTGGGTCAACAATTTGAAAATGGCGATATCTCAAATATGCGCTACTTGGATCAGTGGTTGCTGGAAGGAGAAATAAATTAGACTTGATTTCGTTGGAACTATGTTTGTTTATTGGATTTAGACTACTCGCCACCAGTATTAAGATGATGACTGCAAATTAATGTGAGAACAGGCAAACCACACGCCTGTCATATATATTTACTTTTAATAGTTATCAAAGTTTAGTAACTATAGGGATCAAAGTTCTCTAGTGATTTCAGAAGCTTAACTTTTTCAATCTGATTCTCCTGAAGTCTGACCTTAGTCATCTTCTTCAAATTCATCTTCTTCATCACTCTTATTTCGTAAAACATATTTTTTTTTGTCTCAAAAGCTTAAGGAGAAATAAAGTTTTATATGTTAACAAGATTTATACAGATTACATCTGTAGTTGTAAGTCATTTTCAATTCATACCCGTCAAGAAATTATCATGAAAATAAAAAAAGGTTCTTTATAAAAAAAATTACTATATAAAAATGGCAGCTGTTTGCGGAAATTTTTTTCTTTGAAATAGACTCTCAATACTAAAACCATGACGATTATAATTGAAATTAGATCCGACAAGCCCCGACAAGCCCCGACACACCTTCATAAAGCTTTAAGAAACTTAAATTACACCTAAATTGATTTTAAAAACATTTTTCAAGTTTTCATTTTTTTAATATGTTAATAATAAAACTAAGTAAATTATTATATATTTTAAAACAAAGCTCTGACCATTTTTTAACACGTAAACCTGATTTAATTTCAAATCATTAATTCTTAACGCCTCAAAAAATATAGATTTAAACTAACAACAAATCTGAAACGCAATCAAATGACATGTCCATTCGCAAAGAAATCTGTTCTTCAACTGAGGCTATAAACTGCTGAGTGTTACTTATGCTGCTGGAAATGATGTGATTCACTCAGCAGTTTGTTAGAAATGATAAAATGCACTTTTTACAATTATTGCGCAATTTTTAATTTTTACACTTTTGGCCAGGTTTTTGCGTCAAATACTCCACTGTGCGTCAGTGGAAACAAGTGATAGGGTAGGTGGGGGCAAAGGTTCGCATGGGGCAAAGGTTCGCACATACATTTTAAAATGACCAGGAAGAGTTTTAGGAAGAATAGGGTAGGCAATGCATTCCTCTACTTCCAGTCAGTTGCCTCGTAAAAAATGTTGGAGTTAAGACCCCCTTTTGCAGAGAAAATGAGATAAGTTTATTTTCGTCTCTTTTAATGTAATTTTTTGCAACTTTTGAGTAATTTTGAGCATCACTCAAACTCACGAACTGTTTTCGGCTTATTTTCGCATGTTAGGGTGGTAAATAACCTTTCAAATCCTACCTTAAGTTTTGGGTTAACTTAAATACAGTGGCGTCCATTTTGCAGAAACAGAACCAGCACGAAATGGGGTAAAGGTTTGCAAGAGTCATGGGGTAAAGGTTCGCAGTGCAAACCTTTGCCCCATCTGCAAACCTTTGCCGCTCTAACTATTAACATTTGTTTCATGTCCTCTTTTCATTAGGAATCCTTATTAACAACGTCTTTTATTATTAATGGGAATTCACATTTTTGCAATTTGAAAAAAAATTATGGTTTTTGATAAAAACTGCCTGTTTTTAATCAGAAAATTTTTTTTAAATGCTTGAAAATCCATAAATTAAAAATAAAATAAATTAGTACAACACAAAAATAAAATAGCTCTGAACAAAGACCTATTTTACAAGATAAAAGAATTAAATGTTGTTACAAGACATTATAAGCTTCGAAGGTCTGGTTAGGGAAAAAAGCTCTAAATGAGTAATTTCCAGATTTGCAAGTCTTTGAAATGCTCCTTGCGTCACAATTTTTGACGAAATTTTATAAACTTTATTACAAAGACTCCTCTTATACATTAAAATAAAGTTATGTATCCATTTCAGGTTTCGACATCATTCAGATTATCAAAGTTTAACTTAAGCGTGGAAAAGTACAAAAATTTCACGAGAATTCAGAGTACAGGCATAAAAATATTTCCTAAAAATTAATTATTCAACGAAAGCACAAATCAAAACATAACCCTGATCAAAATCTATAAGCAATCTAAATGCAAAATTAAGGATAAGACTAAAAATTGGATCGCAAGGAGCATTTTAAAAAACATAATAAAAATTTCAATTTTTTAAATGTAAAAAATAAAATTTTAAATATTTATAAAATTTTATAAGGTGTTTGAAATAGTTTTACTTTAATGAATATTTATGCCCAATTTCATATCTCTGAGGTAAAAATTTCAAAAATTGCTTTGTAATGTCCCCCATCCCCTTAATTTGCTTAATTTTTACGGGTTTTAAAAGAATGAGTAAAGCCCAAGATATGATATAACGATAGTGTTAATAGTTGATATTTTAATTGGAAGTTCTTTAGTTTAAGAAAAAAATTATTGAGATTAACCCTTTTTCATTTTGTGAATTTCTTTGTTAGATTCATCTTTCTGTGTTAATAGTTGATATTTCATTTTCAAGTTATTTAGTTTAAGAAAAAATTTATTGAGATTAACCTGTTCAATTTGTGATTTTCCATATATGTAACACCTTTAAAAAGATTACAAAATGTGAAATAAAAGTATTTAGACAACTCTTTTTGTGATTTTCGATGCCTATCCTGTAAGAAACCAACGAGTGGGGTAAAGGTTTGCAGTGCGAACCTTTGCCCCATCGATTGGGGCAAAGGTTCGCAAACAGGTTTTGGTAAAATTAAAAATTCGGTGACTAAATATTTCGGGAAAAAATTCATTATTTTATAGAAGTTAGAGGGGATACCCAACTACAATTCAAGTGACTTTTTGGGGCGATAGGACCTAACGGAGACCCGTAAGAAACCCAAAACTCAAAACTGCAAACCTTTGCCCCCACCTACCCTATGGAGTGACGTAACTAAGATATCGATATTTGGAAGTGAAGGGAGAAAATATGTGAGACATCGCATCAGGGAAGAGGTACATCTAAATTGCATTCCAGCAACAACAAAGAATCTTACAAATGTTATTATCTAGGCATGTATATCAGCAGAGTCTGTAGACCACCTTCATGTTAAATATGGCACAGTGAACAGCAGAAAGTACATTGACACCATCCTACAACCAAAGCTTCTACCTTTTATCAGGAATCTTTTTTCCAGATAATGGTCCATTCTCTAACAGCAGGATTCAGCTCCCTGTCACACTGTACGGATTTGCCAACACTGGTTCACGGAGAACGGCGTACAAGTGCTGGGATGGCCAAGAAAGAGCTCAGACCTGAATCCCATAGAACATTTGTGGTTTCGTTTGAAAACAAAAAGTACATCTGAAGCATCCATCCAATAAAAGAGAATTAATTGAGGCTATAATTATCTCGTAGAACCCCACAATAAAGAAAAACAGCTGCAAATATTGGTTGGCTCGATGCCACGTCGCTGTGCTGCTGTTTTGAAAAACAAAGGATACCCAGCAAAATACTCATAAGACAGTGGCATCGTAAGTACACAGGGATTTTCACACAAATTGTTGTTTTCCATGCATAACTTTCCTTGTAATGCGAATATTTAACCTCTGTTTATTATGTTTAATTCAGCACTGAATTTCTTTTCATTTGATATATGAATCATGGAACTGTATGAAGTGTAACAGTTTTTATAAACATTCAAAGTTGAAAAACATTTAAATTTCAAAAAGTGTAAACAATTTTGACCACCACTGTGTATATACATATATAATCATTTAAAGGGAATTTACTACTGAAGCGAAGGTATCATTTATTAAATTTTTTTCGTTTTGCTCACTTAAGTCCTCCGGAAAACCTGCTTAATTAAAATATTTTATTATTTTTCGTAAAGTCTTTATGATGTTTCTAATGCCCCCTGGCCTGAAGTATTACAGACCATGTCCATATCGGTTAAGGGGCTGAGGGGTGCGGCTCTAGTTTTATAATAACACCACAAGAGTCGGAGTCAGTAGTGCAACCTCACTAGCCAGGTGCCATCTCAATTTTAAATGAGCAAACCCAGGGAGGGGCAGACATCTGGAGAGATCGTACCTCCCCCATATACTGACCTCATAGAAGGACTTTCTGGTCTACGAATTTGACGTGCCTATATCCGGCCTAGACTCGGAGGTATTTAATGACGCTTGTCTGAATTTCATCCGAGTACCCTCAGCAACGAAAGCCGAAGCGCGCCACTCGGGTACCTGTTGCATCGTAAAGTTTTGATTTTAAAATGTACCATACTTCTTGTATTAATAATTTTGAACTTTTACAGATTATGTATATATATATATATATATATATATATATATATATATATATATATATATATATATATATACATACATTCACAAATATATCATACATATATACAAATGATACATTATTACAAGACGCATTTTTGTCGTAAAGGACTTTGTCAATAAAATTTCTGCAAATTAGACCAAAATTAATTGTCGATAGGTTCCTGGTGACCATTTTGTCTACTAAGAGATTTTTTTTTGTATGCAGTTCTTACAAAATGAAATTTTTCCGGATAAGTAATCTATTCCAAGAACATGTGTTAAAAAAAGCACTAAGTTTCACATACAATACACTGCCGTAACAAGGTGATAAATTTCTTCAAAAATAAGATGCAGAGCCGAAACTCATATTGACAATTACAGAAGAAGAAGCGAATGTAGAAAAGAAAAGAATGTGAATGACAAGAGCGTTAATTATTCTTGAGTGTGGGTTGTGTATAAATGGAGAGCATTAAAAATATTAAAAAAAACCTATTGTGTATTCAGTAATGTCCGGAATTCTCTGTCTATTTAATATATTTTAACAGGGCGTTATCTTACAATTTAAAATAATATCAGATTCAAAATTATGATAAAATTAATGTATTACAGTGTTCAAATGTTTTGAACTTTCTGCATGTTTAATTCGTTCTTCCCTTGTTGCTTTGTCATTTAAAAATAATCATGTAGACAAATTTCTAAATTCATATCGAATCCAGCAAACACCGTTGCAAATATTTTAACAACTTCTGATATAATTACTCAGCTTGCAACATTCGCTGAACTAAGTCCTACATTACTTCTACATATATAGTCCATATGGCAGCCAATTCGACTATCGTTAGAATAGTCCTAAGTCAAAACATGAAACTCCGATGTGAAAATCTCCACATAAACTTAAATCCTCATATAAGTGACATGTTCCTAAAGCTTCAGAAATTAATTCCTCCCAACGTCAACTGTTGAGTTGGTAATCCATTACTGAACTCAATCTTTCCGTCAAGTGTACAAAAATTTGCATAAGTTTTTCACTCACGTGTTTCTTAGTTTTATGCTGTTGAATGCGAAGTCATGTACTTATTAGAGAATTTTAAATGATACGAATAAAGACTTTCTCTGGTAACATGTCCTCTAGTCATGTCATATTCATTGATAAAAAAATATTTATTTTAACTTCCTCGAGCTGTTATCCTTTTTTAAATGGGATACTATTTATAGTTTATTTTAAATTTCCTACATTTAAAATTACATATTTCTCAGTCAATTATTTTGGACTGGCAAAAAATTACTCGCAATAGACACAAACACATATATTCATTCCGCAGACTACTTTTTGTTTGCTTCTTACGTAGGATTTTTTTTCAATAAGTATTATAAGTAAGTATATTTTCTTATTAAAATCATACATAGGAACATATTGTGAAATAAGACTTTGCGTTAAAATTTTTTGCCTATTTTTCGAACATCTTTTCAGTTCTTATTTTATATCTTCAGAGACACATGGTTCTATGCACTATTTTGGAAAAACCATGTCCTTTGCTATGAAGAAAAACCTATATTTTAACTATCTTGAGTAGTGTTTTTTTTCAAATGCGATTCTATTTGTGCTTTGTTTTATATTTCCTACTCTACTAAAGATATATATCTGAAGAAATTGCTTAGATATCTTTGAGATAAAACTTTCCTAAAAACATACAAATATATGCATCACAGTGAATTATTTTTCTCTATCATCCATGAATCTTTCAGCAATAAATATTATAAATACATTTCCTCATTAAACTCAGAAGTGACAAACATTGTTAAACAAGTATTTATGTTAAATTTTTTTGCTCTGTTTTCGGGATCTCTTTTCAGTTCTTATTTGATATCTTCATAGACACAAGTTCAACGCATTATTGAAAAACTATGCCCTCTTCCCTGATAAAAAAAAATTTCACGTAGTCTCTTCTAACGAAACTACCGCGGGTTATTAACGTAGGATTACATATCGTTTCTTACCTCTCTTGAATGTATATATGTATGTATGTGTTATGTATATATGTATTTCTCTCTCTCTCTCTCTCTCTCTCTCTCTCTATATATATATATATATATATATATATATATATATATATATATATATATATATATATATATATATATATATATGAAACAAATTTTAATCCTTTTAAACACCCCTAACATGCTTTTTCCAAATTCCTTTATCGTTGTGCAACAGAATACCGTTCCCTTAACTTTGGATTGCGACCTATAATCGACCAACATAGATTTATCTTTTCCCCTAATGCCACGTGCGGACGGAGAGTCTTATATAAGCATTATATAAAGGACATCGCACGATCATCTTCCGATATGACGCGCCGGGGTCACGTGTTCGCTTCTGGCCAATTAAAAGGTCAGTGCGCCTCTACCTGGGAGCCTGGCGTTCATTTCGGGGGGGCTCTTTGTGTTCTGCCACGGTCCTGTCAAGATGTAATTTTAACGCGCTGTGTCCCCTTTGTCTTGGGATGACCCAACAAGTTCTGGACTTAATATGGCCTCATTCTCTTGTGAAAGCTTCAAACTCATCCAAATGTCTTCATCCCAGTTGTATATAGTGTTTTTCGACACCGTGAAGTTTCCAAATAAAATCATATTGAAAATGTGGCTGACTCCTCGCCGTTCTGGATGTGGCCTGCCTACACTCGACCACTTCTATTGCCTTGTGCTCCGTCACGACTAACACCCGAAAATATCACGAGTTCAACGGCCTGAAGTGCATCGCCACCGTAATCATTACATATATTAAAGTCGGCAACAGAGAGTTATTCTGCGCCGTTAAGCCAATGGATTTTCAATGTGTGCGTCGTTCGTGAAAATTCCGCGTCAGTGTAGTGTCATCTGTGTTTTTGAAGCTCAAGTGTCTGACCCCGGAAGAAGAAGAAACTTTTTCAACGATTTTTCGTCTCTATGCGAGATTAGTGCTGCTGTGTTTCCGACAAAATTGAAAGTCATCGGTGTTATGGTGATTTTCGAGTCACCAAAAGAGAAATTCCAGACTGTGTCCAGACTGTGTCAAAGGTTGTTGTGTGTTGTATTGCGTTCGACCTCAGTGAAACAAAAATGTTGCTCTCATTTTCATGTGTGAGAGTAATGCTGTCTACGTATCAATAACAGGTCATCTCGATGAAAATCAAGCGTTGTTCAGAATATCGGATCCAAGCCAACCAAATATTGCTGATGTGGTGATCATTTCTACTGTTTAATTTTTCCTGAAAGATCTAAAATTAAATTTAATTAAACTATTTTAACTTACAATTATATTTAATATTTATAGTAGTATTTTCATGAAAAATTTATTTTGAAGTATTTTGAATTATAAAGCATATTAGAATATTTTTCATTATAGCGAGTAAACTATTGTTGAAATTATGAGTTATATTGGTAGAGTTTCTTTTGATAAAGAGTATTTTCAGTGTATTGGTTAAAATTTTGAGAAAATTAGTTGTTTTTAAATCTGATAGAAAAATTATAGTGGTGTGTACTCTATTGAAAAAGTATTAAGATTTTTGAAGTGTTTTTAAATATTTTTCCTGTCAGGATTTACTTTCAAATTGGAAAAGTAAATGGTGGTAATAATATTCATAAGGAAATTTCATTCATATGAGGTATGACTGTTTATGCAATGTTTAATATTTTTATGATTTTGTGTTGATTTGAGATAAACAGTAGCCTAAAGCAGTAAAAATGACATCAAAAGATACAACCAAAACAGCGGTGAAAACCGAAAGTAATGAAAATGGAGGGAATAGCAATGAACCAGATTTTAATTCTAACCATACAAATTTTGTCCCTTTTGACCCCGAGTCGGGGATGAGACTCTCTCAGTGGTTCCATTATTTTGAAAAACAATGTGTAGAAACTGAAAAAAACTGATGAGTGGAAACTTCGAAATGTGAGCAGGTTTTTGAGAGGCAATGCCCTCACCACTTTTGTCAACCACTGTTTGGACATTAACACCTGGAAAAAGTTAAAAGATACTCTGAGTGAGGAATTTTTTGATCCCACTTCGACAAGTTTCAGTGAATTTTCTAACTTAAAATTCAAAACAACAGACCAGGTCACAGACTATTTCCATAAAAAGGTTCGTCTTGGCAAGGCCTTGGGCCTTAATACAAAATTAATTTTAGAGGGACTTACTGATGGGTTGCCCATCAACATGCGTCAGTTGCTAATAATAAATACACCCCAGAACTTTTTGGATTGGTTGCAGATTGCCACCAAATTGACCCAGGTACAGAGAGAGGAAGACAGTGAGAAAAATAAAAGACCAGAGTTTCAGAGACCAGTTCCTTTTCGCATGCATAGACCAGAACAAGAGAATACCAGATTTAGAGCCCCTTTTCAGCCCTGGAGACCCAATTATGTTCCTAGGAGTTCCGACCCAACATTTATGCCAAACCCAAATATGAATATGAGACCTAGGCCCCCTGGCCACTATACCCATTATAATTCGAGTCAACTACCACCTACTCCCTGCAGAATCTGTGAGAGGCGGGGTATAATAAATGCATTCCATTGGACACAAACGTGCCAGTTTAGACAAAACAACCCAAGAAACACTCCTGAACGAGACTCCCCTGAATCAGAAGAACACCAACCGCAATATTGACAATTAATTGTATCCGGATACTTTCAAAATAAAGCAAGAAACTTAACTAGGAATTCCATTTCATGCGTTTTAGACACAGGATCCTCTATCTCGCTCCTTCCCCGACATTTTGTGAACCAATATGGTTTTTTACCTACTAAGACTAAATTCCCAATTCATGTTAGACAAACGGATGGTACCATAAAGTTAGAAGAGAAGTGCACTATAGAATTGAAGATTGGAGAACTGATTAAGACAACTGAGTTTTATATTTTGGACTCAAATTTACCATATTTAATCCTAGGATTGCCCGAATGTGGGCTTTTTAAATTAACAATTGACTGTGAGAGACGTGAAGTATGCCAACTGCAAAAGAGAATAAAATTGCAACAGAATTTACCTAAGTGCAGAATCTCGCTTCACATTAACAAAGTTAGTGAACCCGAATCAAGTCAGACCAAGTTTCCTCCAATGACTTATCCCCAACACAATTGTAATATAAATATAAATAATTCTGTAAACCGAGAAATCAAAACCTTCGACAACCAAACCAAACAAATGTATCATGAAATTAGTACTGAGTTTAGTGAGTTTCCAAAGATCTCTGTGGAATCGGATGAAACACCACAGACTATCATTAATGAGAATCCTATGCTAAATTCACTACTACAGAAATTCAACCACATTTTTTCTAAAGACAAGTATGACATTGGTACAATTAGAATAGAACCTCAAAGAATCATGTTAACCTCAGAACTCCCTGTTAGCCAAAGACCATACCGTACTTCCCAAATTGAAGAGTTAGAAATCAGGAAACAAGTAGGGAAATTATTAGAAGCAGGAATAATAAAAGAAAGCTACTCTGCGTACTCAGCACCAATAACGCTTGCCCTGAAGAGGGACGAAGGCAAAAAGACTAGACTCTGTATTGATTTTCGTAAATTAAATGCTATTACTAAGACAGATGCTGAACCTCTCCCCAGAATTGATTGTTTGCTAGATAAATTAAGTAATGCCAAAATTTTTTCCACCCTTGATTTGACCTCAGGATACTGGCATATACCTGTTCACCCTAAAGACACTGAAAAACTTGCTTTTGCCACCAGTTTTGGCCTGTTTGAATGGTTACGCCTCCCTTTTGGACTAAAGAATGCCCCAGCTATATTTAATAGGACAATTAGACGAATTTTGGACAAACATAGAATTGATTTTGCGTGCCATTACTTTGATGATATCATAGTTTACTCATCCTCAGAAACAGAACACATTAATCATTTAAAACGAATTTTTGAAGTTTTTCAGCAAGAATCTATTAAACTTAAGCAATCTAAATGTAAATTCATGCAACGTAACATTAACTTTCTAGGATATGAAATTGAGAATGGCAGAATTACTCCAGATAATGTAAACATTGAAAGTATTGAAAAATTGAAACCCCCTTCCAACATTAAAGAATTACAAAGTTTTTTGGGTTCAGTAAATGTTTATCATAAGTTCATTCCTAAATATGCACAAATAAGATTGCCATTAAATAGACTGTTAAAGAAGGACATAAAGTGGGTTTGGGATCATAACTGTCAAGAATCATTTGAAAAGTTAAAAAATTTTCTTGTGTCAAAACCAATTTTACAGTTGTATAATCCAAATTTAGAGTGTCATTTGTTTGTAGATGCTTCTCAATATGCTATTGGAGCTGTGCTGAAACAGTCGGATGCTTGTAATAACTTACACCCTGTCGCGTATTTTTCTAGAACTTTAAGAGATTATGAAAAAAATTATCCCATCACGGAATTGGAATGTTTGGCTATTGTGGATAGTTTTGACAAATTTTATCACTATTTACACGGGACCAAATTCACTGTTCATACTGATCATGCTACCCTAGTTTGGCTGAAGAATGTGAAAAACCCAAGGGGTAGATTATTCAGATGGTCGTTAAAGTTGAGCATGTTCGAGTATGAAGTAAAATATCAAAAGGGTTCAACCAATTATGAAGCTGACATGTTATCCAGGCACCCCGTGTCTCAGCATCTCCAACACCATGTGCACTTATTGGACTTAAATGAAATTAAGCATTATCAAAAGATGGATAATGTTTCACATAATAAATTTTCAGAAATCAATGATGTAATAGTGTATAAGAAGAATGGTATTAACAAAATTGTTGTTCCTATGTCATTAAGGTTAAAAGTTTTACAAAAAACTCATGAAGAATTTGGACACCCTGGAATTCAAAAAATGATTAACTTAATTTCTCCTCAGTATTATTGGCCATTTATAACTAATGATATTTCTAACTATGTTAAACATTGTCACACCTGTCAACTTAACAAGAAACCCAGACAGAAACGTTATGGATTAATGCAGGAAGTTCCCCCTACTGAGAAACCTTTTGAGTGCCTATCATTAGATACTGTTGGTGGATTTACTTATTATAACTCTACAAAAAAATACCTTCATATAATTATTGACCATGCCACTAGATACATTTGGGCTTTCCCCTCTAAAAGCGTTACTACAGAAACTTATGCAAACTGTCTGAAACAACTTTTCCAAGTACATGTCCCTGAAAAATTATTAACAGATCGTAATGCTGCTTTTACTTCTTCCAAATTTAGACGGTTTTTGGAGCATAATGGCGTGAAACAACTTTTGACTTCGGCTCACCATCCACAGACGAATGGCAAGGTTGAGCGTGTAAACCAGTCTATTGTAACTCGTTTAAAGTGTAAAGTTAATACTTCTTCCACTAAAGTACCCTGGACCAAATTATTAGACCAAGTTGTTAATGAATACAATAATACGCCCCACTCTGTGACCAAAATCTCCCCTGCCTATTTGCTTTTTGGCACCCTGCCTTATCCGCCACCAATTGATCACAATAATTATTATCCTCCTGTGGATCAGGCTCGTCTTTTGGCAAAAGAAAGAACTATTAATCACCATAACAAAAATAAAATTAGATATGACGCTCGTTTTTTGGCATCAAAATTTAAACCTGGTGATCAAGTAATTTATGAGGAATTCAACTATCCAAATACACGTAAATTAAGTCAACCTTTTTCTGGCCCTTTCACAATCCTTAGACAATATTCAGACGTAAATTATGAAATAGATAAACCCAATTACCAAGCTGGTCGAGCAACTGAAATTGTACATGCTTCTAAACTAAGATATTACCATTCACCTGACCTTTTTAAAATGCATCATGAAGCCTAAACCCATATTTGGACAGACTATAAATTACTAATATGCTCCTAATACAACAATACACCCCCTCACTCCTTAGTAGTAGAGTTATGAAAGAATTTGAACCTAAGGCAGTTGAGGGATACACACACACAAACACTAACACCTTTACAAAAACAACCAAATGTGATATATTGTGTTATTAGTAAGAAATTTTTGCATTTTTACATTCCATGTCATATTAAAATTTTATTGAATATTGTAGTGTTACCATGATCAGCATAAGAAAACAGTTGTGTATTTTAAATCTTCATATTTTATTTTGTGAATTATTACTTATTTAATATGTTCTAATGATAAACCTTCACTTGCCAATGGTATAGAAAGGACTATACGAAGGTTGAAAGTATTATAGTATATTAATCATATCAACATTTAATGTTCCTATATTTTTGTGTTGTAACGATTTTGAAAAGTGCCATACTCAATCCAAACTGTGATTTAAGTGCATTGATATTTTTTTTTAATTTTTGTTTAGTACTAGTTTATGCTATTTATATGTTTCATGATCTGGGCAGACACACAAAGGTGATAGTAACCAAAATTTAAATTTGTCAACCCCCAAGTCAAAAGTTTATTCCGAATTACTATTCAAAATTTTTATCAAAATTATTTTTTGTCTACGCGGTTCTCGCCTGATGGAGGGTCTTGCTGAGGGAGCCGGCCCCTCACGCAAGTCTTTTCCGGAGGGGGGGAAATTGAAACAAATTTTAATCCTTTTAAACACCCCTAACATGCTTTTTCCAAATTCCTTTATCGTTGTGCAACAGAATACCGTTCCCTTAACTTTGGATTGCGACCTATAATCGACCAACATAGATTTATCTTTTCCCCTAATGCCACGTGCGGACGGAGAGTCTTATATAAGCATTATATAAAGGACATCGCACGATCATCTTCCGATATGACGCGCCGGGGTCACGTGTTCGCTTCTGGCCAATTAAAAGGTCAGTGCGCCTCTACCTGGGAGCCTGGCGTTCATTTCGGGGGGGCTCTTTGTGTTCTGCCACGGTCCTGTCAAGATGTAATTTTAACGCGCTGTGTCCCCTTTGTCTTGGGATGACCCAACAAGTTCTGGACTTAATATGGCCTTATTCTCTTGTGAAAGCTTCAAACTCATCCAAATGTCTTCATCCCAGTTGTATATAGTGTTTTTCGACACCGTGAAGTTTCCAAATAAAATCATATTGAAAATGTGGCTGACTCCTCGCCGTTCTGGATGTGGCCTGCCTACACTCGACCACTTCTATTGCCTTGTGCTCCGTCACGACTAACACCCGAAAATATCACGAGTTCAACGGCCTGAAGTGCATCGCCACCGTAATCATTACATATATATATATATATAGATATAGATATAAATATATATATATATATATATATATATATACTTATATATATGTATATATATATGCATATATATATATATATATATATATATATATATATATATATATATATATATATATATATATGTATATATATATGTATATATATATATATATATATATATATATATATATATATATATATATAATATATATATATATATATATATATATGTCAAAATTTTGACGCCTTTTGGTACTTTTCTGTTAAACTGTTTACTGCTTGCCCAAGCGATACAGACCGGGTTTGGCGCGCTACCAAAATTATAACCCGCGACGACAGACGGTTTTAGCGTCTGAAATTTTGCTTTCCGGAGGACCCATCATGGAGGAAAGATGAGAAGTGACAAACATTGTTAAACAATGTTAAACTTAGTTAAACTTAGTTAAACTTAGGTTAAAATGTTTAACCCTCTTGAGTTGTGGTAGTTTTTCTATTCGGATTCTATCCCCTACTTTTTCAAGAGATATTTATAAATCTTAAGAAATTATTTCAGATTATTATTGGGAAAAAATTTCAGTTCCCAGAAATATATACATAATTTTGACTAGTTTTTGTTTCATTATCATGAATGAATCTTTCTGTAATAACTATTATAACTTGTTATTAAACTAAAACGAGTGCGAATTTGAATTAAACAAGTTATTAATTTAAAATCTATTTCACATATCTTTCAAATTTCTTTTCAGTTCTTATTTTAAAATGATTGAAATCAGCTGAGACACAAAGTTCTATGCATTGTTCTTAAAAAATAAGTCTACTCCCTAATACATTTAATTTTAATCCTCTGTAGCTAATTTAAAATGCAATAGAAACTAAAATTTAATTATCCTAACTATCATAAATCTAGCTTCGAAGTAATTTAATTTAATTAGAAATCTACTCCTAAATCAAAGTGTGGTATAGCTATTTTAATTTCGATTTATGAAAGAGACAGTGTAAGAGTACGAAGATGAAATAAAATTTCTTTCTCTTTTCAGTCCATTTTTTCTTCCTTCACTGAAATAATTTTTTCTTAAAAAAGCACTTATTATAAATCTTTATGTCCCACAAAATTTCATTCATTGAAATTTTCTTTAGCGGTTTGGGAAAGTTTTAATCCATTTTATATTTAAAAGGAAATTTGTTTTATGTAGGTTTTGCTTATTTTACACATTCGTATGACTATTGTTTACATTTGGCTATACAATTAATGATCAGTTTGGGGATTAAAATGAATATAGAGCTTTTAAATTTTATAACCAAATGAATGGATATCCATTTCAAAAGTTTCCGGTCCAAGTGATATTGTTCTTAAACAAGAATGGAATCACTCAATGGAAACGTCCAAGAAGACCGATTACTTGGTTTTTTTTCCCATTGTTTGTTTTCTACGACGTTTGCACGGAATTATGTTTTGCCTGGTGAAAGAAATCGACGCATTGTACGAAACTAATAGCAAACCCTTTTGCTGTATTGGACAGAATTGAAAAGATCTTTCTCTGCATTAATGTTAATTGTTTGCACAACAAAACAGAGGTCGAATTAAATTCTGCAGAATTCCAACACAGAATGAAATTCTGCCGTATAAATTCGATAAGCTTCTATGTGAATTATATAAAATAAGTGTGAGTGAAGGCAACGTAATAGTAATGACTGAGACAATTGTTCTGTCAGAGTTGTAATTGTATTCATTTCAATAAAGTTTCTTCCGCAAAAATAAATTCCGATACATAGGCATCAAAAAACAGTCTACCCCTATTGCTTTAAAATTCTATTCTGGAAAGTAGTCATGAATATTGTTAACAAAACATCGCCCATTTACATTTATAACGCACCATCTGTGTTTAAATCGATGATCGTAAAACATTCAGCTGGCAATAGTAATAAAAAAATGGGTAGAAGGGAAACAGTTTTGAAACTTAATATGATTTAATGCAAAATATTAGTGTTTTATATTTATTCAAAATCTTTCCATCTGGCCAACTTTCTGACGAAGGAAATTGGGAGAATAGTGTGTTAAAAATATGTTTTTTATTACTGAAACAGTTTTAAAGTATATGTACGTTGTGTTATAGTATTTCTTATTTTAGAAACAACTCAGTATATTTTGATTCTTGAAAGAAACTGAAGAAAGAGAGCTTACATGTGAATGACGTGAAGATGTATTATAATCCTTACCTCAATCGAAGTACATCAATTTCTATAGCAGTTTTAGGTTATTGTCACCCAATCCGTACCAAAGTCTCCCTTTTCCCAGCTGAAATCTCGTGTTTGAAGTCTACACTTTTTGCTTTTAGAATCAGCACCTTGTTCATTTTTACACCGTGTCACCGTCTTTGATACTGTGCCTTATGATATACCGACAATTTCTGCAGTTTTAGTTACAGACGTATCTGCAAGCTCGCGCTAATTATCATACCTCTCTGAAACTTATTCAAATCCGATATTTTGTATTTATTTCACAACAACTAGTTCTACATAGGCTGTACTTCTACTGCATGATACCTGACACACGAACTTCACCGTATTATATACCTCTGTTGCTGGATGATTTGGTCGGCGAATACGATGATGCATACGTCTATTAGCATAGGAAAGCACCTTTATCAAGCAGTGTTCCCGTTATTTTGATAGCCCTCTGTAGGTTGAGTAAGCCTTGTAAAGCCCAATACTCAGTCTGTAAAAATATTTTACTTTGTACCACTGTGTCTATAGTAAATGCTAGACTGCAACACTAAAAAACTGTCCAACTATGGAAAAATCGGACATTATTTTAAGGATCTGCAGAGTTTTTGAACAATGATTGTCCCCTAATAGTATGGCTGTAAATTGAACGATCTTACTAAAATATCATAAAGGGTAAAAAAAATCGCTATTGCAAAACGTCTAACAAGAAATCAGCAAGATGAATGGGTATAAAAATTTTTGGAGATATCAAGACCGAAATAGGAAAGGCGAGTAAACTTTTTATGATTACTAATGTTTTCTGAAAACATATAATTTCTTTTTTGGGATACGTGAAGTTAAACAGTTTGATGACAGATTTATTTCAGCCACTTTTGAACACCTCAAATTTCCTTTTATCCAGTAAATACATGACATGCCTGAACCAGGGGTGGCTCCAATCCATAGTTTTTATTTTCTTTTTGAGGATGCAACGTCGGCTCTTGGGGATATATATATATATATATATATATATATATATATATATATATATAGGAATCTCGATCGATCGTTCCCCGAACGATCGTTTTCCCGTATGTATCGTTTATTTCACACAGTCCCGAATAAATTCCATAGAAAACAAGCAAAAAAGATCGCATGGATCGTTCCTCGATCCATCGTTTTCCCGCAATATTCGTTCAGAATATGGCAGCTTTAATTTATTGGATCGATAGTTTTTTCATAATAACTGAACCTGAAATAAATGTCTGGATTTGGCTTCTAAATCCAATTTAGAAACGAGTTTGTATTGATTGGAACTATTGATTTTTATAATCAATATATTTTTTATATCCAATGAATTGTTTGGTTTTAAAATTTTAGGAAATTTACTTGATAAATATTAGCTTATTGACAACCAAATTCAATATCCTTGTATAATTAAGATGAGAACTGCCAAGAACAATTATCATCATTTTTAGAGTGTAATTTAATGCAGTATTTGAATTCCTCTTATAGAAGAACTGAACTTCAGTGCAATAGATTTAAAACAAACAGAGCATCTTAAGAATTTAATAAACTGTCAAATTCTCAGTCCATTTGTCAAGTGTAAAACACGTTCTCCTATAAGAAAAATGTACAAAAAAAACTTTTATAAAACAAAATTGTACGACATTTTATTTACACATACCTCTAAATTCTTTTTTTAAATGTTTCTAAGCCAATATATCATAGAATTGCAAAATGTCTTTCTCTTCATTGACATTTTTATTCCTTGGATAAAGTAGTTCCGGTGACATAACCTATTTGACAGAAATAAGCTTTTATTGTCATAGAGAATTTGAAACAACTAGAAAAGAGTTTGACATTTGCTTTCCTGGAAGATACGTATTTTTTAAATGGATATGTATTTTCGGTTTGTTACTTAAAGGGAAATATAATCTTGACAGCGTGGCAAAGAAAAATAACTTTCAGGTCTTTGTAATAGTTTTACATACGATCTTTAAGGAAAACAATAATGAAGGTACCAAAAGTAGTGAAAAAGTAACAAATCGGAAACAATCGCGAAAATTCACTCTAAAAGTTACACGCATCTCTATTCATATTTTAAAGGTTTATAGAGCTATCATTCTCTGGGTTGTTGGGGGAGATTATTTTTGACTTGGAATTTTAAGAGACTTTGTATCCCATGATTCATCTCGTGATCTTAATCATGATTTCTCCATAATTTTAGCATAAAGTTTCGATTTTCATACCTTAGTTAACATAAAATGCTGCCTCAAACTGATTGTTTTTCTACAGAAGATTCAGTTCTTAATACATGCGATTATAAAGATTTTAAAAGCAATATATATACATATACGTGTGTGCGTGTGTGAACACGTGTGTATGTGTATAATTACATTGTTTATCTGTGAGCAAAAAACGAACAAATCTATTGAAAAAACAAATATCTTCCATTCATATCCTTGAAAAATTAAATATTGCAAATAAATATTGCGAGATTCATCATAATTATACAAGGAAATTTATCATTATGCGCACGAAGGAATAGAACCACGACTCCGTTTGAACTCGATCCTCCCTCGCTGCAAGCTCCGGAAGGTTGGTATCAACGCCAACACTGCGTAGAAGGCTTCAGGAAGGTGGTCTTTTTGCGAGGCGACCAACCATTTGCGTCCCTCTCACGTCCCACCATAGGCGAGAACGTTTACAGTGGGCACGTCAACATGTCCACTGGACGCGTGATCAATGTAGGGCTGTTTTCATTACGGATGAGTCCCGGTTTAGCCTCCAAAGCGATAGTAGGTGCATTTTGATTTGGAGGGAACCTGAAACTCGTTTTCATCCATCACACATCCGTGAAAGAAATGCATACGGATCAGGCAGTGTCTGTGTTTGGGGCGGTATCTTTTTTGGGTGGACACACAGACCTCCATGGCTTTCCCCGTGGAAATGTGAATGCTCACACCTATAGAGATGACATCATTGATGCTTATGTGCACCCTTATGCCGGGGTAATAGGTAATGCTTTCGTGCTACAGGACGATAACGCGAGACCGCACAGGGCTCGCATCGTGGATGCTTATCTTGAGCAGGAAACAATTCAGCGCATGGAGTGGCCAGCTCGATCACCGGATCTGAATCCTATCGAGCATGTTTGGGAAGCTTTAAGACGACGTATATCTGCTCTCAATCCTCCTCGTAGGACCCTAGCCACACTTTCAACTGATTTGCAAGAGCAATGGCTCTCACTTCCTACCGAACTCATAGACCGCATAATTGACAGCATCACACATCGCTGTATGTGCTGTATTCCTTCTCGGGGGGGGGGATCATACGCCATATTAAAGGTACTTTTCCTATACCAAACTGACACATCCTATTTGTTCATTGTATACATATGCTAGTTTCTATAACACCATAATTGTCTGGTGATTTATTTTTATGCTATTTTATACCTACCTATGTGTTTTCTAATGTGTATAAGTTTCTGTGTATAATTTCATTAAATTCTAGGCGTAACTTTTTTAGTAATCACTACTTTTGGGACTTTTCCTTAATTTTTGGTAACCAGTGTAGATGCATAGGCAAAGCCGTAAAAAAATTAATTTCCTGGGTTTACAATTTAAAAACATTTTTAGGAACTTTCTTTTTCCCTCGAAATGGACATGTAGATTTGCCATTTCACGGGTATCCCTACTCTCTCTCTATCAAAACTTCGACTCACTTGGTCGGTTTTCTCATTTTCTAGACCTTCAATAAAAACCCCACGTGCTTTCATAAATAAACAATGTAACTACTTTTTCTTACGACACTATTAAGTACGTGCTCCAAAATAATTGGCTCTGTTTGAGTTCATACTCCCGTCGTTGGCTTTATCCCACAATTTATATATCAGATAAAGCAAGGAAAATGACACGCATGGGAAAATATCAAATTAATATTCGACTGCAAATGTTATAAAACATTTAATTCCAAAAATAAACATTATCACATTTTTATACGATGGACTCTTTGAACTAAGATATACATAAAATTTCCAAATTGTATCTTGTATAATAATTTGCATTTTGTTGGCTAGAGGAGTGGGAGAAACTTAGTTATGTCTTCATATCAGTCAGAATTTATGCTTCCCTGCGCCAGTTCATTTGCCAGATATGTAGATAGAGCTGGAAAATGAAACGAGAAGGAAATAGAATTGTAACCAGCGTATTTATTTTGCGTTTCCGTGAAGTGCTAGAGAAGAGGATATTAAAGCAAAATAATTTAAATTTTGGAAATAAAGGTCCTTTATTATTGAAAGTGTGGTAATAAAGAAGTTATAACATCAGGAATATTTCTATATAGTATGGTCTTGCGTAACAGTGATATATTGAAGTATATTGTGCCAGAATTAATACCTCAACATGATATTTTATTATGCGGTTAAAATTTGAGCTGTTTGTCCGGTATTATAAATAAGTCACCGCATATATGAATTGTGAGTCATCTTTAATATTAAAAATTGAGAAGACCACCAAACGGAACATTTCGGAATAAAAAAGATTAATGGTTAATCAAAGAAAGAAAATATCCATCTTAAATAGTATCCTGTCTTTACATAAAAAAAATTACTAAAGTATTCTCAATTCTTATTATTTTTTTATAACTGACCCAAAAATTTTACGAACATCTTTTATTTTTTTATATTTTCTAATACTAAAACATATTATTCAATCTTAAATGCACTTAGTTGTCATCAAATAAAATATTTTGAATGCCCTCAGTAAGCAATGGAATTAATTCTCTTTCCTAACTTTTAATAAATTTATCATGTATATTACAGCCAGGTTTATATATTATGACCTGAGTTTCTCTAACGGCAAGATGGCAGGTTCTATAAGTTGAATATTTTATTCGTAACAAACGTTTTACGAAGAATAAATAAAATTTTAAAAAACTATAAAAGTATGTAGTATGTTTAATCTTGCAATGTTGGCTAGAGTTAGTATTTACACTCTGCAGCCGCGATTTAACTCTTTTGCTTTTACCTCAATCAATTTTCATACAGCCATCGAGTACAGATGGTTATATTACTTTAGAAATAAAACTCATAGGAAGTTTAAAGCTAGCTAGCATTAATAATTGAAGCTTAAGATAAATTTTGTCTCATCTTGTTCAGAATATGGAATAGTATTATATATATATATATATATATATATATATATATATATATAAATAATGTAAATAATATAAGAATTATTTATAAAATTTCTTACTGATATGTGGAGGGGTTTCAGACACTGCTGGAGTTTTCAAATAGGTCATAGTTTTTTGCATCAAAGGTTATAAAGTATAAAATATCACTCATGTTGCAATAAATAAGAAAAGTTTAATTCTATACATTAAATGGGACTTAAGTTATATATCTCTTAACCCAATTCTAGACAGCAGAAATTATCGTATAAAATGAAATACTCAAACCGGATACATAAAAGACTTTCATTTCGCCCTTTTTTTTAGCCTAACTAAAAATACTGAATATATAAATTTAATAGTATGATTTTTTACAGTTACTAATTCACTACCTATAACACTACGAAATATTGGTAGCTAATACCTCGAAACTAACTGGAACCAATGTGCTGATGCCTATGGACTAACTGAAACTAATAAATTAATACCTGTGTACATCAATAAATTCTAAACAAATAAGTTTAATCTGAAAATTTTATAATCTAGCTAGTATGAAATCGTACTGATACAAAACGTGTGCAGAAAATTAAATTACAACTGGAAAAATAGCAAAAGTTTTTCAACAAATGTGAAAAAAATTTAATTTCTTATAAAGCATATGGTCGGTGTATACTTTACTGCAAAGAAACTCTCGAAAGCTGATTAAATAATTCGGTTTATTTTTATGATAAAATAAAATATTCTGAAAAGTGTTTTAATTAATCAATCTATAATACATATTTGCAATCCTTTTGTAATCCGATGTAAATTTATTAAATAACTTTTCAAGAAAGGAATTTGAATATTTTGAAAGAAACAATAACTTTGCGAAAACAATCCTTTGAAAGTTTAAAATAAGAGAACAGCACAAAGTAAATTGAACTACAAATTGAAAACAGCGTAAAACTTGAGCATCGACCAATAAAAATAAATACTTAATCAGTCATGCACTTTGGAAAATATGAGCAAAATTTAATTTTAGGGAATAGTTTGGAGAGTAATAGATAACTAAGAAATAATGTTGTATTCACTTTAAGTGTTTGCATTTTAAACTATTATTGTGTTAAGCTCTTATTTTAAACGCAGTCTAAGGATAATTAAATAATATAAACAGCACAGTTTATATGGAAATGGGGGTAAATATAACAATGTGAAAACTTTGGTTGTAATAAATAGAAATAGGCTTTTTTTTTAATTTACCAAAAAAAATGTACAATAAAAATGCTCCTGCTCTGTAGAGCTTCTATCAGAAATAATTTGATTGCTGTTCTAAACAGCATTTCCAAACAGCAAAGAGAGAAAAAAAAGCAGAAATTTTGATTAATTCTAATAGTTTGGAACTTTTTCTCTATTAGTCCTTTTTATTTTTATTTCGTAATGTTTCTTGCAACTAATTAAATTTTAAATATAATAAAATTTATTTCTGATCCTGATTACAGTAATGTTTTTATTTTTATCCCAGAGTGACATAAGTATTATATATGGCATCTTTTAGTATTTCTATGGATGAAAACAGTAATTTTAAATCGACGATTAAAATTAATATGCAACTAATGAATAAAACTGGAGGTGAACGATTTCGTGAGATTTTACTTCTCTATTCATCCTTTCGATGCGGCTAGCAGGAAAGAACATATCCAATGTATTCACCGGATGAGTGCCCACTGATACTTCTGAACCAAAGAAAGGAAAACCATCCTAGAGACGATTTCTTTTTAATTGCTTCCAGGGGAATTCGTCCTCCCAAGAAGTTTACTAGGTCAGCTCTAGAGATCAGAAGAAGCTTTTTTCTGTTGTCTTATCACCACAAACATAAGTATTTGGTTCTCTGTCGTTCGGAAAGGAAATCACTTAATACTGGATCGTTTTTGCTGGAGCCATTATCAAAAATTGACTACTATATACATCGGGGTTTGAAACAAAATTGCTTTCTTGGCGTTTTGAATTATTGGAATGTCATATTTATTTCTTATAAAATACTCTTAAAAGAATCAGTAAATTAGATTCGATTTTTTTATAAATATTTTGAAAAACAGAACTTTGATAATTTTCCTCTAAATTCCATGGAGTAATGCTTTGGTGCCTATAAAGATGTGCCTATACGAAAACTTGTTTCGGTTGTTTAAAATAAAATACAAGTATGGGATAATGTTATTGAAATATAAAAGTTATGAAAAATAAATAGAGCTCTTAAAATTTAGAAAAACAAATTAGGGTCCGGTTTTGTTTCAGGTATTGTAAAACTTTTGAGTTATTCCAAGTCATTAACAGATAGTTTAACTATCCTGCGTTGCCCAAGAATTATTCTGGCTAATATGTTATCTGAAATGATAGACTATCAAGTTGTAAAAGATCTGTGCGATCAGACTCCTGACTTTTAAATATCCTCTACAGTTGACTAAGACGTTATATATTTATCACATAATATTTAGAAAGATAATTAAAATGATAAATTCTTCAAATTGGCTTTTTAATGTAACTCTAAATCAATTTCAATATGTTTTTATTTGATTTTGGAGTCTCCTCAAATGATGATTTTCGACACATAGGAAGCCCGGCCAACGCCCGATATAAGATTTTCGTAATTTAGCTTCAAGCGTTATAATTCATTAAAAGGACAAAAAGGCAACTAGGTCTTAAAAATCATCTCACAGAGGACTCTAATATCGACATTAGAGTACAAACAGCTCAGATTATACTTCTTCCGATACTCGAGAAGGAATATGCAGCCGTTTTACACATTGTTCAACACAAACAAAACCTTTAAGTTGATCGAATAGATGAGAATGGATAAGAAGGGCCAATTCTCCATCAAATGCATGAGGTGGAAACTTCTCATGCATTCCATGAATTATAACTTGATTGTTTTTACCAAATTAACTCAAAATGAATATCGGTGTATACAGGCAGTATCTCGAATCGCATGTGGACTGATCGCAGATTCGTTTGTCTGAATAATTATCTATCTCAATCGTCTCTTTAGACGAATTTAAGAATAATAAACATGTGAAATGCCATAAAAACATATACTGTAAAACTTCTCTATGGCGGAGATTAATATTTCCAAATAAAAGGGTCCATTTTGAGAAGTGGCCGTCGAAAAGAGGTTTCTTCTATCAGATTAGCGCTATGGAGACTTGAATCCTTTCTGAAAAATATATGGCAGTTTAGAGGGGAGGCGGACTCACCGTATCTATATACAAGTATAAAAAATAGTTCCGTAACTGACTCATGGACTGACATACAACGCATAGACCAAACCGCTGGACCTAAAGGGCTGAAATTTTGCATGGCGATTCTTCTTATAGTGTAAGGGTGCACTAAGAGAGATTTTTAAAAAATTCTTCTTAGATTTTTTTAAATTTAATTTTTAAGCTGTTTTAGTAACTTTTTTTAAGTGTGCATTTAAAATAATAATTTGAGGGTTATAAAATTTATATCACGAGAAAGATCATAAAAATTCCTTTAAAATGAAATCTTTTTCGAATCTTTACCTCTATTTTATGATTTTTGGAGAATTTTTAAAGATTAATTTTTAGAATTTAATTTATTAAATGCTGATCACGTGATTTCATTTCTTGGTACTTTAAATAAATTTATCGTCACGTGCATAACAACTAAATAGACAAAAAAAAAATTCTTGCTAATGCGGCAGACGATTGGACATTATTTTGTTTATAAAAATATCCCTTACGATTTTTTTATAAATATATATATTTTTTTCTACATCAATTGTATATAATGATCGTCGTATTTATTATAAATATATATATATAGATTTATTTTTTTTGGCATTAATTGTATATATTGACCGTTGTATTTAATTTGAATATACTCCGTAGCGAAGTGCGGGTTTTCAGCTAGTATATATATATATATATATATATATATATATATATATATATATATATATATATATATATATATATATATATATACAGTGGTACCTCGACTTACGAGTTTAATTCGTTCCATGACGGAGCTTGCAACTCGAAATACTCGTATCTCGAATCAATTTTCCCCATTGAAATGGATGGAAATGCCATTAATTCGTTTCCGACTCCCCCAAAACACCGCAATTTTTTGTTATATGTTTTTAAATAAGAAAAATGTGCTTATAATCGACGAACATTGTATAAAAGCGCAATACAATAGAATGTACTGCAATACACTTGCTTTATTAAGTGTAATTTACAACATTTACCTTGGAGATCAGACTTGAAGGTGCTGATGGAAGAGGAGGAGAAAGGCTGAACTGAAAAATTAAATCTTATCCGTTTATTTTTGACCTTTTCATCCCGCTTTCCTCGCTTTCGCTTTTATTATCAGCTACTCTCTTAAAGCGAACGAGTGAGACACGGAAGCTGGACGATTGTTGCATCGTTCACTGTGGCTGTAATGTCCAGATTCTTCTTTCTGAGAATCCTAAGAATGTTTTCTCTGAATCCGTAGAAGGGAGAGAGCTTGCGATCCTAGGACAAAGGTCATCCCATCCCTTAGACACCATGGGGAGTTCTAGTGTGGGGGAGAGAATTGAAGATATCTTACTACGAGAGATGTTGGGCGCTGTTCGGTTTCAGAGGGCGACTCAAGCTTGGGCAGAGCAAGCTGTCCCGGGTGGTAATTGCTCAGTGTTAATCTCTCGGTTTAATACTCGATAGTAATCTCATAATAATATGTATACAATTGTATAATCATTTTACATAAAGGTTGCAAATATTATATGCTTCTTGTGTTCTCATTCGATGAGCAGGTAACATGGCATTCGCTGCTCAAACTAGCGGTGGGATATCTGAAGCTTGTTCGTAACCCGAATTTTAGCTCGTAACTCGAAGCAAAAAATCTACCGAGAGAATGCTCGTATCTCGAAAAACTCGTAAGTCGAGGTACCACTTCATATCACCAGTATATATATATATATATATATATATATATATATATATATATATATATATATATATATATATATATATATATATATATATATATAAGAGTTTATAACAAATTTATATGCTCCACTCTAATATTTCCATCTTTCATAACTATTTTTTATTACTTATTTATTCACCGACCAGATCTTGTCGAAAAAAGATTTTTAAGTATAATTAGCAGATTCGGTCTTTTCGCTGTTTTGTTTGTATTCAGAAACATTGGTTCGGAACTAAATTTATAGCATTAAATAATTTTCCCTGTTTATAATATAAAAAACAGTAGCATCTTTTCGTTCCATTACTACTTCGTTTAGAATAAAAAATATTTTCTTCCATCTCTCTCAATATCAAACTGATTTTTTCAATCTTTTATAGCTTTATAACCTCAATAACCTTAAAGTTTCATTAATAACGTATCCTTATATAATAATCCTTTCATCCAAAATGAGAATTTTGCGATTTTAAATAAAACTGAACGTATTGAAAAGAAAAAAAACACATTTGAAATATTCGTAATAAGGATGCACCTGAAGTAAAATACCTGTTAGAATTCTATTCGAAGCCATTCAAAGGTCAACGCTTAAATAAACAGACGCTTAAATAACTAAATTAGATGTTGTTCAGAAATAAAAATAACCAAGTAAATAGACACTGAACTAGCGAGAAAATTAATGGGGAATTTATAAAATAGTTTTAAATTTACTTCGCTTTTTTGCTTGTTACTCCGGGTTTCTTTAAATAAAACAGGCTTTTCATACTAAACTGGGGCTTATTCAAAACGAAACCAGCAGATTTCTACCGATCCAAGTTTCGATAAAAATCATTTTGAGATGTAAAACATGTTATTGCCATTCCAGAAACTTTTCAAATCTTTGAGAAGAATTAAATTCATCGCAAATATTAAAACATCTAAAACATATGACATGACATACAATATCTAGCATCTAACAAAACATATAATATCTAAAACATATAAAATAGAACCAGAAAATTGATTAAAAATCTTTATTCTCCAAATTTGCAGGAACTTTTTGCAGTTTAAAATTTCTTATTGGGTTTCTGTTTGGGCTGCAATTATTCTTTTCTATTTTTTAATCTTGGCAGTTTCATTTTTTAAAACGCTTGATTGTTGTATGATGAGCTGTATTCTAGTGAAAGTGATTAAGACTCATAATTTCACTGTATTGTTTGTTTTGAATTAAAAATTTAAGTTTTTTTTCTACCGAATTTGACATTTTCGTTTATTTTTATTGCAAATTTTATATATGTTAATAAATATTTGTGCAATTTTTAAATAAAATATTGAAAAGTTATGGGTGAATATTGTAGTCGAATTTTAATGTTTTCCAAACATTTCGTGCAAAATCAAGCATGCGTATTATATTCAAGATTTTATGGTATGATGTTGTAACGAACAGAATCGATTAACTCCAGCGTACTCTGTCTATTCATTTCCTTAAAACGTAAATTCTTAAGCCACACATCAGTTTAGGTCACTACATCTATGCGGCAGCTTGGCACTCATTGAGAAATGAATTTGCGTATCACTAAGATTCCATGTTCGAGTTCAGGAGTCTTTAATAAGTCTACACGCTGAATCATTTCAATTTAAAACACAGTATTCCTAGAAACTCATTTAAAATCGGCCTTGGTGACATAAGAATTCCCATCGGAAAAAGCCTTCAACAATATGACTATTATAAACATCTCGAGAGAAAAATTTCATATAGTTTAACAGACATAATTTTAATAATAAAAATTCCCGTATGCAAAAGAAAAAACTACCTGCAGTTTCTGACATCACTGCATAAAATTGTCTAGATCCAAATATTTGTCTTACACTATTCAAAACTGTGTAACATAAACTTATTTAAAAGTTTTATTCATTTGAAACTGAAATTCTTGGAGACAATTTTGCCATATATTAGGTACCTAGGGATTCAGATAAAATTTAGAATGTCTTATTTATGACACGAAATGGTTTGTAAGTAAATGCTTGCAAAATCATGTAGGGTTTTTCAAATTATCAAAGAATTGTACTGGAGCATATGGTTTTATATTAAATGAAAAATGTTACACGAGAAATAGAAAAATGCTACTCATGAGAAAAAGAAAAGAAATCACAAGGTGCAAGATCGGGAGCAGTATGGAGGACGTCTCGAGACAGTTACAGAATTTTTAATTAGATATTCAGCCACAATTGCAATGTGCTGGGGTATTATCATGGAGTAGTTTCTATTTTTTTTTCTTTCCATAAGTCTGGTCTCTTCCTCCTGATAGCCTTCCTGAGACGCCCTAATATTGCCTTGTACACATCGTTATTTACAGTGCGTCCGTCAGGTATAAACTCAAAATCAATGACACCTCTGTGATTAAAAAACAATTCCAGAATGACCTTACCTTTGTACTTGTTTATACTAATTTCGCTTCATCCGAACATTGCATCATCTTCTAGTGAAGCGCGGCCATCTCTAATTGCTTACACCAGAGTTTTCTAAACTTTTAGCTTCCTTGGGTCACATTGAAAGAAGACGAATTGTTTTCGGCCATACAAAAATATACCTAACATTAAAAATAGCTCATGAGTAAAAAAAATGTATTATATATAGTTATCATATTTATGAAATTATAAATTTTATTAAAGATAACTATGGGAGTCATAAAATGTGATATTTAGCACTGAATTTGAGAAACTGATGCATCAATATCTGGGTCAATTGAAGAAGTCGCAATTCTCAGGGAGTTCTCAAGATGTTCATCCGATATTTTGGTTCTAATTTGACTCTTAGTTTGCTTCACTATTGTGCATACTAACTTTAATATCATTACAAATATGAATTATTAAATCTGTAACAACTTCCCTTGTCATTTTTGTAATGAAACTAATATACAGAAGTAACATACGGAATTTTGTATAGAATTAAAGATATTCCAAAAAATGTATTGTCGATTTGTTGAATAAACAAAGCGGGATCTGAAATGGCCGCCTGTCATCATGACCGAGGCGGGCTATTGATATATTTTTTTTTGCTTTTAGCTCTCTTTTTGGGCCGCACTAATACATGCTCGGATTGGACACCCGTGGCTTAAACCATTCAAATATAATTTCTCTTGATAACGCTTTGTAACCGTAAGCTTCATTTATCGCTTCTACAGTCTCTGATGAATTCTTTCTTAGAAAAAAAGCAGAATTTCATGGCTGACCTCTGTTCAAATTGTGACATTTTCAAAGCCCGCAATTTTAATTTTACTTCCTTATATAAATCATTGAAAAAAATTTGACCGCAAAATTGATTCAATAAATATTACTGAAGTTATATACTTTGACAATTGTAAACACATGTATATAATAGCTGATACATAACACAATAAAAATTATATGATTACTCTGAAAGAAAAAAACACGCTTGTGACATTTAACTACACTGCTATAACTGAATTTGAACTTCCTGTTATCATTCTCACTGGAACTGGTTCTTAAAATCAACAGTCTCTTAAACTACAGTCTTATCAGTCACTTTATCAAGATTCTTGTAGGTGTAAAAATTTGGTTGAGATCAGGACTGCATGGTAACGAAACACTTGCGCTGGGTTAGCTACTCCCTGCTGGTGTCGTAAAGGCCTATGCAAATGAATCCTTCGATCCGGACCTGACGTCTTTTATTCCTTACACCATTTCGCCTTGGGATACGCTCGATATCACATCATGTAATTGTACTGTTACTTGTATCCTATAAACACTATCGTTGCTCAACCTCTCATCAATTACATGTATGTGCATTGTTACCAATAGCCAGTGTTTCTCACGAAAAAGTAACCATTAAAATGAACATATATATTTATCTACTAAACACAAAATATCTCCAGGAAAATCAATAAAACAAAAATGTGCTATATACAAAACGAAGCGAAATAAATCAGTACTCATATGAATATAAAATAAAATAAAATAAAATAAAATCATGACACTGACTCAAATTAAAACAAACTCCTTGCTCGAATCCTAAGAATGATGAGTAACAAAACCATTGCTATCTCGAGGACGTAAAAAATATGAATGAGAAGCTGTGTTATTATTGTGTATAGTTGACGCATTATTAGTTATATGAGTGTTGTTAACGTTTGTTGCAGGTGAAGTAGGTGTCGAAATAGATGGAGATTGAGGTAGTTCTGAATCCTGAACAACGCTGCCTTCCAACGAATTGTCATGCTTAAGACCACCATTATCTCCCTCGTTGTTCACTATTTCCCCTAAACTAGTCAAATTTTCGTTACAAGTTATATTTCTAGATAGGTAACATCAGGTCTCTCTCATACACTAGATGTGCAGGAGTAATATTGAAGAGTGCAATGCAGTTCTGTGAGCCAATACCGCGAAATGCAAATATCGATCCCACCTGCTCTCCGATGACTTAGGCCGTCCGCACACGGAGCAACTCAAAAGAAACTGATAACCGACTCCAAGCACAAACCAGTCCGTGATGAGTCGTAACCTATGTAAGTGAATGGAGCCACGCACACGGCGCAACTGGTTACAAACCCGTCAGCAACGCGTTTGTAATCAGTCGCAGGCAACTCAACGTGTCGAGTCGCTAGCAACTTCAGTCGCCAGTTTCTCTTGCGTTGTACGTGTTATTCCACAATCTATGTTACAGCCGCTCTTTTGGCAAGCTGACATATGACGTACACGAGTCACATGACTTCTGCATAGCGATGAAATGAAATTCTAACGTTTTTTGATGTAAGGAATACAGCTCAGATTCAAAATATTAGAATAATAGAGAAAAAGTAATAAGAAAGAAATTATATTCCATTTATTTATTTTTTATACTAAGTAAATGCAATTAAATTTCAATTAATCTTTTTTTTTCAATTAATCTTTTCAAAAATGATATTAATTTTAAGATAATAAATAAGTTTAATCAGCAATATGTTCTTAATAAAAATATCGTTTGCATATTTGCCTTAAAAGACTTTAAATTACCAAACGATATTTTCAATTTGTAAAAAAATGTAATTATTCTAATATTTTGAATATAAGCTGTATGTGCGCCCATATCTCAAACTATTTCTGATAATAATTTAACTAAAAAATGAACGATCAACAAATTAATATCAAATTAATGGGGGAAGTGGAAAAATATCCAGTTCTATACAACTTCAAACTTCCAGGATACTCAAGAAAGGATGAAACGGAAAAGGCGTGGAAAGAAATTTCAAAAGAATTACTAATGCCAGGTATAATTTTTTTAATTTCAATTTAGAATGAGTACAATTAAAATAAATCAATAGCATACTTCCATTGCCAGGGCAGAGATGCTTTAGGGGTAAGAAAATAGTTAGCTAAGTAATTCCTGAGAAGGTTTGCAGGAGAATTTCTGTTTATTGTAATGTTTTGAGGTGAAGGTTGTACTGCGTCGTCATTATTTGTTTCTTCACAATCTGTAGAATAGGTAGCCGTATAATGAACCCACTCTTGCTGTCGTACATAATTGTGAAGGACACAAGCTGCTTTTATGACGAAATTCACATTTTCAGGATGTCGGATACGAATAGGGCCATTCAAAACAGCGAACTTTTCACATGCCATCCCAAAAACACATTCAATGGTTTTACGTCCACGGCTCAATCTGTAGTTGAATATTCTTTTCACATCATCTAAAATTCGTCGAGGGTAAGGTCTCATTAAATATCGTGACAGCGGAAACTCGTCACCAATAAAGTAATAAGGAAAGGGGTGACCATTCTCATCATATGTCAATGTTGCAGGGGGAGGGATATTAAGTCCACCATGTTTGATCCAATATTTCATTGCAGAGGCACGGATTATGCCTACATCGCTGCTCCTTCCAGCATAACCGGTTTCGATCAAGTAAATAAACCATCGGCGTCGCAGCACACCATTAACACTATCGAATGATACGATTTGTAATTGAAATTAGCAGAAAGACTGTTTGCAAATTTCTCGATCCTGAAATGTTTGCCGTCTAATGCTCCTATACAGTTTGGAACATTCCAGAGAGTTTCAAACCGTTTTGCTATTGATTCCCACTGCTCTCTGTTTGGTACCTGCATGTATAGCTCTTCCAACTCTTGCCATATTACTTTTGATGTAACCGCCACAATTCCACCCACTGTAGTCTCCCCTCTAGCGACATAAAGCGCAATAGAGGCAAATGTTGAACCAGTACCCAAATATCTGTAACATAAATAATTAAACATATTAATATATTTGTAAGATTGACATTAATTTAATTAGAAGATGAATAAAACTAGTGGGTCCTAAATCCCCCCATATAAAACAAGAGTCTCGAAATTAAATACTTGTCAAGGATTTATTCTAAGTTGAACACATGGTTTCTACTGTGAAGTTTCTATTTTAAAGGGAATTCAAGATGGCGGATAGTGAGGATGTTGCGTTTTACGACTCTCTTGATTCGTATTTAAATACAGTGGAAATTGCCCTTCTTTCTAAGTGCAACATGAATCAGCAGATGCGTGAAGATGCAAGGAAAGCGTTGGGTGAGTTGAAAGTCCTTGTTACAAGGCAATTTGAGAAGATATCTGTCGTTTATCGTGAAGTTTGCAATGAAAGTGTTTTGAATTACGTTCAGAAAAAATTGTACAGCGGAGCCGTGGCGCCATCTGTTGTTGGCCAGCAGAACAGGGTGAATTCATCGAGTTGTTCTCTCTTGATTTCGGCTGAAAATTGCAATTCGGAAGATGTTAAAAAACTTTTCAAGGCACAAATTGACCCCAGAAAAGATAAAATAGGAATTAGACATGTTAAAAGTATTAGTGAAGATAAGGTGTTAGTTCATTGTGCTTCTGAAGTAGATAGAAATAAATTAAAGACAAGTATTGAAACAAAGTCAGAAATTTTGAAGCCAACTGTTCCTAAGCGGAAGAATCCTACGCTGTTAATTAAAAATGTGCCAAATGATATCGGAGATTCAGAAATATTAGACACGATTCGGGAACAAAATCCAGAAGTTTTTGATTCTGATAAATGTTGGAACGAGTCAAGAGTTCGCTTTGTTTTGAAGAAATTCCAACATGTTAGATCTGTTGTTGTTGAAGTGCATCCAAAAGTTCGGAAAAAAATTATTGCGTTACGATCCTTGAAAATGATGTGGAATATGTGTAATGTTGATGATTTTGTAGTTATAAATAGGTGTTTTTTATGTCTCGGTTACAATCATAGATCTATGGATTGTAAAAATAAATTGTCTTGTTATTTTTGCTCCGGAGAGCATAAGAGTTCGGAGTGCCAGAATTCTGAAGATCAAGTTTGTGTAAATTGTATTAGATACAATAAAAAGTTAAAAAGTGAAGTTAAAAAAGTGGATGTTAAGCATAAACCTTTTTATCCGAGTTGCTCTTGTCATACGTTTATGAGGGATAGTATAATTGCTCGAACGGATTATGGCTAAGGTTTTTAAAGACTGTCTTGGTTTTGCTCAGCTTAATTTGCATAAGTCAAAGAGAGCTACTCAGCAGCTTATTTTAAATCTTGAATGTGATGATGTTGATGTTGCTCTTGTTCAGGAACCCTACTGTTTTCATGGCAGGCTTTCTGGATTTCCAAATACCTACAGAATTTTCTATGACGCAAAATCGGATGTTATTAAGGCAGCTATTATTGTTCGTAATAGTGCGATTACAGTTTTTTCAGATTATCAGAATTTTGATTATAATGCTGCACTTGTTGATATCTCTTATAGGGGATACGATTTTACTCTTTTTCCTTATTATTTTGAGCCTTCCGTTAATATTGATTTAGATATTAAAAAGATTGAGCATATTTTTTCGAATAAAAGTTTAAAGAGGCTTATTTGGTGCATGGATGCCAACAGTAAGTCTGAGGTCTGGTTTAGCCCTGTAACTGACTCCAGGGGTATTAAGTTGAGCGAGTTCTTCAGTATGTGGTATCTGTTTGCGTTAAATGAGGATTATGGACCTACTTTTAGTGCGACGCAGGGAACAAGTTATATAGATGTTACTGTTGTCGGACAGGAACTTCTTCGGTTTGTTGAGAAATGGTGTATACCTGAGTATGATTCTCTGTCTGATCATAAAATGATTTCTTTTGAAATGAAAATCCCAAAACCTAACAATGCTTTTAGTATTTCTGAAACTTCAAATCTCTTTAACATTAAAAATGCAAACTGGAAACTTTTTGACTTTCTTTGTACTGATGCGAACTCGATTATTTTAAATTCCATAGAAAACTGTACTCAACCTGACATGCTGGAAATATGCGTTCAAGATGTACAGGATTTGATTGTTTCTGCTGCAGAAAAATCTATTCCTTTGAAAAAATGTGGTTCGCATAAAGTTCCTTGGTGGTCGAATGAAATTTCTTGCATGCGGAAACGGTTGAATGCTGCTAGAAGAAGATATCAAAGAGCTAAAAATTCCTTTTTAAGGGAAATTTATAGAAAAAGCTATCTTACTATTAGGGTTAAATACAATTTAAAACTTGAGGAAAGTAAATTAAATTCTTGGAAGGATTTTCTTGCTGATATTACTGTGCAGAATGTTTGGAAGAAAATTTATACTTTTGGGGTTAAAACCAATTTTGCTAAAAGGCTTGAAATCTCGGGTATCGAAGTTTCTCCTGGTCATTTTACTTCATCTTTTGGGGATACAATTGATGCCATATTGAAGAAATCATTCCCTCGTGATTTTCAATTGCAGGATAGATCTAGTCATAGGTCTTTGCGTGACGAAGCTGAATTGGTGTATGACGTCGATGTTGATGTTCCTTTCTCTAGGGCGGAAGTTGATTGTATAGTGGAAAACTTAAGTTTAAACAGGGCTCCAGGATACGATAGAATATCAAATGAATTAATTAAGAATTTGCATGGTAGTTGTCCTTCTGTGCTGATGGCCTTGTTTAATGCTTGTTTAAATCTTGGTGTTTTTCCGAGGACCTGGAAGAGAGCAAAAGTTGTACTTATTCCTAAAAGTACTGAGCTATCGAGGACAAATATTGATAATATTCGATGCATCAGCTTACTTCCTTGTTTGGGTAAGTGTCTTGAAAAACTCTGCATAAATAGACTTAACTACCATCTACGACGATCCAGCCTCTTGAGTGAGGATCAATATGGATTTACTCCTCAAAGGTCAGCTGAGGATGCTTTGATCCGCCTATGCGATATTGTTAAGCAAGGAAAACGTAAGAATTATGTGACATTTCTTATTTCTTGGATATTAAGGGTGCTTTTGATAATGCATGGTGGCCTGGTATTCTGCACTTGCTTAGATGTCTTAAAGTTCCTAAGAATGTTTTTTACGTAATAAAGAGTTTCTTGCAGGGTCGCTCAGCAGATCTTACATTGGGAAATATCACAAAAAATTTTGTGCTAGAAAGAGGCTGTCCTCAGGGGTCCGTTACGGGACCTTTTGTTTGGAACATTATTATGAATGACTTGCTCTGTAATATCTCAAAATTCCAAAATAGTTATAAAATTGCTTTTGCAGACGATTTACTGATTATTGTTCAGTGTAAAAACTTTGATGATGCCTCTGTTATATCTCAAAATATCCTGGACTACATTTTTGAATGGTCGGAACTTTATAAGTTGGAGTTTAATTCTTCTAAATCTAAAGTTATGATGATACATAAAAAATCGAGGCCGGCTCATGGAATTCATTTAACTCTTGGGAGTGAACCTATTGAAGAAGTACAGCAGATAAGGTATTTGGGAGTTATTGTTGATAATAAACTGCAGTGGAAGCAACATATTTCTTACGTCTCCAGTAAAAGTGAAAAAATTCTTCTTGGTTTATTGCGAATTGCAAAAAACACTTATGGGGTTAAAACTGATGTTCTGAAATTGATTTATAATCAGGGTATTGTACCATTGATCTCTTATGCTTCAGGATCATGGGGACACTCCTTGAAAAAGAAAATAAATAGTAGACTTCTTAGAAGAATTCAAAGAAGATTTCTACTTCGTATTATTCGGGGTTATAGAACAGTTAGTTATGATGCAGTCTTTGTTATTTCTGGTCTTCCGCCTATTGATTTAATTATTTTGAATAATCTTGAAGTTAAGAGGAGCCATATAAAAGACAACGTTTGTAACACCCTGGATGGGAAGCTTCCTATTTCTTGTTTGCCGCACCCTGCAACTAGGAAACCTATTATAGTTATTAACTATGCAGAGGATGTTTTTCAGGAGTATAAAACTATATGTTTCACGGATGGTAGTAAGCTAGATGGAAGTGTTGGTCTTGCTTTTGTGATTTATGAAGATGGTATAGAGAAGGTTACAGCTCAGCATCGATTACTTGATGAATGTCCTGTTTTCCAGGCCGAACTTTTATCCTTAAACCTGGTTGTAAAATGGATTCAGGATTCTTTCCGTGAGAGTGAAACGCTTAAATATCTTATTTGCTCAGATTCTCTTTCTTCCCTCTTTCTTTTGCGTAATACAGCTTCTACAGAAAAGCTTGTAGTAGAAATTCACTCAATTTTGCACGAACTTGAAAATGTTGTTGAGATTCATTTTTCTTATATTCGGGGCCATACTGGCAATCTTGGCAATGAAAGAGCGGACCAGTTAGCGAAAGAAGCGACTCTTCAAGAGATAGATTTAGTGATGTCTGTCCCGAAGTCTCACTGGAAGCGTGTCGCTAGGGAAAAAACTGTCTTGGACTGGAATACTGAATTTCTTGCTTCGTCAAAGGCATTGTGGACAAAAAGATTTTTTCCAACTATTTTTCAGCGTTTAAAGTGTAAGCACTTTTCAACTGACTTTAACTTAACTCAAGTTTTAACTGGTCATGGAAATTTCAAGAGTTATTTGCTTCGTTTTAATTTGGTGACTAGTGGACTTTGTGCTTGTGGTGATGCTGATGAAGATGTTGAACATTTTCTTTTTCACTGCAAATTACATGCGAATGCCCGAGATATATTAAAGGCGGACCTGAGACGTCTGTCCATTTGTTGGCCTCCTGTTCTTTCTGATCTCGTTAAGAGTGTGGAAAGTCTTGCTGTCTTGCAAAATTTTGTTTGTAATTTAAATGTTTAATTTTTCTTGTTTTGTGTTTTTCACTTCCTTCTGTAAGCCTCATGTTATACCTTGTGGTGCATGAGGAGATTTCAAATGAAACAATAAAAAAAAAAAAAGTTTCTATTTTAGTCATTTTTTTTGTTTAATGATCTGCTTCACACGCAGTTCAAAATCTCGAGTAAAATGTGAAAAAAAAAGTAGGTCACGCCGGAACCAGCGTGCGCGATCCTAAAAGAATATGGAGGGTCGAAGGTCATAATTCACGGAGAGAACAAATTAGTCATCCATGACTTCGGTTGCACTTGACTCGCGTATATGCTCAAATTGTTTTGATTTTAATCATGGTATTTTTTCTCTCTCTGCTGTAATCTCCGCTCTAATGTAAACTTTTCATCTCTCTAGCGGCAGAATGTAAAGAAAGGTAAAAGAATCTTCGTAGAGTTTTTTTTTAAACACGAAAGCCACGAAAAGTGGTGCAGAGGCAAAGCCGAAGAAGGCATATTATCTTTTGGAAGCTATGAAATTCACTATTCCAAATATTAAGACATTAGGGGGCTCTTCAAGAAATCTACCCAACCCACCACACCAGGAAGACGGTGAGGAATTCGAGGAAATTGACTATGAAAATAACGCCACAGAGGGATCACAACCACTTTCATCATCTCAAAAGTTGACACTCCCGTGTTCAACCATGTCACCGCTACCACTTGCCCCTCCACTAACCTCAACTTGAGATATGTGTAAAAAACAGTAGTCAAGAGCAACACAAAATAAGCGGGCAATGAAAAACCATGAAGTAGACAAAGCGTTTATCGAATACCTGCTGAGCAAAAAATCCAAAAGCAGCTCTTCTTACTGTACCCAGGACCCAAAAACAGAAGGGTTGAAAATGTCCCTGCTTAGTATGCTTCCAGATCTTTTAACAATGACAGATGAAAAAGTACGACGATTTAAGCGCAAGGCTTTAGATTCTATTGATGAAATCCTGTCAACCCCTCCTATAATATCTGAGCAACTATCTTTTTCATCCAGATCTTCAACCCCTGTATCACAATCTCAACTCATACCTGAACCTGAACATCAGTCAGAGGCAACTTGTGAGACACCATAACTCAGCACACTTGAAGTAAGGGGTGCAACCACTGGAGCAGGAAGCAACATAGTTACATGTGCAGAAGGGTACTACGTAGCATTTGATGAAGCCTTGAACGACTTAAGTCAACAGTAATTTCTATTTTTCAATTATTTAATTGATTAGAAATAATTTCAATAATAATTTCGTAGTATTTTTTAGCAATTCTAGATATTGAAAGTGAAAATGAGTGGAAAAGTTGTCGGACTCAACACGGAATCGAACCCAGGACCTCTCGTTTTAGCTATATTAAGTATTTTTTCTCGCTATATTAAGTTGATGTACTTATAAAATAATGTACCTGATCGAGTTTATTTTAATAAAAACAATTTTCTTACCTGAGAGTGATTAATATCCGTTCCTCAGCATACACACATTCCTTCATGTTTGAATTTTGTCTGTTTAGTGCAGGAGAAATCAGTTGTACAAATTCTGAATAACTGTCTTTAGACATACGATAGAAACATAGAAATTTTGCATCCGGAATTTGTAGTTCTTTTGCAGCAACAAATAATCTGTGGTTAAAATTTCTTTCAATATATGGATGAACCCAAAATTTCCTTCGTATTCTATTTCTTCTGTAACGATAATAGTAATAAAGAAACACTGATTCATCATTGGAATCATCACTACAATCATTATCCATGGTAGCCCGGAATAATGATGTTCTTCCTTCCATGACAGGTCGCAAACTATTGATTTGAATCACTTTTGAGTCGGCCCGTGTGTGGAGCCGCATCACTAACGAGTTTGCAACTGATAAGCAATTTCAGTCGCTAAGCAGTTGAGTTTCCTTTGAGTCGCTCCGTGTGTGGACGGCCTTAATCAAATGTTTGAGAGAACCTATAATAATCCCATTGACTCCTTCCACAAAAAAAAAATTTTGGAATACATAAGAAAAAAATTTGAACAAATTTATTATCCTAATGAATTGTGAAACTTCTAGAATTGCATTAAACATTTGTGGTATATTGCGACAAATTGAACTTGAATCAAAATTACCTAATAACAATCTATATTATACTTCAGAGATTGCATCTTATTAATAAAAGTGTTTGTGTGTGTGTGTGTGTATGCGGCCCCCAGGCGAATCTGTAAATCTTACAGCCGTGAAATTTGGCACACGGGTAGTGCAGACTATGGGAAGGTGCACCTCGAAGCCCGAATTTTAAATTTTATTCTAGAAAATTTTTTATTTTATGTTTTGTGGGATATTTTATGTTTTTTTAACTTCAGATTACGATATGTCGGCAAAAAATGATCGTAGAATTTTGATCTTTTTACAATCTAAGACTACAGACATTTCTCCTTCAAACAAGACCTCATTTGTTTAAAAATAATTTAAAACAGACTAATATTTTCATCAAAATATTAAAACCACTTCTTCGATATTTTTACGCCCTTTTAAGCATCTACGGTCGATGCTCTTCGTGTTTTTATCTTACAAAGAAAATATTTACATCATCTGGAAGATGAAAGCTTTCTCATTCATATGAACCTCATTTCAAGTCTCTATCTTAAAATTTCGATTTTTAATTGAATTTTTAAAGAACGATACTGCAACCCAAATTTCCTCCTCGGAACTTCAAAGGGAATTGAATGACGAAATATTCTCCGCTTGGGTTGTAAACAACAATGAGTCATTCATTCACTTGATTCATTCATCGCCCTTAATGTAAGAAAAATTTAATTAGAGATCTTGAATTGATTAAATCTTCTTCACAGTAAAACAGTTTTTCATTATATTATTTTTTAAATGTCGTTTGTTTACGTTAAAAACTTAACAAACGTTTATAACGTTTAGGTCTGTTTGTTTACGTTTTTAACGTAAACAAACAGACCTTTTGATTAAATGTTACATACTTAGAAAGAGCTTCAAAAATTTTTAATTCAAAATTTTTAATCATAATTAAATCATATCAAGATGTACTGATTTTTTGGGATATTTTGCCAGTTAAAAGTGAACATTCGAATGGGAATCGATTCGCTTTGGGTTGACTGCGTACCATTTTCAAATTTACAAAACGGTTCCTTGATGTTGCTTCGTAAGTTAAATTTTTATAAACTATTATTTTGTAATATAATTGTTTTCATTTTTTAATATAATTATTTTCTAGTGTTTGTGTGTGTGGTTACTTACGTGTGTTAAAATCATTGATAAATTCACTATAAGGCAGATTCTCGAACATCGTGATTAAAAGATGTGAATTTCCATTACTTCAGAACAGAATTAAAGATATTTAAAGATATTTAAAGATATTTATAGATAATTAAAGATAAGAACAGAATTTAAGATACAGACATTTCTCCTTCAAACAAGACCTCATTTGTTTAAAAATAATTTAAAACAGACTAATATTTTCATCAAAATATTAAAACCACTTTTTTGAGAAATTTATGCTCTTTTGAGGATCTACGGTCGATGCTCTTCGAGTTTTTATCTTTCAAAGAAAATATTTACATCATCTGGAAGATGCAAGCTTTCTCATTCATATAAACCTCATTTCAAGTCTCTATCTTAAAATTTCGATTTTTAATTGAATTTTATAGAACGATACGTCAACACAAATTTCCTTAGCGATCTTTCAAATGCGGTTTGGAAGAAGAACCATTTTTTCACCCATAGGCGGGGAGGTGGGAAGTTCCGAAGAAAGAATTTTTCGCCCATTCGTGGAGGGTTGGGCGGAGAGAAATTTCTCGCCGGGAGGGGAGAATTTTTCTTCTAGCTGCGACTGTTAGCAGAACGTGGGATACACAAAATTTAGATACCTTGATTCGTTGTTTTTTAGTGTTTCCATTCTCTAACAATGATTGCTGAAGGGAGCGGGTCCCTAAACCGACCGGCTAGAAGGGCGAAGCCCGTGTCATGGGTTATGTCACAGTATAAATAACATAAAAATTGTCAATTTTTTCTATGTTATTTATACTGTGGTAATTTTTTAATTGATTTTGGTTAACAAGCATTCTTAAAATCCCGGGCAACGCTATCTGTAATTAGGAATACCTCCAGCTTTTCCTTTCTTACAGAACAAAACTCATTTCGGAAGTTTCATTGAAGGTAAAACGAGCAATTTCTGCTGTGGCATCTAAAAAGGTATTTTAAGTAAGCAATTAAACTTTGAAGCGAATTCCCATCTTTAACGTTACATTAATAAGCATTACATCTTATTAATACAAGCAAATGTTTGCGTGTGTGTGTGGGCGGCTGCCAGGCGAATCTGTGAAATTTAAAGCCGTTAAATTTGGCACACGGGTAGTGCAGACTATGGGAAACGGCAACTCGAAGCCCGAATTTTAAATTTTATTCTAGAAAATTTTTTATTTTATGTTTTGTGGTATATTTTATGTTTTTTCAACTTCAGATTACGATATCTCGGAAAAAATGATCGTAGAATTTTGATCTTTTTACAATCTAAGACTACAGACATTTCTCCTTCAAACAAGACCTCATTTGTTTAAAAATAATTTAAAACAGACTAATATTTAAATCAAATTATTAAACCCAATTTTCGAGAAATTTACGCAATTTTGAGGATTTACGGTCGATGCTCTTCGAGTTTTTATCTTACAAAGAAAATATTTACATCATCTGGAAGATGAAAGCTTTCTCATTCATATAAACCTCATTTCAAGTCTCTATCTTAAAATTCCGATTTTTAATTGAATTTTAAAGAACGATGCTTCAACACAAATTTTATACGCGATTCTTCTAACGCGGTACTCTAGGCGTTGGAATCAATCAATCATAAGAACTGCGCATGCGCACAAGGAAACGTTTTATTTACTTTTGCCAATGTTCACTTTTTCTGTATTCTGTGAATTTTTGTTTCATTTAGTTACTTTTTTGCATATTCTTTCTATTTATGCTTCTGTCTGAAACTCTGGAATATTTTTTATTATCATTCTAATACTTCGAAACTTAACAATGTTTACCAGACGTGTTTTAAAACAACTGTTAATTATGTTAGTGTTTAGCTTTGATTATGTTTGTGTTTAGCTTTGAGAAAGAATAATTTTGTAAAGGTTTTTTGGGTCTTTTATGCTAAAATAGCACTTAAAAATCAAAAAAAGAAACAAAAACTTACCTGTAAATAGCATACCTTTTTTATAAATTGATCAATTTGAAGTAATTTTTATTGAAATTTATCTAAAACACCTATCATTCTGCATCAAATCCTAAAGCTAATATTTTAAACTAATTTTAGCTTTTGATTGTGGAAATATTTTATGTTAAAACATGTTAGCAATGTATTACATATGCATTATTTTGTACGTCAAATATAGTTGCACATTAATTGTATAGAAATTTGTGGTATGACTTTCTTAAGTAGCATCATTTATTTTTTCTCGATGATATCTTTTTCTTAATTGTCATATTTTGAGAACATAACTTTTAAATTAAAAAAACACAAGTAACAGTGTAGGTTAACAAGAATTATTGTCAAGAATTATATTTCACATAATTGGACAAGCCACAGGTCAAGAAGTGTTGAAATTAATGGGGGTAAGCTTAATTTTTTTTACATGCAGTAATTTTTTCATGTCCTGATAAATGATTCATAAATTAGATTCGATAGCTGATTTATACCTCATTTATATTTTTAGAATTTAACTTCTTACTTCTGTTTTAACTTTCCTTTCTATTTTACAATCATGTTTTGTTTTGCTATTATTGAAGTGTGTAAAAACGTTTTCATTGCTTTAACGATTTAAATTTAATTTTTTTTGTATTATTGGCCTGAGAATATCTGCCCGCAGCCTGTACTTTTTATTCATACTGTGTTATTTATACTCTTATTTTTTCTACGTTATTCATACTGTATTTAGTTTTTAAATTGATTTGGTATTGTTTACTTTTCAGCTTTTCCCGAATCTTTACCCCGGAAAGAGAAACGAAACTGGAAGAAATCAGACAACAACAGCAAAGAGTAGTTGGACAAAAACCACAGGATCGTCATGATTTGTTCGCAAGAGTGTTTCATCAAAAACAAAAATCACTTATGAGTCTCATCACAAAGGCAAAGATTTTTGGAGAAGTTAGGTGTCATATGTACACTAAAATTGCAGTTTTGGCTGATTTAAACTCTGTATTCTTACATTTTGATGCCCCTGTAGCAGCAGTGGATTACATGGTTAACTGGAGTTACTCATTTGTTCCATTTTAAAGGAATTAGGCTGTGGTTCATATGGGAATGGTGTTTAGAAGCATACGGCATATGAGACAGATATTACAGATCAAACAATAGCCAAAGATGACACCACTTCAGTCAGTTGTCACAAAACAACTGCCTCCGTCCACATGTTGCTGAAGCCTCCTCTACACGATTTCTTCATTCGGGAATGGCGTTTAGAAACATACGGCATATGAGGCAGATATTACGGATCAAATAATAGCCAAAAATAGCAAGTGTCTGTAGACAATACGTGGATTGTCCCGTATTGCCCTCTACTAACCACAATTTTCAATGCCCATATAAACGTAGAGTAGTGCAATTCAGTTTTATAGTGTTGCGTGTGAGTGGAACACTGGTGTGTGGTTTTCAAAAGATTTTAGCTTTTATTGGAAATTGTGGTTTTCAAACGATTTTAAGTTTTACTGGAAATTAGCAGAACATTAGCTTCCAACACAGTAATCGTTTGGAAAGTATTTATTTATATACACAACTCCCTACCATAATACTCTAAAAATTTATATTTTAACACATTTCGGTTACTGCTGTTGTTGGTAAATACACGATCTTCATTGCCATGCTCATTTCAGACATTTCTCATTGGGATGATGCTCATTTAATGATGCTCATCATGTTTTCAAAAGTGAAATATACCATGTTCTGTAAATGCCCCGAAAATATTTCTATACTGGAGATGTAGACAGATTAAAGAATTTAAGTAAACTTTTGTGTAATTTATACATTTGTGTGTGCTTAATTATTTAAATTAATAGATTTATATTTTTTAAACGTTTTATTCTTGCATTCTTTTAGGGGTTTATAGTGTTGCGTGTGAGTGGAACACTGGTGTGTGGTTTTCAAAAGATTTTAGCTTTTATTGGAAATTGGCAGAACATTAGCTTCCAAAACAGTAATCGTTTGGAAAACTGAATTAAATTTATTAAATGCTGATCACGAGATTTCTTTTCTTTTTGTGATACTTTAAATTAATTTTGCGTGACGTGCATAACAACGAAATTAATTGACAAAGAAAATATTAAAATACAGTAAAAGATAAAATTTAACCACTAGACTAATTGAGATGGAAATTTTTAAAAATTTAGTTCAAATTTGTATGTTTTATGGATACAGAGGCTGTTCGCACATTTTTTAGAAGATTTTCGTAAGCGGTAATGAAAAATCGTTTGCTGCAAAAGAAATAATTGCAATTGTACTATGTTTTTAAAAGTCAAAATTATCGTCTGTAGCTTGAAAGTTTTGTTTTTATTCAAAATGGCGTTTTTAACAAAGCAGTGGCTCGAAGGCTACATTTATGCTCTTTCCGAAGAGAAATATGCATACTTCGTTATCCAAAAACGATGTGAGAGTCATGGTTTTGTGATATCTAAAGTGTCGATTGGTAATATCGTCAACAAGAAAGGAAAACAACGTAAAATTGGAGCCTCAAGTGGGACAAAAATTCCAAACAAGTATCCAAGGAAAAAACGGACATGTTCGACTATTGCAAAGGTACGTTGTTTAATGTTAAAAGAAAATCCCCCTAGACAAAGGACAGTTGCAAAATCATTAAAATGCTCGGTGTCCACTGTAAACAAAATTATAAACGTTGATTTAAATCTTAAGAAAGCGAAAAAATGCAATGTGCATCGTCTTCTTCCAAATCATATCGCTGAACGCAGGACACGCTGCAGAATTCTATATGAGAAACACTTATCCAAAGAAAAATGGAAAATAATTGTCACAATAGATGAATCATGGGTGTATTTAAATGATTGCAACAAAAAAAGAGCCATTTATTATCATAAAAGGGGAGAATAAAATTTAAGTACATGGTTCAAAGAATCGAAAGAAAGTTTTTCTAAGGGATTCATGATTATTGCTGGTTTTTCTTATAATGGAAAGTTAAAAATAAAGAGAGTGGGAAAAAATGTCAAGATTAACTCCAAATACTATCAGGAACATATTTTATCGCCAATTTTTCTGAATGAAATACCATCGCTTTACCCACAGTGCCATCAATCTGTGAGACTCCATGAGGACAAAGCTAGCAGTCACATATCAAAATCCACTGTAAATTTCCTAAAAGAAATGGAACAAAAAACTGGTATCAAGGCCATACGCTTCACTGATATCCCTACTAAATCTCCCGATGTATAACCTATGGATTTTTCTGCTTTCGGACTTTTAAAATCTGCATTATCCAAACGTCGTCACAAAACCCTTACAGGACTCTAGAAAGCTGTTCAGGAGGAATGGGATAGAATACCTCTTCTGACACTTCAAAAGGCCTCCTGGAAATTGCGGTGTCGAAAGATAGTTCAGAATAAGGGATGTCAAATAGAACATTTAAAACACAAGAATTTTATGTAATTTAGTTTTGTGAATACAATATACATCGTCTAAAAAATGTGTGAACAGCCTCTGTATTAAATAAAATCTATATATAAAACTGTAATTTCCTCTTAAAATGTGTTTCGCCATGACGATAAATAAGTCCCAAGGCGAAACTTTAAAATATGCTGGCGTACATTTACGAGAAAATTGTTTCTCGCACGGTCAGTTTTACGTAGCTTGCTCACGCGTAATTTCGCGGATGAGCCTGGTAATATTAGTTCCGCCCAATGAAGAAACAAAATATATTGTTTATAAGAAAATCCTCTAAAAAGCAATTTCATTACTTTTTCATTCCAATTATCCTAAAATGTACCCCGTATCGAAGCACGGGTAGTATAAAATAAAACTATCAGCTAGTATAAAATAAAACAAGAAACCATTGACAATTTATTATACCTTTCACAAAAAATTCCTAACAATGTACGCTCCACTGAAACTAAACCCCGAACCTAGTCAAATATCTAAATCAAAACAACCAGTCTCTGTTTCAAAGTAATATAAAAAAAATTTACAACTTGCCTACAGTTAGTTTACTCACATTTCCGAACTCCTACAGTGCCAACGAAGCATACGTCCCAAAACCTTTACAAAAAAATTGTATGCTCTGCTTAAAATAAGCCACATTGTATCGAACCAAAAACTCAACAAAACAAATGAAAATGTCCTTCAAAACTCAAAACCACTAAACTGGAAAACCACTGTTCGATCCCAAAAATCATGCTGACCTGTTTAGCTGAAAATATGCACTCGAAACATCGTAGACAAGAGTAATAAAAAAAATTTAAGTAGCAACTGTTTATAAAATGAACAAGATAAAATTTGGACTCCACATTAGATGTAAAAAAAATTAATTGGAAGTATTAAAAGAAAAGGGCAATATTTTATTCACAAAATTTCTCGCTTGAAAGTCTAAACGTGCAGAGGAAATTTGGAGAAATTTGGAGTATTTGGAGAAAAACCACCTTGCAGATGCATTGTTACAAATCAGGAGTAATTCGGGTGCAAAAATAAGAATAAACAAAATTTGTTAACTGGAATTAATAAAAATACAAAATTTCTCGTATGAGAGTCTCAACGTGCAGAGGAATTTACAATCTCGCCTATTTGGAGAAAACCATCTTGCAGAAGCATTTGATACCCCTCACAAGCATTTCGTGGGGAAAAAAATTATATGGAAAACAAATTAAGGTAATTTTCGATCTTTCCAAGAACCCCAAAAAATTCTAATTTTCGTCTGACCATGAGACCAGGTCTAAACGGCAAAGGGGATTGTAGTAAAAAACTTTGCCCCAAGCAAGTCCGAAAAAAAATCAAGTGATATGAAGCCCAAAACAAAATTTTTAAAATAAATTGACCTGACACGAAGAATTGCAATCAAAAAAAAATTATCAAAACTTAGAATCCAAATATACCACAAATTTAAACAATGGAAAACACATATTTTGAACTCATCAATTGTAATTATTATTCTTTAACCTCACCAGAGCAAACAAATTCCAAATCAAAACCTATACCATTCAATGTATCAATAATTATGCACTACATATTAGGAAAAAAATTTAAATCAAAGGAATGCACTCTTCATAATACACCTTTAAAATATCTACTATAAATTCATACATAACTCGTATCCAAAATTTCTGTGCCAAAAATTGAAGTAACTAAGATTAAGCCTCTACTGTTTAACTGAAGCAAGAAATCAAAAACACCATTTACTAAACACTAAAAAAACTGACTGAAATAATTGAAGTAAATTTAAATATAACCCAAGCATCAAATACCCATAATTTCAATATCATAAAATGCTATCAGAATTATTTAAATCAAAATCACACACATATATATATAAAATTCTCATATTTAATAGACTAAACAAACTCAAAATCATCATGCAAAAACAAGTATTTTACTATTTTTCTCCACCCAAAAAAAAATTATTTCAAAGAAATTATTCATAATCATACAAAAAAAATCTGTCATGCTTTCAAATTTGAATTATGTTGTGAGCGCCACTCGTTTTGCACGACGCCATTGCTGTACCTAATCTTTAATCGACTGCCGAAAGAAACGGCTTGGCAACTTTAATATATAGATGGGAATGACTAGTGTTAGGGCGAGAAATGTATCTCTTCGTTTTACCTGTGGAGCATTCGTATGGGTGGTCTTAATATAGTTTGAAACTTTTCTTATAAAAACAGCATTTCAAAATCGAGAAGTGTATTACACATGTTGTCTCAAAACTGGTAGCCACCCAATACACGTTATTGTGGATTTAGCAATTCCAAGCATATTTCTGAATTTAATATAAAACTTATAGTAGCGTCATATATTAGTTCGAATAAAGAAGTTTTAGAGTTGTTCGAATAAAGAATTTGAAAGTTCTGTACTTCAAAGGAATATGACAATTATCTCAAGTTTCTCAAGTTCCTCTAATTTTTTAATATTTCCTTAACTTTTGACGGTATTCTGATACAAAAGACTATTATTACTTTTGATATATAAATCCCTCTATCTCATTCTAAAATAATGATTGGACAGGATTCTTGATCTATTTTTAAAAATAATCTTTCGACTTTAAGCATGGTGCATACTCGTATTTTTCTATTTCTTTTTTTTTGTTTTAGAGAACGCAAAATTATTTCCCTCTCGTAAACAAGTCATTTCCCTGTTAATTATGAGTATAAAACGATGCTACCTGATATCAGTAATAATATTTTAGAATTAAGCCAAAAAATATAAACAGCACGATTTCAATTATCAAAAAATGAACAAGACACGAGTAGTTAAATGTTATTTGAATTACTTTTTCTATGTTTAGAAATATTTTATTACTGAATTAAAATACTAAATATATGTCAAATGCACTTTTTAAGCAAAATGAGAGTTTTGTAGACTGATATCTGTAGTAATATCGTATCGCTATTTTCGTTGTTATGTGTGACAAAAAATACATAAAAACGAAAAAGGTTGCTTAATAGCATTAACTGATTTGCTGTTTCTATCCAACTTTCCTTCCCCCATAAGACTTAGAAATTTTTAGCAACCCATTTACAAACATTTACAAAGAGTACATTGCTGTAATATGGACTGAAACCTTCAGTCCCTCAGAAAAGATGAAACATTTGCATTTTAAAATAGAAAATTAAAAAAAATATTTTCCAAAAGGGAAAATATTTTTTTTGGTCTTTCATACTGGAATTTATAATTCATTATTTAAAAAAACCCCAATAGGACAGTTACAATTTCACATTTTAAGACTTCGTATATGGAATTAATCTGCGTAGAATGAACTTTTTAGTGATTATAGTTTTATTGCTTTGTTTTCCTCAAATAACTTATTTGAATTACTGTGTTCATGAAGTAGGGTAGACCGGGGCTTGTTGGCTCATTTTTTCTTCAATATTTAAAAAAAAATTCATTTAAATTTTTAAATTGTTTTAGTTTGTACAATCAGCACATCTTAAAGCATAACCACGTATGAGAAAATTTGAAAAATATTAATTAATAGTTTCTATAGGATATTATTATAGTTTTATCGTTTCCATATTCTACATATTATAGTTTCCATATTCTACGTATATGGAATTAATCTGCGTATAATGAACTTTTTAGTGATTATAGTTTTACTGCTTTGTTTTCCTCAAATAACTTATTTGAATTACTGTGTTCATGAAGTAGGGTAGACCGGGGCTTGTTGGCTCATTTTTTCTTCAATATTTTAAAAAAAAATTTATTTAAATTTTTAAATTTTTTTAGTTTGTACAATCAGCACATCTTAAAGCATAACCACGTATGAGAAAATTTGAAAAATATTAATTAATAGTTTCTATAGGAAGCTAAGAAGGACATCAAGTCACTGGGCCAATCTGCCCCATCGAACTGGGCAGGTTGGCCCTCTAAGTTGATTTGATTTTCGGATTACTAACGGAAATGAAAAAACACATAAAATATCAAATGTAGTTTTAATATGGTATATAAAAGACACAAAGGATAAGAAAATATATTTTGTCCAACTTAACTACTGCCTTCATCGATCTTTCTCTTCATCATAATGAATGCAAACATAAAATATCGTGCCCCTACTGACACATGATTCATGTGCCCAACGATTGCATCTGGCACATTGAATCCAGTCTTCTCCTGATTTAAAGACAATCAATTTTATTGACTTTTATAGGCTTATGAATTTAGAAAACAAACTCTTGGACTGCGGGGCATCTTGGACCACTGGGCCAACATGCTCCGCATTTAATTGTCCAACTTGCCCATATCGCCATTTTCACTTTTGATCGTTGTATCAAATATTCTGTTGACATTTTTTTAATCAGTAGGTAGAAAATTAGCTCCGAACAACGATATTTTAGATTGCTATTCACCTAAGTGAAACTTTAATTTAGAAACAAATTAGAAACGATTATTTATAAGTGAAAATAAAAACTCCCTTCAGGGAAAATTTGAAAAATTGAAGTGGCTTTCGTTTGATTGCTTCTTCGCTGCTGACGCTGTTATGGGTGAAACAAAACGTACTAATGCACACGCCGCTTAGCTAGTAACGCAATCCACCGGATAGTTTGAAAAATATGGCACATGGGCCAACGTACCCCTATGGCCAACGTTCCCCGGTCTACCCTATATTGCCCTCGAACTCAGTACTTCGAATTCTGTTAAATATTTCTGATAATATTTTACTCTGGGGAAAGAACTAGGGATTTCATCATTTCCGGCTTATTTTATGATCACAGCAACGACATTAGATTCTTATCATTAGTACAATTTCAAATTTTATGTTGGTTATGATGCCGTAACAAAAGACTTGAAATATCGTATTTGTTCGCCTTAAACTCAATAAACACGAAACTTTTATAGAGATATCTACTGTTCAGCAACTGTTTGAAAATAATTTAATGTCAATAGTGACTTTTCTTTTTGAAGTCCTTAACGATTTCTCTGCATCGTAATTCTACAAAATCAAAGACGTTAAGTTTGTATGATTGAATAGACTTTCCCTTGTGAGTCTAGCTTATGACATGGTTTAACTTCATGGTTTAACATGGTAATTAATGACAGCACATAATTCACGTATAAATCAAGTAACCCTGTGACAATAACCGCAATTAGCCATCACCAAGTGACATAGCAGTTTGTTGCAGGACTGTCTCTTCACAGCACGTTACATAGTAACATAATCGCAACTTGGTAATGACGTACCAGCGAGTTTCAGGGAACTTCATTCAAATGCTATCTTCTAGTAATAGTGATAATAGGGTAACCTCAACAATGTTTCGTACTTCATTTGAATTCACTATTAATACGATTTAAGTAAAATAATGTAATCGCACACGTTTCTCCATCTTTAATTTCCTCTTCTGCAAGCAAAACATTTTTTAGAATTTATTGTATCTTTTATATTTTTTAAATAGAAGAAATAACTAGATGAAAAAACTAATTATACTAACAAGTCATTTCACGGTTTGAGTGCCCGCGCATAATTTTTCAGCAGATTCTTACAAAAAAACTTACTTCTCTGTGTAAAAAAAACAATTGTTGAATGCTTCATAAAACAAAAGCGACAGAGAAAAGAACACACTCCATAAAATAAAATGAGAAAATTCTATAGACAAAGAATTTCTCTTGAGAGCAATTAAAATCATATTCTCTCAAAAGAACCATTTTCCGAGAATCGTAAATATTAAGAAATATGAAAAAAATGAGATACGTCTTCCGTATCATTTTTTACTTATGGATATCGTATCTCGGGTTTTTATACCCTACTGATTTTTTTATAAAGTTTAAAGAATGTAAAGCAATTTTCTGCACAATAATTATAAGTCTATTTTTTTTTTACTTCCATTTCCCAAGTTACTGCTGTAATAGGAGAAGATTATAACTTTCCTCATTTATCTGAAACATGATTTTCTTTTTTCTGTTTTTTTCTGAGAAGAAACATTATTTCGGGACATGAACAAAACCAGAAATGTAACTGAGACATGAACTGTATTATTTTAATCTTTAAATCTCACGTAAAGCGATTGTGCTATGTAACTAGAAACTTCATTATTGATCTTCTTGGATCAGAATTGGATGATTTGATCTTGCTTTCGTAACAACAGCATTCTGACCGTAATAACTCCCGGGAAAGAGTTTTAAGAAGCACGAATTATATAGCTTGTACTCAGAAGGGATAATATGAGTTTTACTGGCATTAGGTAATACAAGTTTTGGGCACTGGACCATGGAAACATTTTCATGAAAACTAATTATAAATCCTATGTCATGATACCAAAAAATAAATGTTATAACGGTAAAGCCAATAAGCTTTTTCAACTATATTTCCTTGATATTTATGAAAAGAAATCCTTATACAAACTATTCGGTTCATGTGAAACATCGCATATACACCGCATAAATGTATATTTTATATGGAAGGGTCCATAATTCATTGTAATATATATGAGCATTTAGTTCAAGAGACCATCTTCATACATCTTTTTCGGTCATAGTTTTTCTGTTATACATAAATTTCAAAATTTTTAGACGGTTTTGATTGAAATTAATGGCAAGTACCTTCATATAGTACTGAGCTCAGCCTAAATTTCACTGATTCAAATTTTTCTCAGGAAGAAAAAAAAAATTTTAACTATACCACGGATTGTCAGTTTTGCTTGAGATACTCTTTGTGATACATCAAATGTAATAAAAAGTGTTCCTTAATCAATAATCGTACAATATACATAAAGTGCAATTTCTAGACTTCTATAAAATCACAAAGTTTATAGTTAAATGCAAATAAATTGTTTTTAAAAGTAGTTATCGGCCCATATCTTCACACAAATTATTCAAATACGTATCATTTTCTCTCATATTGTTGGTTCATTGATTTGCAGTTTAGCTTAGCGAAAGGCTAAAGGAATAAGGAATAAAATAATATTATCTTAATGCATTCTAATCCATAAAGTAAATTATAATCGGATAACATAAAAGAATTCCTTTTATTTGATTACTTCCAAGGACGAAAAAATTAATATGCATACTTATTTGATTATAATCCATGATGTCAACAATATTTGAGGTTGATTGCTTCGATTATTCCTCGATTGCTTCGTTAGATCTGTAGTGGAACAAAAAGAAGATTCCACTAGCCGAGTTAATTTTGTCGATTAGTTACTTCCTAGATATGATATATCTATTGATTGAAATTTAGATGAAAAACAAATCTCTCGCATTGTCTTTTGGATTATTACTCCATATTCCTTTTATTGCCAAAATCACTAAAAATATGCTTTGTTCGGTCCTTGGGAATTCAGTTAACGACATAGTGCCATCAATCAAGTAGTGTAACGGCTGTGTCATTTTCTATAAGATAAAATAATACCTTTACATAATAAATCTTCATTAAGCAGCTGAACATGCCAATCTAACTATTATGTAGTTTACATAGTAAATATATGTTGCAATACTCTGTTCATTGATTTGACAGTATATATTATTAATGTATACATATATGTGTCTATCTCCATAAATGCATACATAAATACTCATATATACACATACATATATAGTATATACGTATACAAATATATATATACGTACACATATATACATGTGTATGTAGATTTAAATGTAATTAGTAGAAAAAAGAATCACGTGATATTTAAGAGCATAATACAAAACTAATATACTAACGGTACATTTATATATATATATATATATATATATATATATATATATATATATATATATATATATATATATATATATATATATATTTACAGAGGCTGTTCGCACATTTTTATAGACGATTTTGGTAAGCGGTAATAAAAAATCGCTTCCAACACAGTAATCTTTTGGAAAGTTTTTATTTATATACACAACTCCCTACCATAATACTCTTAAAATTTATATTTTAACACATTTCGGTTACTGTTGTTGTTGGTAAATACACGATCTTCATTGCCATGCTCATTTCAGAAATTTCTCATTGAGATGATGCTCATTTAATGCGTGTTTTCAAAAGTGAAATATACCATGTTCTGTAAATGCCCCGAAAATATTTCCATACTGGAGATGTAGATAGATTAAAGAATTTAAGTAAACTTTTGTGTAATTTATACATTTGTGTGTGCTTAATTATTTAAATTAATAGATTTATATTTTTTAAACGTTTTATTCTTGCATTCTTTTAGGGGTTTATAGTGTTGCGTGTGAGTGGAACACTGGTGTGTGGTTTTCAAATGATTTTTGCTTTTACTGCAAACTGACAGAACATTAGCTTCCAAAACAGTAATCGTTTGGAAAGCTTTGAATTTAATTTATTACATGCTGATCACGAGATTTCTTTTCTTTTTGTGATACTTTAAATTAATTTTGGGTCACGTGCATAACAACGAAATTAATTGACAAAGAAAATATTAAAATACAGTAAAAGATAAAATTTAAACACTAGAGTAATTGAGATGGAAATTTTTAAAAATTTAGTTCAAATTTGTATGTTTTATGGATACAGAGGCTGTTCGCACATTTTTTAGATGATTTTGGTAAGCGGTAATAAAAAATCGTTTGCTGCAAAAGAAATAATTGGAATTGTACTATGTGTTTAAAAGTCAAAATTATCTTCTGCGGCTTGAAAGTTTTGTTTTTATTCAAAATGGCGTTTTTAACAAAGCAGAGGTTCGAAGGCTACATTTATGTTTCTTTCCGAAGAGAAATATGCATACTCCGTTATCCAAAAACGATGTGAGAGTCATGGTTTTGTGATATCTAAAGCGTCGATTGGTAATATCGTCAACAAGAAAGGAAAACAACGTCAAATTGGAGCCTCAAGGGGGACAAAAATTCCAAAGAAGTATCCAAGGAAAAAACGGACATCTTCGACTATTGCAAAGGTACGTTGTTTAATGTTAAAAGAAAATCCCCCTAGTCAAAGGACAGTTGCAAAATCATTAAAATGCTCGGTGTCCACTGTAAACAAAATGATAAACGTTGATTGATATCTTAAGAAAGCGAAAAAATGCAATGTACATCGTCTTCTTCCAAATCATATCGCTGAACGCAGGACACGCTGCAGAATTCTATATGAGAAACACTTATCCAAAGAAAAATGGAAAACAATTGTCACAATAGATGAATCATGGGTGTATTTAAATGATTGCAACAAAAAAAGAGCCATTTATTATCATAAAAGGGGAGAAAAAAATTTAAGTACATGGTTCAAAGAATCGAAAGAAAGTTTTTCTAAGGGATTCATGATTGTTGCTGGTTTTTCTTATAATGGCAAGTTAAAAATAAAGAGAGTGGAAAAAAATGTCAAGATTAACTCCAAATACTATCAGGAACATATTTTATCGCCATTTTTTCCGAATGAAATACCATCGCTTTACCCACAGTGCCATCAATCTGTGAGACTCCATCAGGACAAAGCTAGCAGTCACACATCAAAATCCCCTGTAAATTTCCTAAAAGAAATGGAACAAAAAACTGGTATCAAGGCCATACCCTTTACTGATATCCCTACTAAATCTCCTGATGTATCACCTATGGATTTTTCTGCTTTCGGACTTTTAAAATCTGCATTATCCAAACGTCATCCCAAAACCCTTACAGGAAAGCTGTTCAGGAGGAATGGGATAAAATACCTCTTATGACATTTCAAAAGGCATTATTATCCTGGAAATTGCGGTGTCGAAAGATACTTCAGAATAAGGTATGTCAAATAGAACATTTAAAACACAAGAATTTCATGTAATTTAGTTTTAAGAATACATTATACATCGTCTAAAAAATATGTGAACAGCCTCTGTTTTTATTTATTTATTTATATACCTATTTATCATGTATCATATATCAAGGGTCATATATCATATACGTTTAGTATATACAAAAAAAACGTGTTCTTGGAAACCTTAACGCACCTGAAGTAACAGTATTTTTTCAAAATGTTTTTTTCCTGTTTGTCGACATAAAATGATTTTAAAAATATTCTATAGAAGGAATTTTCTTGAAGAAATTTAATTGTATGACGCCTGCTTTCAAGATTTATAATAAACAAATTGCCGAAAAAAAAATTTTAACTTCGATATACGCATAACATTTCAGGTCTTGATAAGAAATATGATAGAAAATCAGACAAATACAATGATAATATTTAAATGCAAAAGGATCGCTGACTTTCAACTCTTTCTCCGAATTAAATGCAAATTTCTTGAAAGGACTTTAGATACATTTCTATAGAATTGAATGCATCGGATGGTGAAAAAAAATTACATGTAAATATGCCGCAGCACGTCTCAAATTTAAATACTATAATGTTGCATTTCATTGAAAATTCAATCATCGGGGGATCTATCGCCAAAGACCTTTTAATAAAATATTTTTCATCTTATCTAGCAAATATAACAAGAGATTTTCGTAAGACTTGCCGCTGCTCAAATGTCGTTTTTCGTGCTTTTATTGTTGTTGCGGAAGTAAATCTTTTTAAATCGAAATTTTTTTCTCAAAATGTTTTAAAGAAAATACGTTAGAACCTTTCGGAAATGGAGGAAAATAACCAGATGATTTCAAAAATGCAATCTCATGGCATATATTTTTTGAAAATGATGACAGAATTCTTTCATTCACTTTAAAAAATGGAAGATTGCAAATTTGCTCTCTTTGCAGGACATAGTGTAATTCAGGTTTTCTTCTCGTAAAGCACGTGATTTTCCTCGTGTTGGAGGCATTATATTATCAAGCCCAGTTAAACAAGTATGATCCGCGTCATTCTGGAATTCGCTGCAGGATCCAATTGGAAACATTTTTGGGGAGTTGCATGTTCATAGCTATGATCAGCCGTAGATGAGATTTTGAAGTCATTCAAACTTTAAATTCATGTTTTTTTTAAACAGTTGTATAAACGTAGGTTACTAAAAAACTCACGAATCAAAGAAATCAGTTGTAACACATTTTAATATAGAAGTTGCTCTCAAGTAAGCTACAAATAAATAAACTCATTAAAGTAAAAGTAAACAAAGAAAATGAGTAGATTACCAAGAAAATGTAAATAGTTGCTAAAATACTTAAAATAGTAAGAGTGAAATAATTTTGTGAAAATATAAATTTTTCTTTTATGTTATATCAAAAAAATTCTGCATGTGGTTAAATAGCATTTGTGAGAAAAAATTAATTTCAAAATGTAAATATTCTGATCAAGCACTTTTACCGAAACAATACTGATTTCAATTAGAATTCAGACAGGAATAAAAATCTTTTCTGTTCCCAATAAATTCTTAAGAATGTAGTAAGGTTTAGTATGTACTGCATTTTTATGAGTATTTCAGAAGAATGCAATACATTAATTTAGTGTGGAACATGATAGAGGGAAATTTATCCAGTTGGCTAAAAGTGAACCCACGTAATCATAGGAAATTTGCTACCTAATATTCTTGAACAGCATACTTTTCAGTTTTTCCTCACCATTCATCAACATTACCAATTGTCTCATATACCTAAAGAAACAATTATATGGAAACTAATGAGATACTTAAACTAAACCAGAATTGAAGTGTAAAAAGTTGGATTATTACTGCATTGCAAAAGAAGCTCAGTACTTTTCTGAGAGTTGCACCTCAAAATTTAAAGAAAAAACAGTCTTTTAGAGTTCTTTTGTTTTAACATAACAGTGCGTGGAAATCAAATTAAGATAAATAAACTGCCCACGTTGAAACTACTGCGCTGGCTCCAAGCAAATTGCCATCATAGCAACCTTCTGCAATTTAGTGGTTAGGATGCGTGTCACGAAAAGCAACTGATCCGTTACTATTCAAAATAGGTAGAAAAATTATAAATATGATATTACTCAATTCCACTGGACATTCGAAATTTCATTAATTAAATGAAAATGGCGTAGAAAATAACTAGGTTAGATAATTTTTTTTTATCGTTTGCGAAATTCTTTTGTTACAGATCAAAGTCTGTTTACCATTTAGGATTAGGTAATTATTTTTTCCGTCAATATAGGCATATGATCTGTGTATTACTTTTGAAGTTTTATAAAAATGAAGATTATGAAAACATACTCCTGCATCAGGGATTCCGAGCCGCTGTATCGCGCCACTTTAGGGTGTCGTGAGATCGACCGAGGGTGGCACGAGATTTGTTTTGGGGATAAACAAAAAATATATTTGTAGGGCCGACTTAAAATAAATATTAAGTTGAATTAACTACTCTCTCCCGCGACAGATTGTTACGCACATCGATTCTGAGGCCAATTTGCTACTCTAAAGCCCACGACTGTTGCGCCTGATGTTAAATATTGTTTTATTCCTCCGCGGGTGGCAACAAAGGTCATCTGTAGATGGCGTTTGTATAGAAAATGTTTTACACATAGAAGGAATGCTGTCATCTTGTTATTCAGTTGCTGCTTAGTTGTTGTTGAATAAAGGAAATGATCTGATAGATGCATTGTGTGATTTTTGATGCATCGAAAGGAAACGACGCACACAGACCTGACACAACTACTAGAAAGGTGAGGAACTTTAATCTTATGAACTGGTCACAAAGCGAAGTAGTTATATGTTTTTTATCTGATATCAAACATTTGTGGTCCAAGCATCAATCGCGTATTTTACATTAGTAAGACAAAACTATTTTTTAGCGATTTCCATATTAGTCATCTAGTGTAATACTATACTGAATCCCACGGATACTTTTGGAATTGCTGTTATATATCCTTTTCGAGTGTTTGTTACTTATATCTTTAGATAAATGAATAAAATCAGCGATGGAGTAATTATTTGTTTGAAGTTAAATTTAACATTAAATACACATTCTCCTTTAATTTAATATTGGAAAAATGGAAAAAAACTAAAATTCTAGCTAGGGTGTCCCAAGTTTCTAATCTCGTTTCCAAAGGTAGACTCCTCTAGTGCAGACCTGCACAACATATGGCTCGCGGCCCAAATGCGGCCTGCCAGCACTTACTCTGTGACCCGCGAAGACGTTTGTGAGGACGCACAATATTATAAACCTAAAAAATACGGAATATTATTTTTAGATTTATAAGATTACGAAAGGAATATGCAAGCAACGGATATTAATATTCATTCAATTTTTAAAATAATCAGTAATTCATTTGTTAGAAAATATTTTCCTGCGTCCCGAATCAGTTTTCCATAGAGAAGTATGGCCCTGATCACATTTCCAGTTGCGCAGGCCTGCTCTAGTGTATTATTATACTGAATCCTATAGCTATGTTTGAAACTGTGTTAATATATGCTATTCTGGTATTTGTTACTTCATTTTTCATTAAATGAATAAAATCAGAAATGGAGCAAGTATTCATTTGTAACTTAAATGTTCCTGATATACATACTACTTTGATTTAGTATTTGAAAAATCGAAAAAAAAGTGAAATTCTAGCAAGAGTGTCCAAAGTTTTAATCTTATTCCCAAGGCAGCCGTAAAATATATCCTCCCTCTGTTCTTCAACCATATCCTCCATCTGTTCTTTAACCCTTGATTTACTGGTTTAGTTTGAAGTTAAATCTTTATACTTTAAAAATACAAAATTTTATTTTAAAAGATGTACTTTGAAGTCATTCTTTTTTTTTCAGTTGTTCCATGTTCACCAAAGACTGGTTGACTAAAAATTCCGGGAATGTCTTACGTCAGACAAGAAGTTGAAGTATACATTTGAGGTGTCTCGCGATGAGTGTTATGTTGAATGATGAATGTTAGAAGCTCTCTCGAGCTTCTAACATTGCTATATTTTTTTAAGAGTAGCAAAGTAAAAATATAACAAGGTTATGATAAGATCTCCAGCAATATAGCTTGAAAACTAAAAAAGGCCGAAAGCCTTAGGACGTATTTACTAAGATGTACAAAATAGCATGAATTAAAGAATTTTGTAACACAATGTATGAAAATATTGCATTTCTGATACATGTTTTGCTAGAATTCTAAAACATATTTATTTAAGCATGACTCAATAACGAATTGAACAATTTGTTGAATCAGTATGCCCCATTGCTCCTTCTATATTTCTCTATAAAACACCTATAAATTCATCACGCTCAGTTAGTTCAAGTATTCTAATATTCAACACAAATTTTAAAGCTGAATTCTTTAATCCAATAACTGATAACATAGTCACTGTTTCTTTTCATCTATGTTTCTTTTATTTTTGATTTCTAAAGACAGAGAAGCATCTGGTAAAAAACGTCTATCGGTATAGTCATATCATAAATATGGTATTCAGTTTTTAAAGTGTATATAAAATAACCTATATATTTAATTAAATTCCTATGGAAAATGCGCAGAAGAAATAAAGCATAGCATAAAAATAGTTACATTTTGCATATTTAGCATATATTTTAAATTGTTTAAACTTTAAATAAAGTGAAGTTGACCCCCAACATAAAATTTCCTTTTAAGGACAGTACTGTGATAATTAAATGCGACTGGCAAAGTAAAGCAGAAACTGTCGTACCTCTCTCTTTGCGGAGATTCTTTCTATGGCTTAGGGACAATGAGGTATAGAAATTGAGTCGTCTCTTTACGACCCAAACACAAATATATCTTTACAATTTAACACTTCTACTACCAACTTTTTTTTGTAACACTGAGTACCACTGGGGTCACCAGTAACCTCATTAGTTTTTTTATTCTAATGCTTATAATCTATGACAAAAATATTATTTACAATAAATTTATTAATTAACAGACACATTTTATACAGTTATCAATATATCGAACCTTTAAAAATTGTTTTTAGGCACAATTAGTTGAGGGTATATTGAAATATGCACCATGCACAATTCGGACATAAAGTGTTTGAATGTTGCTTACACACAAAAACTGAACATTTACTGCACTTATCACTATATTTTCGGTCCGCTAAACATTTGCAATAAAAACATCTATCTCTTTTTTCCCCTTTTACGCTCATGCCTGCTTCAAGTGTCTTTGGAACAGGGATCCGCTTCTGCAGTTGCTTTTCAACTAAAGACTTGCCTAATTCCAAAAGAAACATTCTTCTCTTATAATTTGTTTTTTTCTTCCCAATTTGGGTTAAGGTGTAACCAAATAATAAAGCCATTCAATGCACTTATATCGAACATATTGGAAAAGATGACCATTGGCCATCTTTTCGTCATTCGCTTTGTTGTATATGTTCACACTAGCTGATTCATCGTATCAACTCCTGATTTTGTGTTATTTTAATCTTGAATCATAGCTGGTTTCTCTGTCTGTGTATTTTCAATTTCGGGAGAAAAGTGCAATGTGCTCAAAAGAGTTACAACTTTTCCTTTCTTTGGACAATAGGATACAATTGTCGCTGACTTTTGAAATCCAAATATTGAAGAGTTGTCTTGTCTTCCTTTGCGTGTGATGAACTCCTGAATTAATTCGGATCGATTTTTCTTATCGTACCCAAAAGTGTAACATTATTATTCTCTAGCTCTTTTGCTAGATTTAAGGTAATAAAAAAGTTGTCTGCTGTGATATTTCTTCCACTTTTCTCCCTTCCTTTCACCATATCCAGAACAACTCTCTTTCCTTGATTAACTTCTCTAGGCATATTTTGTCCTTTTCCTGTGTATACCTGAATATTGCTTACTTAAGAAGTTTTACTGTCACAAGCAACACACAGCTTTATTCCATATTTTCCTGGTTTTGACAGTATGTACTGTCTAAACGGGCATTTTCCCTTAAAGGTAACCAATTTTTCATCGACGGTGATATTCTCATTAGGAATGTAACCATCTTGTAATGTGACTGTCCAAATCTCATATATATTTCTGATTGGTGACAGGTTATCATCAGATTGATTTTTGCGTCTATTCTGAGCGTCATCAAATCGAATGAAATGCGATATTTATGTAAATCTGTTCCTAGCCATAGATTTATTGAAAATTGGGTGACCATCATTTGCATTCCACTGGTTCATTATTGTTTCATAAGCAGTCCAAAAAAGCACAAGATTTCTTCTTTATCTGTGTTAGCCCAACTATCTCCATTTACTATTTTTTCTTCTTTATTTGTTCTTTTTAGAATTTCCAACTATATTTGCTTTTATGAAGAATTCAAAAGTAGATTGTATAGTGTCTACATTTCTTACCAGGGTCGTGTAACGTGTAGGCCCTGGTGGAGTTTTCATCACATTCCGACTCGGCTGTCTACCTTGTGTGTCTCTTTGTAGAATTTCATACCATATTTCATTTTTATTTCTTCACCTATAAATAAAAATATTATTTTCTTCTAAGATTTCTTAGTCAGTTCGGATACAGAAAATTGTAAGAAATATATTTTCTACGAAGTCCTCAACAATACGGTAAAGAATATAGATTTTTTAAATTTTACATACTTTTAGATACTTTTTATATATTTTTAGATACATTTTATTTGAAATATTTTGTTAGAATTATATAATTATACAAAAGAAGTTTTTTTATTTACACAAAGATATTCTTTTCAGCGACATCAGGTTCTTTTGTATTTGATGATGAGTCGTCTGAGAGATCATTGTCATCGTCAATATATTCAACAAAATCGACCACTCCATCATCATCTGAAACTTTGTTAGTGTCTAATTCCTCAGGTGATAATTCAGAATCATTTTCGTCATTCATAATTCTCGAAATTTCTTCTTCAGTTATATACACTCATGGACAAAAAAATTAGCGCTCCAAGAAGGAGTCGTCAAAATGAAACGAAATTTTACATACGTAATGACTACTTTGATATAAGTAAATGATAAGAAAATCAAAGAAAAAGGATAATTTATTTCAGAGAAAAAGGCAAAAGAACGGAGGAGTTAATACTCCGTTGGACCCCCTCTAGCGCGAATGCACGATGCGATTCGATCGGGCATTGAGTCATACAAGTTCTGTATGATGTCTTGAGACATTTCGTTCCATATTTGCTGTAACCTTGCCTCTAGTTCGTTCAAACTCGTGGGATGCCCAACTCGTCGTCCCAAATGATCCCAGATATGCTCGATTGGAGACAAATCTGGGGATCGGACAGGTCAAGGAAGGGTAGTAACAGTGCGGAGACAGTCTTGTGACACCCTTGCCGTATGAGACCGAGCATTGTCTTGTTGAAAAATGGCTCCTGGGATCCGTTGCATGAGTGGCAACACACGTGGTTGCAGGATTTCATGAACATACCGCTGGGCTGTCATGGTGCCACGGAACAATACTAGGTGTGACCGTGTATTGTAGGCAATGGCACCCGATACAATCACACCAGCTGTGGGAGCGATGTGTCGCTGTACAGCAAAGGCAGGATTGAAGCGTTCACCACGGGCTCTCCACACACGAACACGATTGTCATCACTGCCGAGATTGAATCTGGATTCGTCGCTAAAGACGACCTGGTTCCATTCCGCTGCAGTCCAGTTTCCTCGTGCGCGCCAAAACTCCAAACGGAGGCGTCGATGGGTGGGTGTCAAGGGCAGCACACGTAATGGGCGCCGCGATGCCAACTGTCCTTCAGCCAGGCGCCTTCGTATGGTTCGAGAAGACACAGGGGCCCCTAGTGAAGGTGCTACCTGTGCCTGGATGGCGGCCGATGAAGCAGTTGGCTGTACGCGTGCATTTCTTACGATGTGGCGGTCTTCTCGACGGCTGGTCTGTCGAGGGCGTCCTGAGCCTGGTCTTCGTGTACATGACATCTCTCGGGTCCACTGGTCCCAACACCTCCTCACAACACAATCAGAGCGGCCTAATTGACGAGCTACTCGCCTAGCTGACCACCCAGCTTCCATCATCCCTACGATTCTTCCCCTCTCAAACTGCGACTACTGCTTATATTGTCTTCGAACACGGCGTAATGGCATGTCTATCTCAGCTCTTCCTTTGTAAATGATTCAGCACAATCAAACAAGCTTTGGTTACCTGTTTTATACTCCACAGAGTACGATGTTCAACGCCCTCTACCGGCTATACGTAATGCGCAATCACGCTGCATCTCTAATCATTTGCATATCTCCCCGACATGTACCTTCATTGCAAGTTTCGTTACGATCCCGCAATTATTTCTTGGTGCGCTAATTTTTTTGTCCATGAGTGTATTTCTGCTTCATGCGTGACATTTTGAAACACTTCTAACTGAGCATGCTATAAAACTTTCTATATTGATTCAATTTGTTTTTACTTGATTAGTGCTATCATCTATAGACAGAACCAGAAATCTTTTATAAATATCCCTCAATTATAATATTACTCTAAATAAATTTGGTTGCTTTTGAAATTTATTCTAAATTTTTTGTGGGGTCACATGTGACCCCAATGGTACTCGGTGTAATAATTGGCAAAATTAATTAAAATTTACGAGTATAATGAAATTTTTATATATGTATGAGATATGTTAGGGTCTAAATGAGAAAAGTCAACTTTTTTCACTATTTTAAAAATAAAACAGTAATCACAGCTGTTTGACAAAGACACATTGGGGTCACTGGTGACCCCATGGTATTAGAAGGGTTAACATAAAATTTCAGAACAATCAGGCAAAATATTACACTACACCCCCCACGAAAGATAAGTGTTTTGAGTTGAAATACAACACTAATCTGAAAGTCAGTAATATTTGACATTACTGACTTTCTAAACATTAAATATTCAAAATGAAGTACCTAAATGTTGACATACGTTACTTACAATTTAAATGAATAAAATGGCACTTAAAGAACTAATTAACAACATATTAAATCATGAAACAATAAAAATCTGACTTAATAAAACACAAAACCCAACCAAAACTCTGAAATATGTACAGTTGGTCATGGCTCTTTCTGAGAGTCTAGTCGGAGCCAGTGGACTACGGTTTCGCATGTTCAGTTTCACAATTTGTGTGCAGCACGCACACATTTGGCAACAATTAAGATTGTACAGTTTATAACTTTAAGAATGGAATTTTATTTCTATATATGTTTTCTCTAATACTGTAAAAATTCTGCATAAATGTTATTTTCCGGTGTATTTTATTTCTAATTGTCAGAAATTCCGTGTTTTCTTTCTTTTTTTACTGCAATCATTGAAATTTCCTTTTTTTGCACTGGTAGTATGAACACTAACCTTACAAAATCTTGTCAGGACTCCCAGTTATCATGTTCCGCGATGCAGTATAATGCGACTCAGGTTCGTTTAATGACCAAGGTTTCAATTTACGTTATGTGACTTTAACTCTGTCTTATGCAACAGTCGATCCTTGTTTTGTAATAAATTCTTCTACCGAAGGAGCAACTCTCATCGATTACTGACCTCATTACAGATTTCTACAAATATGTATTTCAAACACTTTAATTAACCTCTGTCAATGAATTTTAAAATTATCATACTTGGTATTTGAAGAACTGACGAAAATTAAATTAGACACTACTCAATACATTTAGATGCAAGATTAACTAATAAATTCTAATAGGTATCAACTTAAAAATGCTAATAAATTTTCAAAATCTTATGGGCACAATGATAATCCGATTTCTAACTCCTATTTACAAACAGCGGTTATTTACCCAGAAAAATATAAGATTAAAAAAAATCAGTTTTTAAAGAAAACGAGCATTTAAATAAAATATTTTTGTGATTTTGATTTGAATTCTTCAAAACATGTCTGAATATAATTTCATTGTAGATACTGAGTTTTAATCCTTTTGTAAATTCGTGAAACATAAAGAATAAATATTTATAAGATTTTCATTTGAAGTAATCACATGTCCCATTTTCTATTATGAAAGATAATTTTAAAAATATGTTTGTGCTTTCATTTCAAACATATTTTTCGACCTCTTTGGAAATTATTTATTTATAAAATATAAATAAAATTAATCAAATGCGTATCAAATATTTATTTACTCCGCCAAATATCTCAGTTGCAGCAATTGATTAAAAGGTTCCAGGATTCATATTTTTATACTGCTTGTATGTTTCAAATTAGATTTTTAAAATTTCCGTTGGCATGCAAATACGAATCTTGGCACTTTAAAGATCAGAAAAAAACAATTAAGTAGTTCAAAATAAATATGAAATCATTTGAACAATTCTACGTATGTTTATTAATTGTTAAAACAAAAATTGGCTTGCGCCAAATCACATCCACATTATATTTAGATATGATATTAAAATGTACAAGAATAATGGAGATATTTAATCAAGACTACAAAAAAATGCACAACAGTATAAATTTATAACCATCCACCTAATAATATATTAAATTAATAGGCACTATGTAAGTTTTCTATGTTTGGCTAAGATTTTATATAACTAATTTTTCAATACTTCTATTTTCACTGGATAAAAATAATTTAATTCTAATTGGTTTTCTCACCGAAACGTCTAGTTCCTGATATCTTTTTTTTTAACTCAGCGAAATTATTTCACACCCACGTAAAATTCCTGTCCATTATAAACGTATCATTTATTGAGGTCATGCGCAAAGCATATTTGCATCTTTCTGTTACTAAAGACAATTTGGCGTTCTTCTTAGAAAAAGGTTGCGAAGATTTAGAAAAAAAATGACTATATATAGACACTTCACTCATCTTACGACTAACCATATGTTATACACTTTTTCAGTGAAGTCTCACTATATTACATAATTAGAATAGTCTGATAATGTATTTAGTAACCTTTATTGGTTCTGAATTTAAACATAAAAGCTTCTGTGTACTAACCCTATTGTATTCGCTTGCCTCAATGTTAACCTATGGAGAAAACATGTCCAACGATTGCCGACTAGGATTTAAAGATTTTTTAAAAGTTTTATTCCGTAATAGACAATGAAATTTTACACCTTGGTACATTTTGAAAAATATACAAATAACATTTTAAATTTAAATTATTCGGGGAAAAAATCCGGTATAGTCTGTTTTAAGCGCTCATAAATACCTTTGGTGTAGGAAATTTATTAAATGAATCCTCTTGCGAGGTGCAGAAAAGTCCAGGCTACCTGAAAATACCATTTTTATTGGATTATCAGTATTTATGTAGCTGTAAATACACACACTGGCCAATGAATTAGAATCCTAGGATTAATATTTTATTGGACCTCATTTTGCACGGATAACAGCCAGTATTCGTGAAGGCATCGATTATACAAGCTTATGGAGTGCATTTACGTCCAGAGAATACCATGCATTGGCTACACAGACCTTAAGATCCTGTAAATTGGATGGAAGAGGAGAATGTTGTCGGATGCTCCTTTCCAACATGTCCCAAACATTTTCTGTTGGATTAAGATTCGGTATTTGCGGCACCCAGGGAAGCTGTTGGAAGTCTGACTGATGTTCAGTGAACAAATCTCGAACAATTCTAGCATGAATAGTTGCATTATCGTCCATGAATTATCTGTCACCTGCGGAATAAGAATGTAACATTGCAGGATGCACTTGATCTGCCAGTATGTACAGGTATTGCATGGTTGTGTGTTTACCCTCAACAAACACCAGGGGACCACTCTCATACTAGCAGAACATTCCCCACACCATGATACTCCCACCAGGCCCTTGCACAGGGCGAACAAGGCAAGATGGGTCCATGGCTTCATGGGATTCTCGCCAAAATCGACGTCTTCGATCAGTGCAAAACATGGTATAGCGTGATTCATCTGACCACATAACCTTTTACAGTCCTCTTTTGTCCAGTTTCGTATTTTCAGACACCACTGCAAACAAATTCCGGCATTCCTGGCAGAATTTGGCAGAGAGGTTTCCTCGCAGGCATCCGAATACGTAATCCCATCTTTTGCAATTCTCTGCGCATGGTTCACACCAAAATCGGTTTGGACGAACCTTGGTTGAAGATTTCTGTCAGTTGCAGTACAGTAGAGTCCCTTTTTTGTCGTACAATCCGTCGGACACGACGCCGACCACAGTCTTGGCTCATTGTGTTCGAACCACCGTTACGTCTTCAGGATAAGGACTGGGGGTTCTGTTTCCAACAGCTTAAAACCTTCGAAAATACTTCTTTTAATAATCCAATGAGTTCTGCTGTCTTCACAATCGTGGCTCCTGCTAAACGGACACTAACAATAAGCCCTTTTTCAAATGGTGAAAGATCTGTCGTTTTTCCCATTCTACTCCGTTTATCATGAAATGCAGCCACACACCTTACTTATACTACCTTAATCCACGTCATAAACAGGTTTTTCATACGCACGCCGCTAGCGAGCATTTGTAGAAAATTTCACAGGTTTCTAATTCATTGGCCAGTGTGTGTAGTAGAAAAGTTTTCTACATAGGTAAACACTGAGGTGAGAGAACCCAATAGGGTTAGTTCGCAGTAGCCTTAACGACGTACTTCACTGACAGTAAATGATAAAATATATTGTAGCACTTTCTATTTTTGTAACAGTTGTAACAGTTTTAAACTGTTTGTATATTTGTGATTTAAGCTTAAAAATCACATCTTATATACCAGACAGATGGCTAAATGTGAGTCCGTCTGTGGTTCATAGATTTTGGCAACAATTTTCTAACTACGGATTCGGCATCCAGGAGGTTCAGTCAAGGGCGGCCATACGCTATGAGTGCCGATGACCGATATTTGTCATTATGAGTACGAAGGAATAGAACCGCAACTCCGTCTGAACTCAGACGGAGTTAACGCCCCCTCGCTGCAAGCTCCGGAAGGTTGGTATCAACGTGAACCGGGCGTAGAACGATTCACGAAGGTGGTCTTTTTGCGAGACGACCAGCAATTTGCGTCCCACTCAGGTCAGGCCATAGGCGGAAACGTTTGCAGTGGGTATGTCAATATGTCCACTGGACGCGTGATCAATGGAGGGCTGTTCTCTTTACAGATGAGTCCAGGTTTAGCCTCCAAAGCAAAATACGCAAAGCAAGTAGGCGTATTTTGAACCTGGAACTCGTTTTCATCCATCACACATCTGTGAAAGAGATGCATACGGATCAGGCAGTGTCTGTGTTTAGGGTGGTATCTCTTTGGGTGGACGCACAGACCTCCACGTCATTCCCTGTGGAAATGTGAATGGTCACACCTATAGAGATGATATCCTTGATGCTGATGTGCGCCCTTATGTCGGCGAAATAGGTGATGCTTCCGTGCTACAGGGCGATAACGAGATACCGCACAGGACTCGTATCGTGGATGCTTATCATGAGCAGGAAACAATTTAGCGCATGGAGTTGCCAGCTCGATCACCGGACCTGAATCATATCGAGCGTGTTCCGGACGCTTTAGGACGACGTATAGCTGCTCTCAATCCTCCTCGTAGGACCCTAGCCACGCTTTCAACTGCTTTGCAAGAGCAATGGCTCTCACTTCCTACCGAACTCATAGACCGCATAACTGACAGCATCACACATCGCTGTATTTGCTGTATTGCTTCTCGGGGGAATAATACGCCATATTAAAGGTACTTTTCCTATACCAAACTGACACATCCGATTTGTTCATTGTATACATATGCTAGTTTCTATAACACCATAATTGTCTGGCGATTTCTTTTTATGCTATTTTATACCTACCTATGTGTTGCATAATGTGTATAAGTTTCATTAAATTCTAAGCGTAACATTTTGAGTAATCACTATTTTTGTGACTTTTCATTAATTTTTGATAACCAGTGTATATAGTATATATATATATATATATATATATATATATATATATCATTATATATAAAGTAAAAACAAAAAGGCCAAATGAAGAAGGTAAACCAAAACAAGAATACCAGATATTAAGTGTTTAATGAGAGCCTCTATGAGGTCAGAGAATGTGGGAGAAGATGCGATCCCTCCAGATGTCGCAAATAGGGGTGCTCGGTCAAAACTGAAGTGGCACCTAGCTAAGATGAACTCTGACCCTTGTGGTGCTGTTATAAACCGGAGCCGCACATGTTACACCGTGACCGCAGTGGCCTAGCTTTATATGCGTGCATGGCTTTATAACAGCACACATCAGCTAGAAAAGCCTATTTGGACTTGGTTTGGAACTTCCGTCAAGGGGGCATCTGAAACAACAACTACAACAAGTGTTAAATGCTATCATCTGTTTGTGAACAGTGCCTACATTATCATGACAAGGATATATAATAAATTAAGGGGACAAGGATATATAATAAATTTTTCTTCTTATATAGGTAAGAGCTGTCACTTACATCTAACTTTGCAAGTTTCATTTTTTATCTACGGTTCTTAGATCTTTGTAATAGCTAAAATATTTTACTTACTTTCCAGTTAAATTTATATATATATATATATATATATATATATATATATATATATATATATATATATATATATATATATATATATATATATATATATATATATAAATATATATATATATATATATATATATATATATATATATATATATATATAAATATATATATATATATATATATATATATATATATATATATATATATATATATATATATACAGTATGCCCATTAAAGTCCATTCCCACCCTCTTAACTTCGAAACGGTAGGTGCTATATTCATAAGTGGTGTCTAGGTATAGTAAAACAGCAATGCGCTACTGAATAAAACCACCTACCACGCCACCTAGTGGAAAACTGCGGAGTTAGCATTCCTATCTCGAAAACGGAATGAGATAGGGAAGAAAAGTGATTTACAAAGTTGTAGAAAATCATCGATTTAGTACGAAAAGACACCTTGTGGACATTAATGCGAAGAATAGAATGGTTAAAAAGCGCATTTGTTTTTTCATGATTTCCTACACTGTGACGTTACGAAACTTGAATGGAAGGATAAATGATTATCTTACGGGCAAAACACGACACCGCAATGACGGTGAGAAGTTTGAACATCTCAAATAAAGGTATATTGCTATAACTAGTTGTTTTTTCTTTCTCAGATCGTTTTGGTAATTCACAATGTAGGAAATCACGAAAATATAAATGTGCATTTTAACCGTTCTATTCTTTTCATTAATGTCCACAAGGTATCTTTTCGTACTAAATCGATGATTTTCTACAACTTTCTAAATCACTTTTTTTCCCTATCTCGTTTCGTTTTCGAGATAGGAATGCTAACTCCGAAGTTTTCCACCAGGTGGCGTGGTAGGTGGTTTCATTCAGTATCGCATGGCTACTTTACTGTACCTAGACACCACTTTTATGAATATAGCAGCAGTCGTTCTAAAGTTAAGAGGGTGGGAAGGGACTTTAGTGGGCATACTGTATATGACGGTGGTTCGATAAAATCGATTATTTATTTTTGAATCGCGTTACCTCTCAAAAGTTGTAGTTTGGTATCCTCAATTGAGGAAAAATTTTAAAAAAATTCTAAGTTGACATCTTCAGTTCGCGCATGAGGCTGAAAGCTTGAAAAAGTATGTTAAAAATTGAAATTTTCAAAAAATAATAAAATTAGTTTTTTTGTAATTTTTTGTAATGCATCAGCTATAAATTGTTTGTATATAACGTAGTTTCAACCTAAAAAAATTATAACTTTTAGATGATATATTCTGTTCGCGCATGAGGCTTAAAATTTGAAAAACATGTCAAAAACTGAACAACAGTAACTGACCGGCAACGCTAAGTTGGCGCCGCGCCAACTTAGCGTTGCCGGTCAGTGTGTCAAGTGTCAGTGTGTCAGCCGGTCAGTGTGTGTAATTATGTATGCATTTCGAATCTATTTTGCTTGTAACTAGTAAGTGTCGTATTTTTCATAAGTATATGCACATGTCACCTATCATTTTTATTTGTCGTATTATGTGTTATTTTAATATTTAAAATATTACTTGAAGAAAGCTAAACCTACCGTTTTTTTTCCTTGTTTGTTTCACTGCTGACTTATTTTTGTTCCCTCACCTGTGTTAGTCATAACTTGTTTTAGCCTTATGCCTAGATCAAATAATAGTATGATGGCTAATTCACATCCTTTTCAAATTAATATTGCTCCATGGGATGGCGACCATGAAACATTTAATTTGTTTAAACATCAAGTAACTCAAGTCTCTGACTTAAATAAGTGGTCAGCAACGCACACCGCTGCATTTATAAAATCCAAACTGATCGGTGCTGCATTAAAGTTTGTGAGCTCATCCCCAGACCTGTTACAGTCTGATGACCCAAACGTAGTGCTTAATGAACTCAGTGATTTTTTTCTGAATGAGGAGGACAGCACTAATTATGCATGTGTGACGTTAAATTTGCTACCAGGTGAATCAATTAAGAACTTTTCTTATAGATTGTCTCAGCACATAACTAAATTCTATCCACAAATCAAGGATAGGAATACCATCGATTCATTGAAATTTGTACAATTGATGGCTGCTTTACCCTCTTCAATTAAAACTCAGCTTTTAAAAGAGGATGTAAAGGAGTTTTCTATTGCTGTAAGGAGAGCTCAAACACTTCAATCCATTGACTCTCATGTAACTGGTGCTTCAAATTCTGAAGCAGTGGAAAATAGTGCTGAAGTCTTTTTGTTAAAACAGGAAATGTCCGCTCTGAAACAAAAACTTCAGGTTTTAGACCAGGGATCAATTTCCCAGTGTACAAAAAATGACTCGCAGATAGTTTCTAGTGTAAGCCCACAAAAATGTAATTATGTAAAAAATGATAATGTAAGCTATAAATATAACAGGGTACGTCACAATAATGGTAATAATAGTAAGTTCAAGCCTAAGCAGAGAATGGTCTGTCAATTTTGCGAGAAGGCAGGGCATACTGCCAAGAAATGTTTTAAACTAAAGCATGCCTTGCAAAATCAGCCTAATAATTACCCTCGAAGAAATAATGTAAATAATAATGGCAGACCTAATTCATATAGAAGTAATAATCGCAGTAATTATATTTCTGATCTTAATCCAAATGCTCCTTCCTATAAAGGTAATTCTTTAAACTCTCAATGAGAGCTGATGTACCTGATGGTGTCAGTTCTCAACTTTTGCCTCATCCATCAGTTTATGACTCCTTTGACTATAATGTAAATCCTCAGAGTGAACCTATAATAGCTAAAACTGTTGCTACTCAAACCAACTGTGTAATTAGAATGCAGAGTCATGCTAATACACAGACTGAGTTTAGTGAAGCTTCTAATAATGATAATACCTTGCATCTTAATTTTAATGTGTCAACTAGGAATCCTGTACTTCCATTAATTGAATTAAAGATTAACAATTTTAACTATAATGCATTAATAGACACAGGATCTTCCATCTCTTTGATCGATAGTGAGTTCTTCTACAAAAATAAGGACAGTTTACATTATATAAATACACTCATGGACAAAAAAATTAGCGCACCAAGAAATAATTGCGGGATCGTAACGAAACTTGCAATGAAGGTACATGTCGGGGAGATATGCAAATGATTAGAAATGCAGCGTGATTGCGCATCGCGTATAGCCGGTAGAGGGCGTTGAAAATCGTACTCTGTGGAGTATAAAACAGGTAACCAAAGCTTGTTTGAGTGTGCTGAATCATTTACAAAGGAAGAGCTGAGATAGACATGCCATTACGCCGTGTTCGAAGACAATATAAGCAGTTGTCGCAGTTTGAGAGGGGGAGAATCGTCGGGATGATGGAAGCTGGGTAGTCAGCTAGGCGAGTAGCTCGTCAATTAGGCCGCTCTGATTGTGTTGTGAGGAGGTGTTGGGACCAGTGGACCCGAGAGATGTCATGTACACGAAGACCAGGCTCAGGACGCCCTCCACAGACCAGTCGTCGAGAAGACCGTCACATCGTAAGAAATGCACGCGTACAGCCAACTGCTTCATCCGCCGCCATCCAGGCACAGGTAGCACCTTCACTAGGGGCCTCTGTGTCTTCTCGAACCATACGAAGGCGCCTGGCTGAAGGACAGTTTTTATCGTGACGCCCATTACGTATGCTGCCCTTGACGCCCACCTATCGACGCCTCCGTTTGGAGTTTTGCTGCGCACGAGGAATCTGGCCTGCAGCGGAATGGAACCAGGTCGTCTTTAGCGACGAATCCAGATTCAATCTCGGCAGTGATGACAATCGTGTTCGTGTGTGGAGAGCCCGTGGGGAACGCTTCAATCCTGCCTTTGCTGTACAGCGACACATCGCTCCCACAGCTGGTGTGATGGTATGGGGTGCTATTGTCTACAATACACGGTCCCCCCTAGTATTCTTCCGTGGCACCATGACCGCCCAGCGGTATGTTCATGAAATCCTGCAACCACATGTGTTGCCACTCATGCAACGGCTCCCAGGAGCCATTTTTCAACAAGACAATGCTCGGCCTCATACGGCAAGGGTGTCACAAGACTGTCTCCGCACTGTTACTACCCTTCCTTGGCCTGCCCGATCCCCAGATTTGTCTCCAATCGAGCATATCTGGGATCATTTGGGACGGCGAGTTGGGCATCCCACGAGTTTGAAAGAACTAGAGGCAAGGTTACAGCAAATATGGAACGAAATGTCTCAAGACATCATACAGAACTTGTATGACTCAATGCCCGATCGTATCGCATCGTGCATTCGCGCTAGAGGGGGTCCAACGGAGTATTAACTCCTCCGTTCTTTTGCCTTTTTCTCTGAAATAAATTATCCTTTTTCTTTGAATTTCTTATCATTTACTTATATCAAAGTAGTCATTACGTATGTAAAATTTCGTTTCATTTTGACCACTCCTTCTTGGTGCGCTAATTTTTTTGTCCATGAGTGTATTTCTAGAAGTGTTGTCATATCAACACTTAACTCTAAAATCCATTTCTCTGGTTGTATAATCTTAACATTTAAAATTCAAAACAAATTTTTCAAACAGTCATTCTTTGTCACTGATATTCAGGACAAACAATTTTCATTCTTGCTTGGCTATGACTTCATTAATGCTAATAGGATTATCTTAGATACCCTTGTAAAATCTGTAAAAATTAATGATATTACTGTACCTTTATTACCCGAAAATCAACAAAATGTGGTGTCTGAAATGAAGTATAACAATACTATCTGTGAAAATAACTGTAGTCATTATGTAGATTGTGTTAAAAACTGTATTGCGACCAGCTCACCTAATACATTACCTGATAATACTGTAAAATTAATTCAAAAAATCATTGTACCACCTAATGAATAAAAATATGTACAGGTGGGTGCTAAGATACATAGTAATGATAATGTCAACAACTACTTTATGTTTGAACCTTCAACCCATAATAATATTATTGTATATCCATCACTTCATGAGTATATTAATCAAAGCAAAGATTTCAATTTTTTTATATGTATAACTAATGTGTCTAATGCCTCAGTACATCTCAATAAAAATATGGCAGTTGGCAGACTGCATGATGCACTGATTGAAAATGATCATGTATCTAATTTAAACAAACATGAGTGTTCGTTGTTATGCACAAATTCAAATACTTCTGAACAATGTAATCTCATGTATAATACTAATGATACTTATGAATCAGTTAATGTAATTCAACCATCTGGTGAAATGTTAGAGGCTAGACGTAAAGAATTTTCTGTTACTAATTTTGACTTAAATAATTTATCACAGTGTCAAAGACAATCTCTGTCCACCATGTTAAGTGATAATTTTGCAGCTTTTTCTGCATCTCTCAGCACTCTTGGTCACACCGATAAAATAATTCCTAAATTGAACTTTTCTCATGATTTCCCTGTCAAAACTCTCCCACTCCCAATTCCCCAATCTTTGCAAACTGAAGTAAAGAGGCAATTAGAGGAACTTCAAGCAGCTGGAATCATAGAGAGGTGTGTATCTGAGTGGGCTTGTCCCATGCTTCTGGTCAAGAAGAAGCCTGACTCTTCTGGTCATGTTGCATTCAGATTAGCTTTAGATCTGAGACTAATTAACCAAATTATCCAGAACTCGTCTTACCCTCTACCTAAAATCCAGGATATAATTTCAGCCATGGCTCAGTTTAAATATTTTTCTTCTGTTGATCTTAAAAATGCTTATCATCAAATTAATTTACCTCAGGAATATCCTTTAAGTTAACCTTCACTACAATGTGGGGATCCTTTCGTTACAAAAGATTGGTGTTTGGGTTGAAGACTGCAGCTTCAATTTTCCAGTCACTAATTGATTCTGTAATAGAGGAATCCAAATTGTCTGGTGTGTTTGCATACCAAGATGATATTGTCATTTGTAGTAATTCTTTTGAGGAAACTTCTCTTAAGCTTAAAACCTTATTCAATCTGTTCATTAAATATAACTTAACTGCTTGTCCTCAGAAATGTACTTTTCACACAGAAGAAATTAATTATCTAGGTTTCAAAATAGCTCATAGTAAAATTTTTCCAGTGTCTGCCAATATCCAAAAAATCACTGCTTTGGAACCTCCTAAAACCAAGAAACATCTTAAACGCTTTATTAGGTTATGTGGATATTATCGACATTTAATACCTAAATATGCTCAACTCATGTACCCATTAAATGTGATGACTTCACCATCTGTTCCCCTCAAATGGGATCCTGAGGAACTACACGCTTTTCAACAGCTCCAAGCCATTTTTTTCAAGGCATCTTTTGTTATCCAGACAGACTGGAGTGCCAGTTTTTATATCAATACTGATGCTTCTAAGCAAGCAATTTCTGCTGTTTTGCTTCAGAAAGTAAATAACCAGTTCCACCCAATCTCATACTTCAGCAAGACTTTGAATAAAGCCAAATCTAATTATCCAGCAATTAAACTGGAGTTAATGGTGATTGTGAAAGCTTGTGAAGCCTTTCGACACTACCTTTATAACCGTCATTTCCATATTTTGTCTGACTCCAAACCTCTTAAGCATTACAGGAAGACTAGTTCTCCTGCCAACCTCATAACTAGGTGGTTAATGACTTTAAGTGAGTACACTTTCACTTTTTCCCATATACCTGTTAAACAAAATTTTATGCCTGATTATTTATCCAGAGTACCTAATGTTGTCACTCAAACACTTGAATCTCATCCTGAAATCTTACAATCAAATGAAATTTTGCCTTGTATAAATCACGAATCCATTAATACTTATACTGTGAATAATAGCTCTAATTGTAATGTGGTGCAATCTGGTAATCATAAGTCTGTAAATAATTCCTTGGTTGAGCCTGTTAATAGGTATGGTCATGGTAAAGAAGAAACTCACAAGTTTTTACCATATTTTTTATGTAAATCTAATAATGTGTTTTATATTGATAATAGTGTAAATGATAACCAGGGCACACTGAATAAGCAAATAGTTTTTGAAAAGGTCTTCAGGATGACAACTGTGCAAAATAGTCTATTAAATGAAATAACACCAGGGGAGGTATTGTCTGCACAAACTAAAGATAAAAAGCTTGGTCCCATTTATAATAAGATTATAAATCATGGAAGTTCTGATGACAGACAGTTTGTAATCGACAAAGACTCTATGGTCCTCATGACTACAAAGGGTGGTCACCATGGGGAGAGGATTTGTTTACCTGAGTCCTTACTTAATAAGGCCATTGGAATTGCTCACACTATTCCTTTAGGTGTTGCAAAAACATTCCAGCTTGTTTCCAAAAGATATTTCTTTCCTGGTCTGTTTCAGAAGGTCAAGCAATTTATCAGAAATTGTTCAACTTGTGCTACCACCAAGAATTTAAACATACATAAAGCTCCACTTCAGGCTAGTCCCATTCCTGAAAGGCCTTTGCAGATAGTATTCATGGATATCCTAGGTCCATTTGAAAATAATGTGCTTGTGCTTAATATTGTGGATCATTTTTCTCGCCATCTTCAACTGTATCCCCTAAGCAGGATCAAGGCAAATGATGTGGTAGAAGCTTTATTTAATTACATCAATATTTTTGGTCGTCCTGAGACATTGTTAACTGATAATGGTACTCAATTTACCTCTGCTGTATTTAATACCTTCACTGAAAAGTTTGGCATTCAGTTAAAGCATTCAACTGTTTATCACCCTGAAGCAAATGCAATTTCAGAAAGGGTAAACAGATCCATTAAAAACACCATTTATGCCTTACAAAAATCTGGAGTGTCACTAAGACATGCTCTCGCCTTACATTGTGCAATATATAATTCTTCAATTCACCCTGCCACTAAGGCATCACCTAATCTTGTGCATTTTGGAAGGGCACTTCCTTTAATAACTGATACATTTTTATTTGATTGTAATATGCCTCATCTTGATGTATCTCATTATGTCCAGAACTTGTGTGATACCGCTGCAACATTGATGCAGCAAACCTTTGAAAACTTAAAATCTGCCCAAAATAGCCCAAATACTAAAGTTAATGCCAAAAGGCATCTACGTAAGTTTTCTGTTGGTGACACAGTATACCTTAAGTCGCCAAATAAGTTCAATTCAAAATATAAGGGTCCATATGTTATAAAAAAGGTTATTTCTAAAATTGTTATGCTTATTCAGGAATGTGAAAATCCTAATGCACCTCTACTAAGGAGACACATAAACCTTCTTTTCTGGGCTCCACCCAGACAAACTAATAATGTTAACTTGTGCGATAATTATTGTTCGAGTCCTTTGGTCTCACCTCTTCCAGAATCTACTATCCAAGAACAGGATCCTGATGTCTCTCCTGTGGTTGAACAGCGTGAAACGCTTCCAGCTGACCAAAGTCAACATGTAGCAGATATAAGTGATGATGTTCCTGTGGTACCTGTTGCCTCGCCACCCCTGAGATACAATTTGCGTCCCCGTGGGAAGATTGTCTCCTCATAATCCTCACAAGTCCTTTTTATTGTTAAGCTACTTAATAGTTAATGTTACTCACCAGATGATAATCACTCAGGTTACAATTATTATTATGTGCAACTGGATATCTATACACTCATTATGTGCCTTTCTGTTTGTCTTGTTTGCTTTACATAATTTTGTACAGGCACAATTGCTCTCATTATTTATGTATATGGTCATTTCTATCATTATTTATGTGTATGGTCAATTGTTTTTTTAAGTACATATGTTTAATTTTTTGATCCCTTGATGGACAATTGTGTATGAAACATTCTTTTAAATAAATTTGTCTTTTTGCCTTACCTATGAGCCAATACTCTGTGTCAATATTACACATTTTTGTGACCTTGATTCACAATAATTTAATAAGAAGGCTGGCCACCTATCTTTATTATGGGAGATATTTAGAGAAATGCTGTAAATGCTTAAATGCATTCTGGTAATTAAGAATACCTTAAGTTAACCAATTTGTTTGCTCCATTAGTGTGTGCCAGTGCACGGGTACTCACTTCACCTTTTCATTTATGGAGTGCAGCACTGTTCTGCTTTATGGTTAACATGTCATGTAATTGATTGACCTTGTTGTGTTGACTATTGTCACACTAGGTTTCTGCAGCAACTCCCTAACTTTTAATATCATGCAAACATTTTACTGTCACTGCATGGTGTGTTCAAATGTTAATTGAGTAAGGCTTATGTATAATGTATTTTGACCATTATCAAAATTTTGATCAATATTTGTAATATGCTCATATGTCGAGCAAACGTTTTTGTGGAATACTCACACACCTATTTTCTATACAGTAGACCTAAGCTGATTTCTGTATCTTGACTGTACTGGGCCAAACAACCAAAGGTACTAGCTTTTGTTTTATAACAGATAAATGTAAACTTGTTCTTGCCAACTTGTGGTTAGGCCTGCGCAACCTAACTACAGGTCTGTAGGAAGTAATTTTTTTTTCTCTCGTTAATGGTTAGGATGTCACGAATAGTTATTCGTAACTTTCATTCTACCTATTAATTAGATTCATATTAATGCAAGCCCCCTTCTTTTGTAACTATAAATAAGGGTGATAATTGTAAAATAGCCTGAATTGCGATCAACCGCCAATATGGCAGCCTTTGGCGTTGGCCCAAGCTAACCATCGCGCCAAGTGGCGCGCTACAATAGCGGCTAGGACAGGTTCCAGTCAGTGACTTTTTTTTCTCTCTCTCGTTGGTGTGTCGAGGTTACTGTTCCTAGGCCAAGCCTAAGAGTTTCCCATGTGGGGAAAGAGTGCCATCTTGAAAATTTGTATTATGTGAGTACTTTTTCTTATCATTGCCATTGACCATACAGATATTACTTTTATGTTTTTTTAAATGCTAATTTTAATAAATCTATTTTTTTAAACTATTCAGTGAGTCAGGCCATTCTTTTCTTAGTTAAATTGTTTCAGGATATGTATTTTATTCTAGATAGTTCTATTACCTACTCTAATCTACACAACGCATAAAATTTCCAGTATACTGTTTGCCATCTTGTGCAATTTCATGGTTTAGTATTTTCATAGTTTTTCTTGTTATGCACGTTAGCATTTGTCTAGTTTTGCCACATCGCCGCTTGCTTTAGGTTACTTTGTAATCCTGTTACATCTAATTTAATTCACATTCATCGGTTTAACTACTCCCATCAATATTAATGTAAATGTAGTGTAAGTCACTCAACATAATTATTATTTCACAATGTCAATTATTTTCCCATTTTTAATTCTTAGCATTTTTCTATCCCTCAGTAATTGAAGTCCACAATTTATATTCCGTATCACAATAGATATTCCGTAACAGCTTGTTTTCAAGAAACATCAAAATCTGTAAAAAACGAATCTTTTTCAAAGATTTCAGATTGCATTGCTACTCAAATAGAAGAACTTTACTGTAAAGCTTCTATACCAACGGTCAGTCATGAGCGTATTGTTAAATTGATAAAGGATTACCATAATAAGTACTACACTTTAAAAAAGTCATTTAGTCGTGATAAAGATAAATTTAACTTCAAGACTAAACTCAATGACTTTGTTAATAAAGCGAAGTCCAAACTTTTTGATGTTGCTTCCTGCAAGTGTGTAATGAATTTTGCGTGTTCGTGTGGTAAGAAGCATATTTCTTGTAGCTGTAAAGTAATTATGGATTGTAAATGTGATAAAGGAAATAAGATCCCTATTATTGAGAGAGAGTTTTTGTACGACGAGTTTTTGTACCAGCGAAATGGCCATTTAAAATTTATTGGCACTTTGGATAGAGTAGAGACTAATAATATCGCAAAAAGAAATAAAGCAATGCAAAGTGAAAAGAAAAACGAGATTGCTTAACCTGATATTAAAGCTATCAAAAGAGACACTCTTATAAATTCTGTCCAAAATAGCCAGTTTGAGAGTCACGAAGCAAAATGTGACAATTTGCCGTCAACATCGGAAATGCGAATTAAGCTTCCTGCAACAGCATTAATAAGCGATATGGGATATCCGAGAGAACCACTGCTGCTATTGCTTCCTGTGTTTTGCAAGATGTAGGCATGATAAATGAAGGAGATATGTCTCTAGTAATAGATAAGAGTAAGATCAGACGAGAAAAACATAAAATTCGATACTCTTTACAATCAGACTCTCCAAATGTAGAGTTACATGGACTGTATTTTGACGGGAGAAAAGATAACACTTATTATCAGGAAAATAATGGTAACAAAATGTATCGCAGACTAAAGAAAGAGGAGCACATCAGCTTGGTTCAAGAGCCTGGTGGAAAGTATCTGGGACATTTGACACCTCCAAGGACCACTGGAAGTGAAATAGCTAATAGCATCTTTTTCTATTTAGAAAACAATAACTTTGATTATGTTAAGCTTGTTGCAATTGGATGTGACGGAACAGCGACTAACAGAGGATGGAAAAACGGTCTTATTCGTAACCTTGAGCTTAAAATTGGTCGTCCTTTACAATGGTTTATATGTTTATTACATTTCAACGAACTTCCGTTCAGACATTTGTTTGAAAGTGTAGATGGTGATACTACAGGACCCACAAGTTTCTCAGGACAAATTGGAAAGAAGTTGACTGACTGTGAAAAACTCCCTGTTGCTAATTTTGAAACGATTAATAGTGAGGAGATAAATGTGACGAAAACTGACTTAGGCAAGGACCAACAGTATTTACTTAATATTTATAGAACAGTCAAGACAGGAGAGTGTGCGCCAGATCTCGCTGTGAAAGATCCTGGTCCTCTTAGTAACTCTAGGTGGTTAACTTGTGCAAATAGGATCTTAAGACTATATATTTCTGAAGTAAAACCTTCTGATGAAATTAAACTACTGGTCAGCTATATTATGAAGATATACACTCCAGTATAGTTTGGAATTAAAATGCATCCCTCTGTAAAGTTTGGAGCAGTTCACGTGTTTAAATTTGTACAGAAGACAAGACAGCTTTCCGACAGGGTACGTAAAATAATTGATCCTGTCATTCAGAGGAATGCGTATTTTTGTCATCCCGAAAATCTTTTAATTTCAATGGTACTAGATGAGAGAGTGCACGTAAGACAGCTAGCTTTTCGAAGATTGCTAAAAGCAAGGAAACAAGAACCAAAAGGTAAATCGGTGCGAACTTTGCAACCACTGACCATCAATTTTGCAGCTTCAAATTACATTGAACTTATTGATTGGTCCAAGTGCAAACTTACACCTCCTCCAATAATGAGCAATGTGTCAACGAAAAGCCTAGAACTTATTAATACTAATGTTCTCCCAGAGTTCGATCTAATTAAATTTCCTTGCCACACGCAAAGTTTCGAAAGAATTGTAAAGCTCGTAACAGAATCTTGTACTAAAGTATGTGGAGAAGAGAACGGGGATGGTTTCATAAGGACAACTTTGTTCTCAAGGTCAACTATGCCATCATTTGACTATAAATATAAATTTAAAACAATGCCCAACACATCTCAGTAATCTTAAAGACACAAAAAATAGATAAAATCTATAAATCATTCTGTAATTATCTATGACATGCAATGTTATTATATACATATAAATGTGTGTGTAACTATACTTGTACGTATAATACTGTAATAGAAAGTTATATTAAAAAAATTTAGAATTTCAAAAATACTTTTGAAACGTAAATATGTCA